>VWZW01001651.1:78167-326298 GCA_013397115.1 Edolisoma coerulescens
CCCCACGGTGCGGTGAGGGGCGGCGGGCGCGGGGAGAGAGGTCCCGCACTGCTCCCGGGGAGCCGCCGCTGCGGCCGCCTGGTGCCCAGGCCCGAGGGGCGGCCGGGAGCGGCCGTGTGGGAGCGCTGGGGCCGGGGCGGGGTGTCGGAACGCAGGGCCGGAGGGCGCGGGGCGGCGGGACTCGCTCCGTCCCCGCGAACAAAGCGGGGAGAGGGGCCGGCGGCGCCCCGGGGACAAAGCCGGCGGCTCCCTGCGAGCCGCGCACCTGCCTTTCCTCCCCGGGCAGCCTGCGCTGGCAGCGCCCGCCTCGGCAGATGTAATTGCTGGACCGAGAGCAAGGGCGCTGCAGATGGACTGAG
This sequence comes from Edolisoma coerulescens, assembly GCA_013397115.1. Classification (NCBI taxonomy): domain Eukaryota; kingdom Metazoa; phylum Chordata; class Aves; order Passeriformes; family Campephagidae; genus Edolisoma; species Edolisoma coerulescens. Next base: position 78,527 of record VWZW01001651.1, read on the forward strand.
CTCGCTCGCTCACTCGCAGTGGGGTTTGCTAAATTATTTTCGTTTTGTCTTGAGCTCCCCGATTGTCCTGCCGGTGTTCTGTTTCCTCGCTGCTTTAGGCTCGTGTTTTGAACGGCTTGCGAGCCTTATGGGGAGCTGTACAGTTGTAATTGGTATTTTTATATGAACGAAGAGCAGTCAAACAATACTCCCGCAGCAGTATGAAGTAAAATTCGGGAGTTCTTAAGGCGCGGTGTTGAAGCTGACACAATGCAGAAAACATTTCTGCTGCTTGTAGAGCCTTACCTCACCCAACAAAATGAGAGTCATGACAGTGCTGGATATGAGCTGTTGCTGTAGCGTTTGTTCTACCAAAAAAACCCCAAACCAACAAAAAACAACCCACCAGAACCCCACCCCCTCCTATCCCAACCGAAAATTACGAACTCCTTTCCTATGTTCAGTTTCTACCCCCACATCACTCCCTCTTCCCCTCCCCCCAAATAAGCCAAATGCATGATAAGGTAAAGGAAAACTGTTTGAGTAGTACAGTTGTGTGACTAGTTGTATGAAACTGCTATCCAGAATTGCAGCAGAAGATGCTGAGATCTACAGCAAGAAACTACTGATTTTACGCCTCCTTTATATCTTCTGCTCCAGTCCCACAAATATTATTAAATTCATAGTGTGTTCAGGTTGAGTATAGTATTTTTATTCTTAAGGGGGCAGGCAGACTTCTTTATCTAGCACTGTGGGCTATCATCTTTTTCTAGTGAGTGTTAATTTTTGCTGTTTAAATTATTGCTTTGATCTCATTTTACAGGCTTCTGGAGTAACAGTGAATGATGAAGTCATAAAGGTTTTTAATGACATGAAAGTAAGGAAATCTTCAACCCCAGAAGAGATTAAAAAAAGAAAGAAAGCTGTTCTCTTCTGCTTAAGTGATGACAAAAAACAAATAATTGTAGAGGAGTCAAAGCAGATATTGGTTGGTGACATTGGTGATACTGTGGAGGACCCCTATACAGCCTTTGTGAAGTTGCTACCTTTGAATGATTGCCGATACGCTTTGTATGATGCCACATATGAGACAAAGGAATCTAAGAAAGAAGACCTGGTATTTATATTCTGGTGTGTGAAAGCAAAGCTTGCTGTTAAAATTGAATATTCTGGAGCTACCACTGGATGATTTAATAACTGTTCTGTTGTGGCTTTCTTTTTTCTTTAAAGGGCTCCCGAAAGTGCACCTTTAAAAAGCAAGATGATCTACGCAAGCTCTAAAGATGCCATTAAAAAGAAATTTACAGGTATGGACCTGAAAATGTTTTTCTCGTTGATTACAATGCCATTTAGATGTTGAGGTTCTCACAAGCACATTGTTGTCCATCTGTCTTTCAGGTATTAAACATGAGTGGCAAGTAAATGGTTTGGATGATATTAAGGACCGTTCAACACTTGGAGAGAAATTGGGAGGCAACGTGGTAGTTTCACTTGAAGGAAAACCTTTATAAAAAGACAGACAAGTGCCATCTGGATCTAAGGAGCTTCCATTTCTGCAGCTCGTTCAATTGGAATAGTATTAGTCTCCCCATCCCCTCCCCTCCTCAAAAAATAAGACCCTTCCCCACTGTCCTGAAGGAGATGTCATTGTTAAGCAGTCTACCAGTGATTGCCATTAGACTGTTTAATCCTGGTAGTTTTATGTAGGATTCAAGGAATGCTTTCACGTCATACTCTTGGCCAAAACTGACGTTGCAGGCATTCCTTGCAACATGTACAATGAATGTGATAGTTAATGTAAATAGTCTAGCAGACAGCAAAGGGTAAGCTAATTGAATGCCTTGAAAGTATTATCCACTGGTCGGATGGTAGACTCTCTACAGTATTACTTACAGTTGCACTTGATTGCAGTTCCATGAGGCTCTTGTGCATTCATACACCTCACCTGCCTTGACAAGCCTATTTTTGTGACATGGCAGCACACAACACTATGCATTTAAAGCACTTTTTTGTAATATGTTTGACCCGCCCCCCCAAGGAATGCCAAGTAAGTTGCTGTAACTGTGTCATCAAATTATTGTAGTACCTCAGTTTCATTCCTGTTACATGCATATCTTTATAAATGAAGTAGCTGTTACGATGCCTTTCGTTTTCCATTGAATGTACACTACTGAACAGGAGTAGAAGTTATCTGTTTACCATATGAGTCTTGAAACACTAAAGTTTTGTAAAACATCAGTCATGGTGGCAATTTCTGTATTAAAAAGAGCCTTAAATGGAACATTGTTTTTTGAGATCAAAAACTGGCCACGTTGCAATAAAACTTGTGGCTTATTACAGAACGTTGCCTTGTTTTCATTGGAAAATATAGTTTTTAAGTGTTTAAGCATATTTCAAATAACTTCTGTGGAAAGTATTGTAAAGGTAAACAATCATTAATCTCATCTTGAATAATGCAAGTTTTTAATACTGACTTAGGCACTGCTTTACAATACTTTGTGGCTCTGTTCTGGCCGTTTGATAAAGGACCTGCTCCTAGTTTACCATAAAGTAAAGAAGCTACCACTACTGGAGACCATTAGTTCCATGAAACACTTGTGTCAGAAACTTAAAAATACGAAGTAATTAACCATGCAGTGTGTTTCGTACCTGAATGTTCTTAAAGTTCTACATGCCAGAGTAAAACCTTGCACGAGTTTTTACAGCTCGCCGTCTCTCTCGGTAAGATGATGTGTAATGACAGTTACATGCAGAATATGAAGCTGGGAAATAATTTTTGTTTCTCGAGTGTTGCAGTTAGACCGACTCAGTACAGGAATTAGCCTAAATGAACTGTTCTACTTGTTAGCTTCTATGTAAATAGAACTGGAAAGTGTTTGCCACTACTGAGGCTTGCATACGGGACGTGTTTTGGCTGGGAGCCAAATAACGCTCTCCTTATAGAGAATTTGATCTGCTCTGTGTGAGCAATCCTCCCTTAGCCAGAGCTATTTATGGCAAACACATGCTTTTGTATCTTGTCATCGTTATCCACAAATGGCAAAACTGGACATGATTCTCCTGGTATGCATAAAGGAGCGCTGTTAGGCAGCCACTGGCAGCTGAACTGTACATGCTGCTAGAAGGAATGCTCTTTTATCATTACCTTATTTTAAAAAGTTGGTAGAGTAGAACCGTGGAGCTTTTAAATACGGGCTCTTTATGTTCAGTCCATAGCCCTTTTTCAACAAGGACGCAGATAATAATCCAAATACTTTCTTTCTCTTTTTTTTTTTCCCCCGCAATAGTTTAAGTAACCGAGTGGTACTGTGTTTAGGCTTTCTTGTCCTGTAGAACTTTAAGACTTTATTTCAGGCTTCTGGCTGTCCCTATGACTTGCACACCTCATTGTGTTAGCTGTTCTATGTAGACTAAACTTTATTAGAATTTAACTAAAAAGGCATGATGACCACTGACTTACTAAGTGTGTTAATGAGTCTTGGTTTTGTTCTACAAAACTCTCCTTTCAGGTACCTTTTAAGGTTGCGAAGTAACTGATGGTATGCATGTTGTCTAGATAAAAATACCCCACAACTTTTTATTCCTCAAAATAGTCTATTTCTGATCATTCATGTTGTATGCAAAGCCCAGTTTAATGTAAAGATCTTTGTGCTTTATGTTTGACTTGAGTTCAGTACAGTAAAATGAAATTATCTTTTAACTGATTTTTCACAAGGAATAAATTGTTTCTTTAGAAAAAGCCAAAATGGAAAATGTTAAATTTTAATAAACCATTTGAATTTTCATTTTTGACAGTAAACTTTTTTTAAGGAGTACCGTGTTTAAATTTGTTTGTCTCTGCTGCAGTCCGGAAAAATGTCTGTGGCTTCTTTGTTGAATATTATGGGTTCTTTTTTTTTTTTTTTAAACTAGCTTAGGTGTATATTCACTCAGTCCAACTAGCTATGAAATTGAAGCACAAACTGTATTTATGTAAGATTCCTACCAAATTAAAGTTTTGGATCCAAAAGGATCAGCCTGCCTTCAGTTTGTTCTTGAAATGAATGACTGACTAACTGATGTGAGGTCCAATTCAGATGGCTTGCTTTTAAAAAAACAAAAAAAAACAAAAACCAATAAAGTGCTACAGAACTGTTACTGTTTGAATTATAAAACAAATGAGAGACAGCTGGCATCTGTTCCAAAAGGGTTTGTCAGCTGTTGTTTTCTGTCATTATGCAAAATGGTGAGGGCCTCATTGTGATTGAGAAGTGGAGGAAAATCCTCTCAAGTTGAATATCTTATGTGTATCTCCGTGTAGATGTGACTTTTGGATATCTTGGCTTCAGTTATTTTATTGATAAAGAAATGTTAAATAAATTTTTCATGAGAGTAGCTTGTGCAGAAATGGCATTTTTCTTCTAAAAACATACTTCAAAGCCAGCAGTTTTGTTTGATTTGGTAAATCCTGGAAGAGGTATAGATAAACAGGTTTGATTTCTCTGAAAAGGGAAATCAATCCAAGACTAGAGTGTGTAAGTGAGGTTTATACTTGTGGTGATTTTAGAAGTGCAAAGCTTAAATTTATATGGACTTGAGTGTAAAAATCACTCCTAGTCAGATCATGAAGTGGAGTTTGAGTATGCACAGTTAAAACCCAAAGTGTTTCTTTAAGTGGAAGAGTTTTCCTGCTCTACCATTCCCCTCAGAGTGAGTGCTGGAATACAGCAATTGCCACAATTTGATAATAAGCTTTACTCTCTTATGCCAATTCCAGTATAAACCAAATTTTCATGTCTGCCTATTTTTTATAAACTTATGTAACTCCCCTTTAGTTTGTGGTGGTGAGTTAATGATTGTAGAGTGAAAACACGGCACTGATGGTGGATCAAAGATCATCAATGTAGCACCTGTCTCAGTATTGAATTTCTTTGAAATATTTCTGATTTTGAAAACCTGGTATAAATAAAATTAATTTAAATGTCTTCAGTTGTTGAGTTTGTTTGTGTGCTAGACAGCACCTACACTAATCACTTTGTTCTGGTCTTTGGACTGGGAGCAGCGCAGATACTGTGAAAGGAGAAGTTGTGGAATACCTGGATTTTTGTAACAGGTTTCATCTGCTGCCTATTCAATATCCCACTGTAGCAAAAGCCAGCACCAGTTGCTCTGGAGATGCGTATAAAGAAATTTTTAGAGGGTTGGTTCTAGATAACCTTTTTCTTTTGTTGGATCCCAGCTGATGTGTTCAGAAAATTAGATGACTTTTATATAGCAAATGTAGCAAAAAAAGTATGTTTACACTGGTGAGTCATTTCTAATACAGGGAAGAAAGTGAACTGATGCAGTGTGAAAAAGTTGACTCCATGAAGAAAGATCAAAATATTATCATTTTGGTATGGGTGGCATCTCTCTTGTTAATACAAAATTTCTTGTCTCTAGGAATATGTTGTCTGGAAGAGTTAATTTTGTAAACAAAGCTGTCAAGAAACAGCTTCATTGGATTCTCTGGAGAAGGCAGACTTTTACAATGTACATTAAAAAACCCTTTACTGTTTACCTAACACAAGCCTTCTCTGTGGCTGTGGGGAGCATACATGAGAATATGCATTTAAAAAAGAATGAAAGGTCTCATTCTGAAGTTTTTTAATAAAAAGTACTGTTTAGTTAAAAAATGTTCTATTCTTACTAAATTTATATCCAGTGCTTGACCCTATTGAATTTGGACATTTCTCTGCCTCACCTCCCATGCTGTTAAATCTACAATAATCCCCATACATCTTACTCTTCCTTGCATTACTTATCTATGCATTGTACTAGCAACATCTGAAAAATAAATACAACAGTAAAAATAAAATCTTTTCATAGGAGGTTCAAACAGGTGACATAATTTATGTTCGTTTGATGACTTCATAGAATTGTCTTTTTACGTTGTAAAGCTTAGAGAAAAAATGTGCTAATTGGAGGTACTGGAAGTAATTTTGACATTCCTAAGGTTTTGTGATTGTCTTTTTAATATCTCATTGTAGGTTAATGTTTCTGTTGTCAGCTTTGCTTCATAGTAACTTAGAAAACTAATGATTGGAAAAGAAACTTGAAGGTGCTGCTGATTATTTTTAGAAGTTTCTAAATGTCAATTCAGATACACAAACTTCAATTTCCCACTGCTAGCCTAATTTTTATTCTTGTGTGAACAGGCTTAGAAATGTTTGTGTAACTGTAATCATGCCTCTCCTCTTCCACCTCTTTATTTTTAAAAACAGCTGTGTCACTGCAAATCCCTACCATCTGCCCATCATCTTCTGTAAAGGTTTACAGACAATTTCCACTTGTACCTTTTAGTATCTATTTTTCCCCTCTCTTGTTTGTGATTGTAGGAGTTTGATTTAGAAAAACTAACCGCTGTAGTATTGTGCTCCTCGAAAGCTTTTCTATTATGCAGAAAGTTAAAAGCATCAGTTAGTCTCTGGTGAGCACAGCTGCAGGGTGTACATTGGCTTGAAAAAAGAGATGATTTTGAGAACCAGTTTAGAGAGCCTTATTTGTGTCTGCTTCCTCTTAGTGGCAGCACTGCTTTCATCTGTGACCTTCTATTAAAGCTGATGTAAGAGCTAAGCTTTTCTTCCATTTTGGCTGTTTCAACAGAAAATGCAATGTGCTTGTAGCAAACAAGGTGCAGAGAAGCAGAGGAGGTTTAGAAGCAGCAGCTTTTCATAGAGACCTGTACATCTGGTGGGGGGGAAAGGGTTACAGCAGAGGATTTGTTTCCTTTTAATTTTGGTAGGAGCTTGCAGCTGTAATGACTGGGCTTATGTTATCTTTTGCTCTGCCTGAACATACTGATTCCACAGTCTCAACTGTCTCAATGCTTTCATGCAATGAAATGTGAACAAGCAGCTCTTTATCAGTGAAATGTGGTTTACTCCTACAAACGTGAAGCCCTGGTACAACAGTGCTCTTGGTTAGCCATGTCATATGGAGAGATGCACCTAAGCTGCATTTGAACAATCCTTAAAAAACGTGTGGGTTTTGATTACACCAAATACGATAACTAAGCTATTACATGGGGCTGAGTGAGGATGAACGGGTGTAGTTCTTAATTAGGTGACTGCAAGTGACAAATATAATTCATGGTCATATTTTTGAACCTTAGTCCTGTTATTTAAACATGACTTGAAGATGAAGCACTTCCCGGTCCACAGAATTCATTGCCTGCATAAATTCTTTAAAGAAGCAGTAGCATAATTTTAGCTCTTCACTGAATATACTGATGCAGAATCCGTCACCTGAGAGTTTTTAGTCGTCTGTTTGACAAATTCTTTTTGTAGTACTACATTATTTCTCTGCATCCACACTTCAAAATCAGTTCCCAGAACTCTCCTTCCAAGTACTCAGAATTCCTAAACAATATTTATTCTGTGTGACTAAAGTAGAAAGGCATCTTGTAGAACACCCATAGGAAACAAATGCATGGTATTAGCCTGCGTGGCCACTGAACGTGTTTGGCTCTGCGTGCCGTCTCCGTGGGGTTGTTCTGATGAAAGGTCAGCTCATTCAGGTTTGTGTGGAATAGCCCAACACAGAAAATCTGTGGAAACAGGAAAGAATGTTTTAATTTTGCTCAGATAAAGACTTTATGAGCTGGGTGTGATAACCACTTTTTAATTTTTTCTTTTTACCTGTTCTGACAAATACACCTGGCTTTGATTCTAGCCAGTTTTATCGATTTAGTTCGACAGGTGCAATGGTTGGAAGTATCTTCAGGACAAGCTATATTTAGATATATAACCTTTTGATAATTCTGGCAGTTGCTTTGATCTCATTGTTTTAATTCAGTCACTTCATTAGAATTTTAACTGCCTACAGTTCAGCATCGCCAATGTAATCTCGTAACACAGCTTGAGCAACATTTAAAAGTAGTCATCATCAAAATTAGTAATAATATAAATCCATTTTATTTATTTGTTTTATTGAGCTAGTCTCTGTTTTGCAAGGAGGATGACAACTCTCTTAAAGTTAGGTGGTCTTCCAGGGAGTTCCTGACGGAACACCTGCCACAGATCTTTGTGTAAGATTGAAGAAGTGTTGGAGCATTCATATCAGAGCAGATTGCTTTGCTTTCTTGCATAGCTGGATGAATTTCCTCTCCTGGAAGATGTTGAGGTCACTGTGGTATCAATGTTTAAAGTATTTCACCTTCTATTTCTGAATAGAATGGACAGACTGCGATTACAGCTTAGGGCAATACAGTCAAGGATCGCAGCGATGAGTTTCATTTTTTTCCTGATTAACAGAAGGGAGAAAAGAATGTGTCTCATCCCACTGTGTAGCATAAGGCCAAAATACAGCACTGCAATACATGCAGGCATCATAACTGTTTTCAGCTATTGTACCTGTGTTCAGCTATTGTACCTGCAGCTACAATATGTGACCTTGTCAAATGAGTTGTGCGTGGTCTTGGCAAACTCCAGAAAAGAGCTATGGTAAGAGAAACACAAAGGTGAGATACTTCCAGTAACTTCTTTGTGCACTTCAGATTCAAGAAGCATGTGGCTGGCTCTGTGTTTATCTGCAGTTATTTTGTGCACAAAGTAATAATGACACATAAATATGTATTTCACGCTAATAGTAATTCAGAATCTTATGTTAATTTAACAGCTGTTTTCTATGGAAAATAGTGAGATTTTACCTGTTTGGGTTTGTTTTTTGTTTTTTTAAGCAATGGTGTTAATGACCAGTTTTTCTGCTGTAATAGCAAACTGTGGAAATGTGAGAAGAGATATATCTCTTTGCATCAGCATCTTACGTTGTGTGCAAATACAGATCCTCTCAGTTTCTTCTTAAAATAGTGTTTGGATCACATTCAATGCCTAACAGACAAGAACACAGGATTTTTGTAAGCCACATTTTATAGTATTAATGTGAACATGCACATGTTTTTTGAGCTATGAGATAAAAACTTTTAATTACAAAAGGGCATATTTTGGGAGAAAAAATAAGTAACTTTTTAAAGCTTATATTTTCCTCTGCTATCAGTTTACTTTTTATTCCTGAAGTTACCCATTAGGATCTGTGTTTTCTTTTTTGTTAGTTTTTTGGTTTTGGTGTTCTCACTTTCCCCACACTGCATCATGTTTCAGCCTAACACAGACTGGAATAAATTGTTATCAAAGGAAGAAGGTATTATATATGTAACATATACAGTTTCTGTAGGAAAGAGTAAACTGTTTCCTTGACCCAGTTTTATGGAGCTATTTCTTTCTACAGAGATGGGATCACAGTTAAGGAAGAGGGACAAATGGGTTTGCTGAGAGTATTTAGGAGCACTCAGTGGGAATGAGATTATTATTGTAGTGCTTAATCCTGAAATATCAACCTTGCATCAGCATCTGAGAGAGATAAATATTCTAGCTACTTTGTGATACTTGTCTGAGATAATTTTCTATTGTTATAAACTTGGAGCTCTCCAGATAAATATAGAATATTTCTGCCTGTGATCAGTGTTTTGATGTTTTCACAAATATATGTTGAGTATTTTAAAAGATGATTTCCAACTAGTGGAAAGGTATTTCTGAGGAAATACATATTTTATGGGTCTGAAAATTAAAATGAAGGTCATAGAAGCAACCACTTCACTTAATCTTTTTGTGGGAATTCCTATAATGTTATCAGGCTTGCTTTTCCATCTATTGGGCACACCATGAAAGAATGCACAGAAAGGCTGTTATGGTAACATAGTATCTGTCATCACTGACATTAAATTCATTTAATGGTAGTGAAGTTACAAGTCATGCTGAATGTAAAAGGAATAAAAAATGTTCTCAGATTAGAATTTGTCATTTTCATAGACAGCAACATTTAGTTCCCTTTGAACAGGTGTAAGTGTCCTGCCGTGTCTTTGTTTCCTTAAAGATGAAAATGACAAACCCAAGCCTTTTCCCTGCCTTTGATTTGCCCTAAGTGTCCCATCTCCTCCAAAGCATTTCCCCCCTTCTGCCCTACATGCAGATATTGCTCACCTGCTTCCTCTAATCCTCTTATCTACCTCAGTTACCTCAGTTTCACTTCCTTTCATCACCTTTTTTCTCCCTGCTAGTTCTGATTTTCCTCTAGTCCTGTTTCTTCATATTAGAAGTCTTTATCATAAGCAGAGAGCAAACAAAAAAAAAAACCAACAAAAAACCCAAAAAAACAACAAACCCACAAACCAAACCACTTTTGATCCATTTACTGTTTTCTTCTATTAAAAATATGAATCCGTATGAAGAAATTATTCTAAGTGTAAACCTGACTGCAGTTTACCAAAATGTCGAACAGTTTGAAATAATCTCTTGAGATGTTTGAACAGTTCCATTCTGTCCACGGGATTTAACTCAGAAATCCAGACTCCACCACTTAGATGGGAAATGGCCATATTGGGTTATTTTATGCTCTCCTCAGTGCCAGAAGCATGAACTCTCCTTTTTTTGCAATCGTTAAAGCATCTGATTTCAGCTGTTAACTTCCATGAAAGCGATTAAGTACTTACAGTGTAAGGAAATGCTACGGATGCATGAATTTATGCTATATTGAAAACCAAAGGTGTAGAAATCGTGTGAAATAAACTGTATATCAACACAGAAGCTGGAAGTTAATTGCACAGCTCACTGGTTCTTCGCCAAATGCACTGGTTCCTCATAAAATCAAGAAAATATCAATATTATAAAACGTATAGAAAAGTGCTGTAAGACTTAGAGGCCATATTACAATATTACATGTTAAAAAAGATTCAATAAATTTTGAAGTAACCTTTTGTATAATCAGAAATTACATTAATACAATGCCTTTTAAGAGTTTTCATCTGCTTCCTTTTCTGGAACCTTGTATTAGGCTTATTCATCTCCTTGGGCTTTTCTCTGCAGCCAGGAGCACTAGAAATTGACAGCATTACAGAAAGGATTTATTTCCTTTTCCTGATCTTAAAAAGAAAAGAAAAAATGTCTGATGAAGGGATATATGAAGTAGAGCCATCTGAGGGTGCTATTTGACAATGTAATGAAGGCACTCTAATGACACGAGTGGGATAAGAGCAGATGCTGGGCTGAATGCCCCCTCTCTTTTCTGGTGCTTATCAGGCAGTGAATTTAGGAATCTACACTCCTCGCTTACTTTGGAAAAGTTTTTTTTTTGCTTGTTTAGGGAGGCACAATGCCTGAAATGTTTCAGATGTTTCTGAGAATTGCCTCGGTCAGCAGCTGGTATGCAGGGTGTCCGTGGAGGAGCTAAACTTAGTGTTCATTGAGGGGCTGGATCGTGTCCAGAGAGAGGCAAAGGAGCACCAGGGTCCGGAGCACAAATCTGATGAGGAGCTGCTGAGGCAGCTGCAGTTGTTCAGCCTGGAGAAAAGGAGGCTCAGGGAGACCTTATCACTCTCCATAAGTACCTGAAAGGAGGGTGTAGCCAGGTGGGGGTGGGTCTCTTCTCCCAAGTAACAGGACTAGAGGAAATGACCTCAGGTTGCAGCAGGGGAGGTTTAGACTGGATATTGTGAAAACTTTCTTCACCTAAAGAGTTGGCAAGCACTTGAACACACTGCCCAGGGAAGTGGTGGGGTCACCATCCTTGGAGGTATTTGAAAGATGTATAGATTTGGTATTTGGGGATGTGTTTTAATGGTTTAGTGGTGGACTTGACATTGCTGGGTTAACGGCTGGAATCAATGATTTTAATCCCTTCCAACTCAGCATATTCTATGATTCTATAAATGATTTTATGATTCATGACAGCCACTATGCTCCTGCATGTTGCTCAGTGTATTTCCAGGTGATACCAGGCTCCTGTGTTACATACATCTTGTACAGTAAGTCCAGTGCTTCCAGGAAGAATTGGACATTCTCTGTCCATATATCACACAGCTGATGTGTACACTCACAATGTATTTAACAAAGATCAGAAGCATCAGATGTTTGGGCCTCTGGCAGGTAATGAATGATTCTGACATCATCATGTTGTGTATTTGCAAACCTAGGGCAAAAATCTGGAAAGCCCAATGATCACTGGCATCTCAGCTTCTAGTTATGCACATACTTTAAACTGTGTATGCTTCAGCACTCTGACTCCTGTAGAGTCCATCAACTCTCAGCTGCTGATCATGCAGCACAAGACATGTAAAGGCGTTTTGGTGTTTAATTTAAGGCGAAATTCGGAGTTACACTACACCAGACGTGCACGCCTGACTCCAGATCTTGCTTCCTCCCTTCACTCCTTTTAACAGTGTTCCGACCACCCTTCCCCCATGAAGATCCATGATATGAATTAATTGAATTCCTCAGATTCTGAAGTTCTGACTACAAGCTTTCAGAGACTGGGAATCCTGCCATGCCATAGTATTCTGAAGGGTGTAGGCAAGCATGCTCTGCGTCCAGCACAGTCACTGAGCTTTGAATATCTAAGCGCCAGCACTTCTAGAGAGTTTGGGTTTTGCTTTCTTCATTTAATTAGTAAGAAAAACTTCATTTTTTCAGCTTCATCTTCCTGTTAGCATTCCAGGTGAATTGTATCTAGTGGTGTTTTAAGTGGAAAAGTAAATTAGGAATTTACTATTGACTAATTAGAAAAGAAAAATAAAAGGCAAAATACACACCTGATGTGTATTTGGAATTCAACTAGCGCATGTATAGGCTAAATATATATATGAAGTTGGAGGGGGTTTTTGTCAGAATTGGTGTAATCCAGGCATAATTAGCTGTAGCTCCATTAAAATCAGCAGAAGTTAGAAATGCTTATTAGAAGTTCATTACTGTCTGGAATCATTAGAACAGTATGGTGTGATGTTAATGGCAGCAGGGAAATGTGCTGGGTGTACAGTAGATGAAGCCAAACATTTTACCAGCATTATGCATATTTCAGAGCATGCAACACAGATTTGCAGTTTTAGACAACAAAGACGAAGAGTCCAGACTGAAAAGTGATGGGTCTCAATATATACAAGAAATGCAGGCATGATTCTTTCCATCAAAAAGTTATTCTAAATATGCATTATTAATTTAACCTAATAGCATTCACTTTTTAAATGTATCAAATGCAATTATAAATGCGGTTGTTTTATCATGTGGCCATTTATATCTATTATAGGCTTTTTTGGATCAGCACCAATGTACTGTCTCTTTGTGTTCTTTGTATGCCCACAGAAGAACTCCTCATTTTTGTGACTTATGTTCAGAAAACAGTATTAACATCTGGGGCCATTTGTAAGGTGAAATCTGGACTCTCCTGTCCCAGTCTCCCCAGCGGCCCAGTGTAGTGAGGGCACTTTAAATGTGACTAGCACAAACTGACAGCACTAGATTCAGCAGAAACAATGCACAGCCCAGTCTTATTGCCATATTAATTAATAAATGGGTGAGTTCCCTCCGATTTTTATACAAAACTGTAAGAAAAAAAACATTGGAAAATCTACCCATTATGGAAGAAACCTCCTGTGACTAGTTATGGTTCTAATTCACATGTTAGTGCCCTAACTAGGTCTGAGGACTCCAGTCTCTGTTTGCACTGCAGGTTAGGGGTTTCACTGGTGTGCCTGTGTGACAGCCTGGTCTGATGGCCAAGACTTACCCTTTGATACTGCCAAGGTACAAATCAGTGCTTTAACACACCCTCACATTGAATGCAGCATAACTTTACATCTTGAAGGACACTGGTTACTGGTCAGTATCTTGTTTGCCCAGTTTCTGCCTCCAGAACTGTACAAATGTTCTATGTTAGTGATTAGGGAGCAGACATCTAGAAATCAGACACACTGATGTCTGTATCATCATGGTGATGATATATCATTGTATCTAGCTCATTTTGCACTTCGTAGATTCAGCTCATGTTCACAACATGAACATCTATCTCCATATCTAACACATGCCTTACTCATGTTATTTGTCTGTTTAGTACTTCTCTTTAATAATCCAAATGGGTTTTTTTGAAGAATCAGATTCAGCTGTCAGAACAATTCTTTATTTGTTTTGATGGCTTAACATCACTGTGAGTTTAATTTAATTCCTTCAGGAATCATCTCCTGATCACTGTCTTTCATCAGAGGTAAACGTGTTTTTCTCAGCCTAAGCTCCACTGATGAGGTGCCATGAAATACTTCCATGCACTCACAATCTGGGAAGTGAGACAGGCATCCCTCTAAGTTATTTCTATAAAAATCAGTTACTGCTGTAAATACAGCACTCCACATGTTGCCAGGGCTTGCAGAGGGGACTCACTGAACAGGTCAAAGCTGCTTGGTTCACTTCTTCTCACATGGGAATTGCTTGGTCTTGTGCATTGCTGAAGGATAGGGCTGCCACAGCCAAAGGTACACAGGTTCACAAAGGTACCCATATTCCAGACATGTGGTGTTCCACAGCACCCAAAATGCCTGCAAGTCTGACCCCAGAGCTCTGTACCTGCAGATGTGGTACAGGTCAGGACTCCATGCAGTGCACACGAAAGTTTGCACATCGTTTTCTTATGCAAATCTGCCTGACAGAGAACAGAGAACCTGATCCCATCCAATGGGGCTTTCATTCCAATCACTGGCTATTGCCTGCAATCAAGCCGTATTGCCCCTCTTCTTCCCTCCTCCCTCAAATGTAACAAGTGCAACTTAAATTGTTTTTTCTTTTTACTACTATGATGGAGATGATGTTCCAGAATCCTGCTTTGATGCCTTGAGGCCTTATTTTAATACCAGCCTAAATATATTCTTGGGCATTTTATTTTGCACCTGTATTGTTCTTTATTTAGAATACCCTTCCCTTCCCCCCTTTTTTTAATCCTCTGATGTTATATTCCCTTCTTTTATATGTTCACACCAAGATATCTCCAGTAAGATAGCCTTCTTCATCCCCTTCATTGTTCTAGCAGCACCTCTTGGTACCTGGTCCAGTCTGAATCTATCTTTTCCGGACACATTTGACCAGGCCTTAACACTACAGGTTATGAAAATACTAATGCATTGCTTTCTCTGCATCACAGCATCCTCTGCCTTCTTCCATAGAAGTCTGATTATATCACGTGACTGGTATATCTAATTCTTTTTTCTCCTCTGCTCTTACAGAAATTTCTTTTGGCCCATTAAGATCATCACTTTGCATTATTCACTAAAAATTCCATCCAATTTCTGTTACTGCAGTCCTCGAGGTCATGAAGGTCTTCCTGCATGATGCTCCAATCCTCTTCTGTATCAGAGGTACCCTCCAGTTTTTTGTTTTAGCAGATTTCACTTGCTCATTTACCTCCTGTTTTTTGTGCCAAGGTCATTAATGAGAAGATGAAATAAGATTGTTCCCAAAGTGAATCTAGGAAACTCCATTAAAAATTCCCCTTTCTCCTGACAGAAGACTCCTCTTCAGTCAGTTTCTTACATGCTTTACAGCTCATATGTTAGTCTTGATTTTCATCTTGATTAATATTATACAAAATACCTTCAAGAGTCCAGCAAGATTAGGTCTAGAATCCATCTCTGTAAAGAACACAAAATCATTTTATCAAATAAATATATCAAACAAGTCTAGAATAACTTTTCCATGATAAGTGGGTACTTTTATCCTACTTCTGATCCTTCTTTATCTTTTATTATGTTTCCCTTCTAAATGTGTCATAAAATCCTGATCATTATTCAGCTCAGAGATACATGCTTTGGCAGCTGCCTAGTTCATGTATTCTCTTTCTTGGTTAAATCTAAAAACTAATATTAAGAGAGTGATATCTCACTTTTATTGTTAATAAATTAAGCCCCAAATATTTGATACTTCATTCAAAATTAAAATGCTAAAATTAGAACAAATTAAGTTATTTTCTAATATTTTGTTAATAATTATTAAACAGTGTCTCAGAAATGTGAAAAAAGGGAAAATATGAAAACAATGAAACAGCTAGAAATGTTATTCTGGATGGCATTCACACATTCTGTAAACATCATATAGCCAACTTTCAATTAAGGAGCATGCTGTTATCTCACTGTGGAGCCCTACATGAATGCCTTGTCGCCCAATATGAATCAATCAGACTCAACTGTGACATTGCACATCCTTAAAATAAATTTCAGTATTGATGTGTTTTAGATTCAGAACCAGATATAAACTACAGGTGACCCAAAGAGGAGGGGGTTAGAAGAATGGGTAGAACGTTAGGATGGGACTTAAGCTGAAAATGTGTAGATTTAACAAAGAGCCTTACTGAACCTGATTGAACTTTACTTGTTCTTGTAATTTGATTTAGTTCATCACAAAGTTTACATATCACACGCAATCACATCACAAAAGCAGCCAAAACATTTTATGATTCATGTGGAAATCAGAGACCTGTGTACTGTAGGGCATTGGTTCAGAGGCATTGCAGAGGGAAGAGTGTCACCTAATGAACCACCAGTGTGACATATTTTAGTGTTCTTTCCCATAAGCTTGTCCCACAGGTACTGACTTGGTGTAACTCAGTTTTGGTTTGTCTGCAGGACTTGATAAAATATTGTACCACTACAGAACACTGGTGTGTTTTATGGATCAGAAATTAATGTGTACACTGAGATAAAGTAATCATGATTAAGCAAAATTCTTAGCTGTTGGTGGCTCAGAGCTGATTTTGTGACTCTGTGCCTGGGACACAGGACTACATGAAGTCCGGAGCTAAGAAAAATCAGCCCAGACTGGAGGGGGAATCCATTGCCGGGACATATTACTGTAACTCCTCAGCCTTCAGTGCTACAGCTGGGTGATTATTTGAGACGTAAAATAAGAAATACAGCAAATAAGATGTTTCTGTGAGAAGCGAAAGGCAAAATTTAACCAAAACTTTTATTTGGTGCATTTGCAAATGAACTTTACACTGGTTTGTAAAGGCCTACCTTTGTCCTAAGCACTGATTCTCTGGGCAGGGAGAACTCAAAGTTTGAATTCCAAACTTAAATGCTGGAAAATAAGCTGCATTGCAGGTTTGGTAAATCTGAAGGTTTTGTTCAGCCACTTAGTCATAGCTGCCCCCTCAAGCAAGACATAACAAAAGGCTATTTTTTTGAGAAGGTGGGACTAGAACAAATATAATGACCTGAAACTGCATGGGTCCTTTGTGTTTTATAAAAGAAGCAGATGTAAAAGATTTCCTATTGTAGAGTATTATAAAATGACTAGAGCCCATAAACTGTACATAATGATTTTGACTTCATATAATCAGCAAAGCTCCATTGACTTTAATGGAAAAACATTGATTTGCACTAGCAGAAGAGCTGAGAGGAAGGAGGTACATTACTGATTGTCTTGTTAATGTGGGTAATATTCCTGAAATAGTTCTCAAAAATAGAGATTATTAAGGGTTTGTGTTTCTCTTGTAGCTCCATTCTGCAGCTCCTTACACTTTCAGTGCAAAAGCTGTAACAGTACTACTGCACAAAGTGCAAGGAACACATTCCAGAGGGGAGTCTGAATTTGTTGCCTTTTTTTTCCCTGATCTGGATGAGGATCCCTCACCAGTTCTGAGGCACAGCTCCCCTATCCAGCTGCTGGTATGTACTGCTTTGTGCACTTGTACAGTGTCTACTCTTACCTCAACCCTGTGGTTTTACCTTTTTCTGATTCTCCTCCTGATCCCACTGGGGTGGGGAGCGGGGAGTGAGTGAGCAGAGGGGGGTTCCTGAGAATTCAGCAGCAATGAACAGGACACTCAACTCCCTGCCTTTTTCATGGAGTCAAACATTGCCCTGATTGAAGATTTTTTTGGAGTCCATTTTATTTCATGTATCAGCAAGATTTGGTCCTACATGTCATGGTTACAATGATAATTGTGGACAGATCTGGACATAGCAGTCAGGATAACACAGCTGATCTTCCCAAACCCAAACTAATGTTCTGGACTTGGTTTTGTAGCTTGGGAAAAAGAGACCTTCATCCCAGTGGGAGGACTGGCAACATTTCCTAGGCTGGTTCAGTTTCTGTTTGCAGAGCCACCCACGTGGCTTTGGCCACATGAAAAATTCTCAGTGAGGCTGGTTCACCTGTTCACCATCAAATCCACCCACTCAGATGCAAAAAAGGCATTAATGTGGAAAAAGAACAAAACAAACTCAAAGCACCAGTGCTTTCCTTCCTTCCCTCCAACACCCATTGTCCAGCTGGGACAAAAAGCATCTGTAACACTGCTCAGTTCTTCTCTGAAGAGCTGATCCTGGACCTGTTCATGAACATTACAAGTATCTCTCTGTCTGACCACATGCAGTACAGGTCAGGGGCTTAAATACCAAACATTTCAGTTCCCCACATTGCAACACAAGGCTTGTGCTAAAATACACAATTACAGTTTTGATTTCTACATACAAATATATAACCTCTCATAGTATCGTATTATCTTTGCCTTGACCGCGGGACTATTGCAACTCAATAAAGTGCTAATGGAAACCCAAATGTTATTTCATTAACTTTCATTCCAGATTATAGCCTGGCCTGGACAACATCATGAAGTTGTGCTGGCTAGAGGCTGATGGACAAGTACTTTTGTTATCTTTAGTCGTGCATGCTTTGTGCAGACCTCCCTTCTCACGCAAGCTATCCCAGCTGGATTTGTGCTGAGATGGGCTCAGTGTGTTTGCCTGATGGCACATCCTGTCCATCAGTGAAAACCACTGCCCTACTCTTAAAACACCACAGTAGGAACCGTGCAACTTTTTCCTGGTGTGCTTACTGGATTTTCACAGTAGGGTGCTTTATTGTAACGTACCTGAAGTGCAGGTTGAAGTACTGTATTAGCAATGCTACAAGAGGTTTCCTGATTGGTTTGAGCCAACCTAAAACTGCATTGCTGCTAAAAAGCACTGTGCTACCCTTAATACTCTCCCAATGTTCTTATCGTACTGGCTCAAGTGAAACTGATCCTGCAAGATAAACAGGTAAACTGGATCAGCTCCCTCATCTCTGCCCCCGGGGCTGCACTGAGAGAGCACTGGGACAGCAGAGAGAGTAGGGGCATGATAGGGAGAGACATGACTTCCCCTTTAGCAGCAGCATAGCCTTTGATGTGTGTCCTGGTTTCAGGTAAGATAGAGTAAATTTTCTTCCTAGTAGCTGGTACACTGCCGTGTTTCAGATGCGGTATGAGAATAATGTTGATGACAGACTGGTGTTTTAGATGTTGCTAAGTGGTGCTTTCCCTGAGTCAAGGACTTTTCACTGTTTCATGCTCTGCCAGTGAGGAGGTACACAAAAAGCTGGGAGGGAGCATGGTCAGGACAACTGACCAAACTGGCCAGAGATGTTCCATACCACAGAACGCCCAGCATATAAAGTGGAGGAGTTACTTGGAAGGGCACCAAGTGCTGCTTGGTGATGGGTTGGGCATCAGCCAGCGGGTGGTGAGCGATTATATTGTGCATCACTGTTCTTTTAAATTTGAGTTCTATTCATCTCTCTCTTTTTGTTATCTACCTTTTCATTGCTATTATTATTATTATTATTATTATAACAATTATATTTTACTTTATTTAAAGTATTAAACTGTTCTTATCTCAATCCAGTGGTTTTACCTTTTTCTGATTCCCCTCCTGATCCCACTGGGGTGGGAGTGAGCAGCTGTGTAGTACTTAGTTGCCAGCTGGAGTTCAGTGATGACAATGAGCTTAATCCAAACTGCAGTCTTGGTTGTTTTACATTCAGCATCTCCAGATCGAGAGAACTGGCCTGTCTGGAAGCATGGGCTGCAGCTCAAGTGCTGGTGGTCACACTGTGGGAATCAGTTACTCAGTGCAGCTATTATGATCAACCTGCACATCTTGGCTGCTTGCAGTGAGCACCATCAGTTGAGTCAAGCTGTCTCAGGAGATGTTAGCTCAAAAGCAGACAGCTGGAAGTAAAACTGCAATGAAGCTAAACAGTGAGTGCTTTCTGTGGCTGCACTTTAGCCCATGCCTATTACTGCAACTGGCTGTCCAACACAATTTAAATTTAACAAGCATCTGCATCTCCATAGCTGTTAAGTCAGAAAAAGAGAACCAAGCAGGGGATTGGTTGCCCAGCCAATGTCTACGTGGCCCAATTTCTTCTCTTCTGACTACCCCTCAAGTTCTAACGCCTCTGGCTCTGCAGATACTACATAGAAAGGAACACATTTTGATGCAGCGTAGAATTTTTTTTTTGACTGGACCTCTGAGCAAGCAGGAGTTTGAGACCATAAACGAAACACAGGATGTGTCTTAGGGTGGCTACTGCCATGCATCTGTGCTGTAATATGAATGTCACAACAGATTTACCTGGAGATGGAAGCAGCTTTGGTTGTGAGTCAGATATCATCACATTTGAAGAGCTGTTTCTGGCCATTAAATAATGCCTCAGCTGGTTGTTGGTTTAATGCTGCTTGATGGCATCTATCAAACTCAGCTTTTTCTCTGGTAAACATGTCAGAAGTAACGTGTTCGGGTTTTTTTCTTATCTTTGATTATTTTGAATGAGACCACTTTGGTCAGAAAATCTTTAGAATGCTGGTTGTGTAAGGCTCACATGATATATGCAGGAAGACAAAGAACACACAGTTAGTGCTTGGCCAGCTCGTGAATGTTGCCTCAAGCAGAACATGTTAGTGGTCATCACATCCTCTGATGCTGCAAGTGATGCCCTACTACTACTGGCATTCAGAGGAAGAACTGAGAGACATACAAGGTTTTCAGAGGAGAACTCAGAAGAGTTACTCTTTCAAGAGTGCAACAGTGAAAAACAATGACCAAGAAGCCAGTGAGGAGCAGAACAGGAGAACAGAAGACTGAATCTAAGACTGAGAGTAAGAAGAGACAACAATGGAATGAACTGATTACAGGGAGGACCTAAAGGTTTGAGAGTGAGGGGAAAGTAGTAATTTTGCACTAAGCTGGAGAGAATAGACAGCTGCCCTCAGTCAAGACCAAAGGAAATTCGGGTGTGGAATGGGGTTGTCCAACAAAGGGAAAGGAAGAGACAGATTGGAAGAAGAATAAGATATTAGGAAGGAAAAATACTAAATATTAAATAAGAGGGGAAAATAATAAAAAAGAAAACAAAAAAGTATTAGGATAAAAGGAAATAAGATAACAGGGAGCAAAAGACTAATAGTCCCCAACAATACTGATATATACTGAATTAGGCAGAAAGTGTCATTCAGTCTGTTCTGACAAAATAAGCAGCACTGTGCAGTGCTTCTTGATACCCACTATGGTACCAGTGACAAGACATGACAAGAGCTGCTTTGTCTTCCCTGCCTGGTGCTGCCCTGCTGGGGCAGAGCTGGCCTTTGAGGAATGACGTGTATGAGGTCAGTGTTAGCAAATCTGCTTTTTATCCTTCTTGGTCACACTTTCATCAATAAGGCCTTATTTATACTGAGGGGTTTTCTTTCTATTTTACTATTCCCTAGCTGTGACAAGCACTACTGTAAATGGTCTTCTGTTATTTTTACCTCAGACTCATCTCAACATCTGACATGAAAAGAATAATAAAACTGCTTTGGAGAAGTCTCCCATAGTGCTCTTACCATTGCAGTTACTGATTTACAGAGTTAAGACTACTGTGAGGCTGATATCTCAAAGCATTCTTATTGCCCTCCGCACTGCACGGATTAAACCAGGCAGCTCTAAAATTAAAAACCTGAGAACCAACATGGGAAAAGAATCTCCCTGGTTTCAGCTGTCATGTCACCAAAAAGGTTTTTCTTTTTCTGTTATAATAATAAATTTTGTTACAATGAAGAATTAAGGAATTTTGTGCTGGTACTTAGTACAAGTAAAACCCTTAGTGTGGAGGAAAGGTGAGGCAGGAGATTCTGGCCTTCTCTTAAAAAAAAGACATATTAAGAATCGGGAAGAATGATCAAAAAGGATTCTCTCAGAATATTCTCTGAAGTACTCCACATTTCAACTGGTTTATAAAGAGGGGACTGGAGTTTAGGAAGAGAGATGAGTTCAATTGCTTTAAATCCAGAGCAGGCAGCTGAAATGCTGATCAGTCTGTGACTTGTTTATAAACATTTCTATGCATCCCTGTGAACCAGGGAGGAGAGAACTTCTTTGTAGGCTCTTTCCTAGACAATCCTATAGGAGCTATGGGAAATGCAGTCTTCTTTTGCATCCATTTGTAATGAAGAATTTGTGCAGAGCAGTGATTGCCTACAATCTGTTATAGAAATATGATAATTAAGTTAATAACAGTATGCAACCCAAAGAAGAAAAAAAGCTGTCAAAAGGTTCAGAGCTCAGAATAAGTGAATTTTACCTGTGTGTACTGCATAATATATTCTTCCCCTTACAGCTTCTTGATGTTAGTTCATGGCACTGGTGAAAAATGAGGCTTTAGACAGTTCAACTTTCTGCATCAGTGTAGCTGTATATGGGCATTAAGTCATTCATGGCAGACAAAGACAGTGTCTATAATGCCATGTAAATGAATTTTAAAAAGAAAGAATTTGATTCTTTCCTAGGGAAGAAGTGCAATGAATTGCATTATAATATATCTGCATACATACAGTCAGCATCTTGCACAAGGAGGCCAGGATTTTTAAAACAGCAGAGCGAGCCTTTTCTGGGTCCCTGCAGTCTGAATAGAAACCCACACATCCTTAGTATTTGCATATGTCCCCATTATGCTTTGGAATTCACAGAAGACTATTCCACACTGAGAAACAGATATTTTTTTCTTTTCTTATGGAAATTACTGTTCCTCAGAGTGTCTAGAAGTTACTGAGCTGTACTAAGCTATGTTTCTCTTTCTTCTCTATAATATTATACAATTTTCCCTGTCTGTTCTTTTAATCCTACATATCACATCCACTTTGTGTTTCTAAGGAAATATGATCAGTTTGATAGTAATTTTTTGCTGTAAAGTGATCTATCTCCATAACAGGTAAGAAGCCTTGATTACTAACTGAGCTTTGTAGACAGGTTTTATAATAAGGTTTTGAAGCTTTTTTCTCATTCAGCCTTAACCTTCTGAGAACATTACTCTTAAAATCCTAGTTTTCCACAGAAATAAAAGGTAAATATTGATTAATCTTTTACAAAATGTAATTATCTGCTCTGTCACAAAAAAGAAAAAAAGCACCACCATAAAGCTTTAATGATATGGTTCCTTAATGCAGTTTCACTTAGCATCAGTAAGGAAAATTTAAATTAAATATATAAAGGAATACAGTATTTTCATCTCAAAGACAAAACGAAAGGAGGAATCAATCTGTTACTGAGACACAGGAAAAATGGTCCTTACAACCACAGTTTGACTGCAAGATGCTATATTTGAGCTTCACATGAACAATACTTGAGGTAGTTTGAAGGAAACTTTGAGTAATTAGGTTTAGAGAGGGAAGTCGAGAAACATCTCAAAAAAGAAAAAAGTGCACGAAGAACAGTTCCTCACACTTAAAAAAAATTACGTATCAGCAAATGAAATACCAGAACTACCGTTCCTGCCTGTACCAAATGCTTGCATGCATTGAATCACTCCATGGTGAGTCATCCAGCACCGACAGTACTATATGACATGATGCCATGGAATGGGAAGCCTTTAGATCTCTCCAGTGATTCTCTGATAAAAGCCAAATATTTCTTAAATTGTATGGCTTCTGATTTTCCAGGGATAACACTCTCAAACACAAAGGAAATGTTATTGGTTGGATAAACCTCGGCCGAAAAGAATTCCGAAAAATATGGATATAGCACCATCTACTGACATTATGGGTCTTTGCAGGTGGATGTTTTAAAATCGGAAGACCTACGAGTTGCGATAGCGCAGCAGCGTTCCCCTAACTGGCAAGGGATCGGTTCCTCTTTCTATTTACAGCTCTGTAAACTCAAAATAATGCTGATCCTTGCCTCAAGGGTTTAGCAGCTGAAAATGAGACTAAGAAAACATGGTATATGAATAGAAAAAAAATGAGGAAAAAAAGGGAGGAAAAATGGGACCAAAAATGAGTAGCTAAGTGAGTCCAAGTGTGTCCTGGAGCTAAAAGCAGGATGTTGCTAGTAAAAGGAATAATTTCTCAAGGTGTCATTTGAAAGCCCCAAGACTTTCCTTTCTTTTGGTGTTGAAGTGCATTCTCCTTTGGGCCACTCATATAGTTTATCAGAGTCAGTGCAACTCACTGTTAAAAGAGTTTCCCCCTCCTTTATCCCATGTAATTTTTCTGCTGGTGAGACAGGCTGACAGGAGTAAGGGCCTGCTTGAAGACCAGAGTTGGTGTAGACAGCCAGGTGTGTGGAGGAGGGTAGGAATGCGGTCACACCGAAGCGCTGTCAGATTGCCTCAGTTACAACTTGTAATTTCATTCTTCCTCGGTTATATTTAGTTCATTGACTTGATTTATTATTGTTATGTAGACATAGAAAAGAGTGTGCAAACATCCAAGATGGAAACTCGTTAGGTAGGGTGAGCTCAACTGTCAAAGGAAACTGATCCTGGAGCTGCAGAGCAGGTTTATTGAGTGGAGTTTTGACAGAAGAGCAGTGAGAAGAGGTAATGCTCTTCTCCCACCTCCTAGCCAGGGTGTCCCCATGGCATATACGATCTGTCTCAGCTGCTGAAGCAGAAACAGCATGCAGCATGCATTGCTCTGCCAGCGGGGAGGAGCATGGGGAGAAAAGTAGGGCAAGACATGGACCTGGGATAAGTTGATCAGGGCAGGACGAAAGATTAATACTTTTGCTATCAACTTTTGGTATCGACTTTTAGAGCCATAGCACTGCTGCTGTTTTGGAATATCATAGAATCACAGAATGGTCTGGATTGCAAGGGACCTCAAAGATCACCTAGTTTGAATGCCCCTGCTGTGGACAGGGACTCTCTTCATGAGACCAGGTCCCTCATGAGCCTCTGTGCCATCCAAAACATGACCAGACTGCTCCCAGAGCCACACTGGAAAGTTATATAACCTTATATCTTTGTAAATGCAACTGAGATTGTCATGCTGCTAGATTCATACCAGTCAGCTGATCTACTTAGCTCTCCCTTGTAAGAAAAAACCACATCATTATTCCTTGTGAAGCACTTCCTCAACTTTTTGACCTGGATTCTTTGGACCTAATAAATGTATCAGCAGTAAATAATAAATATTAAAAAAGCAAACTCAATCTGTCACCAATTTTTTTTTTCCATAAAAATAGATGTTTGCTGAGTGGAATGGTATATGATACTGAACCCAGACTGTGCACAGAACAGGATGCTAATGCAAGTGAACCCCCAGAAATCAGGTTCCTGGGTGACTTTGTCTTTACCCCTTCAGCATGACAAAGTTGGTGTTTATCCAGATGTCACATACTTTCTCTGTACTTCATAAAATATTTTTATTTCTCTCGACCTCAGCAGTAAGTCAGTATTTTGGATGATATTGCACATGTCTGTATCAAGACAGAAACAGGCTGAATACATGAAAATTGTTTAAAGAACAGCTTTAAAAATTATTTACAAAATACATACTCAAATACCTTTCTCCATACTAAGAATAATTTCCAAGAGACGATTTCCTTTTCTGAATTCCAAAGCACACTTCTAAGCAGTACAGAGTTCAGAAAGCATTATCTTCACTTATCTTGAGGCTACATGAACACCATTTCCCGAGGTAGTTTCCTGATGGGCTTAATTCCACCTAAATACACGGTGCTGTGGCAAGCGGCGCTCCTGTCCCACTAGTGCTTGTGCAACTAACTATGGACTTGGCTAGGGAGCCAACTAGGATGGAAACTACGAATTTGTTGCCGGATTAATTTGCAGGTGGGCCGGTGCCCTCCTCCGTGTGAGTGCAGGCCCGCGGAAGTGCTGATGTCCACACCTACCGCATCCCTCGGCAACACCGAGATCGGAGTATGCTGATCATGAAGCCCCATCCTGAGGCTGTTTCTTGGCCGTTCTAGCTCTGATTCACACAAATATGAAGTCTCGGGCATGGACTCCCTCCACGCTTACATCCGGTTTAGTGTGCGGATGCTGACCTTTTCCACTGTCATTAGACAAAGGGGCATTTAAAGGCTCCATTGCTTAGTGTGAAATAGGCAGCTGTCAATCTTAAATCACGTAACTGCCCGTAAATCAAAGCCATATTATAAGCCTCTTAATTTCTCGCGCTCTCATTGCACAGTTTCACACCCAGGCGTGCACAAACGTGCGAAGCCCATCTCCCGCACGAACGCCGGGCAGCAGCGCAGGACAGCGCGGCGGCCCCGGCCTGTGGACGGAGCTGCGGGGCACGGCACCGCCCACGGCGCACACCCCCGGCGGCTGGGCGCGCTGCTCTCGCCGCGTTCCACCGAACAAAGCCGCTCCTGCGCACGGGGCACGCCCAGCGCCCTCAACACCCGCTCCCCGGCGCTCGCCAGCCCCAGCAGCGCACGGGAGCACCGCGCCGCAGCTACACACGCAACCACCGCCCTGCCCGGGGCCGGCCCTGCCGGGAGCCGGCCCCGCTCCCCTCCCTCACCCGCAGCCGTCGCCAAAGCACCGCCCGGCGCCCTCCCCTCCCTTCTCCTCCCTCCCGCCCCTCAGCGGCCGCTCCCTCGCGACAGGNCGAGGTGTAAGTGCCACGGGGAGGCGTCGGGACCCCGGCGCCTGGGGCTGGGCGTGGGGGGAACAGGGTCGGCCCCTCTTCGGGGGCCTCCGGGCGCTGTTGGCCCGAGCCCGCCGCGTGGGTGCCGGAGGGAGGCGGGTTGCCGGGCGGCGAGCGTCCGGGCTGTCTGTCTGTCTGTCCGCCCGCCCGCCAGGATCTGCTCCAGGCACAGCCTCCCGCTGATATCGGCATCTGCGTGCGCTGCCTTGCGCTCTTCATTGTTTTGTCACCCAAGTTTTGAAAGGACAGTTCTTTGATGCTGTCGTTGGAATAGCTTGGGAGGGGGTTGTGCCCGGGGATCGATGTTCTCCCTGCGGCCCCCTCCCGGCGGGGCCGGTCCTGCCCAGGTTCCATCGCCTGCCGCGATCCAGGGCCTGGGAGATGCAGTCCTGCCCTCCCTTCTCCCTTCAGGCCCGAGGGGCTCTCCCATAGATAACAATGGGACATTTACATTGCAGACACATGCTGCATAATAAACTCTTTATTGAAAAGAAGTTCTGTTGTTGGGACAGGATGCCACAATTACGTTTCTTACTGAGAAAACCTTTTTCTCTGCCCTCCTATTTATGGCCTTAGTTCCTCTTCTGACTGCTGTATCCATCTTTCTTTAACTTGCCTGCCTCACTTAAGCAACAAATCAGCTAATCTAGTATAATTTAGTCAGACTGATTACCCCTGTCACTTACTATCTTGAGAAAGACTGACTGTGTGCAAGGTAGGAGAGCAGCTTCAGGATCGCTTAGGTTCCCTTGGCTATTGGTGGTTATTGAAGTGACTGTGTACAGTATATTACTAAAAATACAAAAATCTGAGAAACACTGTGTTGGTATAATGCACACCATAGTCAGATGTTAAATTCAGTGCATTTTATGTTCCAGTTTATGACCAGAAATCTAAAAAGGCATTCTAATATTGTATCAGGCCAGTTCTGGCCTCTGTAAAGCTTTTGTCTTTAGGTATACAGCTACATTACTTGGATAAAAGAGAGAGAAGGTAGAAATTGTTGTTGTCCTTTGAGTGTCTTCAGAACAAGGACTGAAGAACTTTCTAACTGTGGCGTTTTATTTACATAGGTATTTTACATAGGTTGTCTGGTACTTGGGAACAGCCTTTGAGTTAAGTTGCACAGTTAAGTTGCCTTTTTTGAAGGTGCAGGTAGAACATAATGCAGATCTCACCTCGTGTGAAACTTGTTTGTTTGCCTGGTTACTAGTTTTCCCTCTAAGGCTACAGGTCGTTAAGAGTTTACAAGGTAATTTGAAAACCTTAAGAAATCTCTTAGCGGTCTTGTTTGTACGTTTGTACTGTTGCACGCCTTATCATCTCAGTTGGCCAAATATGGTCTTTTTTTTCTTCTGCCCCACATCTTCATACAGTACTGAGGAATTAAACTAGAACAGTGTCCTTTATCCCTAATTTTTTAGGGTTTCTTATTTTCAGTCACTGGTCACTGTGGGGGTTTCATTTTTTCTCTTCTGTGTAAATCCCTGGAGTTAAAACACAGGTTGTTATCTGTATCTGTATCTGTATCTGCAACCTTTTGTTTGTGATACAGGAAATTAATCAAAAGCAATATGGCAGTCTGTTCATGCATGGCTTTGCTGTGCTTTAATCTTCAAAACTGTAATATTTTTTTTTCTTAGTAGAAGTAGTAAAAATAAACATCTTTTCATAAAGTGATTCCCTAGTTCTGATTTGTTGCCTTCCTCTCTTTGCAATTAAATAAGGAGTAGGTCAAGCCTTTATATAAAAGCGTGGATAGCAACTTCTGGTTGGAGTAATTGAGCTTTTAGTTTTGAAAATCAATACTCTTGCCTCTGTTGAATTCAGATATTGCTGTGACAACTGTACTTTTAATGCTGCAGGAACATATTTGTTGGCTACAGTTGTGTTAAGTTTAAGCTTGGGGTGATGGGATGAAAGAGCGCTGGAATTTATGCTGATGCCACACTGAAGAGTAATTCTCAAACAATTGTGTTACACCATATGGAGCCTTTTCTGGAGAACTGTAAAACAGAGCACTGAGAATCATCTTTGAGGAAGTAGCAGTGGGTGGTCTGTAGAAGGAACTTAATATACATGGTCTGCTTAAAATGAACTTGTGGGAATTGCTTTTCTGAATTTCACTTAGGAAGATAGGATTGAGTTTGCTTGGTGTAACTTGGGTCCTGTTGAGATTTTTGTGCTCTCTCTAACATAAGCAATACGTGCTTTGAAAAGCGCTGTAGTATTGCTCCATTAGTACTGTCTTGTGTATTTTATATCTATATAATCTTTAGCTGACTTGGCCAACACTCATTCAGCAGAAATTAGCTATCCTTTAGAACAGGTCTGCTGGAAACTTAATGCTGTGAAAACACTTCGAAAGCTCTTGTTGTAAAGGTATTCTTTGTCCCCTTGCTCTGTATTTATCTGCCTGTAAAGAACCAGCTGAAGAAAGGGTCCTTTTACTCTAACATTTTTGAAAGAGCTTAGAGCATGAACGTTACTGTTAATGGATGGCATTACCTAGGAATGTAACACTTAGTTGTTTCCCTTGTCTCTACCAGATTCTGCCCATTATCATTTGAAGTATAATTGATCCTTAAGCAAGAGCTTCGATGTTAAAACCTCTCCTTGCATTGTGTTCTCTTTTAGTATTGTAATATCACTTGGCCTGGGTTTTGGCTTCTAGTATTTCCTAGACCCTTTCAATAGAACTGGAACTTTCTTGGTATAGCATAGGAAACTGTAAAGTAACTAAATTAAATCAGTTTTTGTTTTGCAAGTTGTTCAGCATGGATGTAGATTACATATCTAAACATAAAATTATTATGTGATTTTGTATGTATTAGACTTGGAGGGGGGTAAGATAAAAAAGGGACTATCCTATCTCTTATTTTTTCCATACTTTAAGGTACTTTCATTTCAGTTTTCATCTGTATCAGACTTATTTTATTTTTTCATTTTCTCCTTCCTTTGTGACTAGAAAACCATCCATTGGTGGCAGTTTTATTTTGAAAGTAGTGATGCAGAGTTTGTTTAAGTTTGTGGTGTGATGATGTTTGTGAATTCAATTTCCAGTAATGCAATGTGAATTGTTGTGTCACACGAATACATTTAAAGTCCTTCAACTTTCTGATTGTCTTTGACACCTTTCATAGATGCTTCATTACCATTGCAGATGAAAACATTCCCTGTTGGCAGTCAGGCTACACAGCATAATTTAACATATGATTAAACTGTTCAAAACTGTTACAAACTCAACTCGGTATAAATTAAACAAATAGTCCTTTACAGTTGTACGTCATGGGTGAAGTTGTCATATTAGTTCTAAATTTTCTCAGCACAGATAGGACTTTGGTATCTGAAGTTGTGAATAGTGCGTATGATCAGGCTGCACTGCACTGGAGGTGCTCTAATGACAAACTTGATCAGCTGTTACACCAAATTTTATAATTTTGTATAGTACCACTTTGGAAAAAAAAAAAAGGAGGTGGAAAAGTATTTTGGTAGCAGTATTTGTGACCTGTGAAAGATTACAGAAATGCCATTTAGATAGTCCAGATTATTTGCTGAGATTACTCGGTCTGTTAATGTATTCTGGAGGGACCGGAGAAAAACAAACAGTACCCCAGACAGTGTAACCACAAAAACCTTTTTACACGCTGAAAAATGTGGTGTCGTGACATAAGTGAGACATTGGTATGTCATTATATTTTTCTTTCCTAAATTAGATGGTAAGCACATTGGAAACTCAGTAGGAGCTAGGAGATTCTGCCTCTGAGAAGTGATCTGCAAGGAACCATTGCATGATAATATGCCTTTGTGTGAGGCAGTGACCCCCTAAACCTTGGGAAAACAAAACAAAAGGCAGTGCCTGAATCACGTGTGTGAATATGTTACTGTGCAGTCATTTTAATGATTTCCAACTACACTGTAAGGAAAAGCTATTACTACTTGTGTAAGAGCTATTGAACTGTTATATTTTGCTAGCCTTAGCAGAATATGCTAGACTGCATGATTTTGGTTTACTTTAATACGCTAATTCTAGGATCCATGAGTCTGGTTGCTGCTACATAGGCAAGAGTTGTCCATGCATTGAGTTTAACAGCAAGACTACAGTGGGATCTGACCACTGTGATTTAAGATAAAGGTAACTTACGGAAAACAAGATTAGGCAGTTGATGCTTCTGTCCTAGTGTTTTTCCTGTGCCTCACAGCATCACCGTCAAAATCTGCTCATATGTAAGCTCTGTACTATGTGTTGTGGATACTTTAAGCATTTTTGTACTTAAGTATGGACTTAAAAATGCAATCCTGAAAAAAATTAATGGAGAAAAAGCCCAAACCTCTATATTGTAGAATGAGATATTTGTAGAAAAAATGCAGCATCAAAGAAAACTCCGTGTCTTGGTAAAAAGTATGCCTTGTGAGCATGATGTTGAAATATTTTTTGACAATGTGATTGGAAAAGATTTCAGAGTTAGCCCTGGTGCTTGTAAAAACATTCCAAGTGTCTGTTGGTCGTGATGATGAAACTGTCATGGGACAAATTACTCTAGAACAGTAAGGGTGCAAGGGCGAGGGGACTTGAGTTTCCAGTTGGGGTCTAGATGAGGTTAGTTGCACCAAGTACTGTTGTATGAAGCCTTTGGTCCAGCCAAATATTGTGGTGCTCATATAATATTGCAGTTTTGCTATATTTGATAGTTTCATTTTTTTTCCAATGTGACTTTGGAAATATTTTGTGAAAGAGTTCAGGTTTCATGCCTTATAGAAAAAAATGTGCCTATTCCTTGCTCTTTTGCCATTTCTCATGCTCATTTTGAAGACATCAAAGTCTTTGGTTTGAGTTTTTTGCTTTGGGGTTTTTCAGAAAAATATTTCCAAGAAGGCTTAATTCAGTGAAGTTCAGGATATTTTTTTTAAGCTTTTTCATTATATGATGAGATATGTTGAACAGAAGAATAGTGTAAGTGTGAGTAAATCAGGTCTATAACAGCTCTTGCTTCTTTGAAATATAGAACCACTTTTCTCCTTAAAAGTGCCTTTCCAACTGTTAATATCTTTATAATTACCTTTACAAGTATATTTACTTAAGGCAGGTTGTCAGTTCAGAGGAGTGGGGAGAATAAAGAGAAAAACCTACCAAACTTGTTGCTATCTGTAAGTGTAC
The DNA here is from genome assembly GCA_013397115.1 of Edolisoma coerulescens. NCBI lineage: Eukaryota > Metazoa > Chordata > Aves > Passeriformes > Campephagidae > Edolisoma > Edolisoma coerulescens. The sequence continues at coordinate 110,193 of VWZW01001651.1, forward strand.
TTTGTCTTGAGCATCTCAATTACTAGCAAGTTAACAATCTACAGAAATGAAAACAGTGCACTAACAAGGAGTACTGTAAAGGAGATTGTTATTTGTATGGTCATTTGTGCAGTAAAGAGTACTACTGGAATTTCTTTTTCTGCCGGAAATAATATTTAAATGTTGGGGGGTTTTGTGATGTGTCTTCAGCATTGCAGGATCAGGGTTAATTTCAAAGGAAGAATAATGGAAATATAGTTTACCTTTTTTTTTTTTTAATTTTAAGCTAAATATATTTTTCTTTCTTTAGCTTAGAGCAATAAATGTAGATCTCCAGACTGATGCTGCTCTGCAAGTGGATATCTCAGATGCACTCAGTGAGAGGGATAAAGTGAAATTCACAGTCCATACAAAGGTAAAAACCTGGGTTTGTACATGCAACAGTTCGCAATTATATACAAAAGAGAGTTTGCTTAAACTGTTTATTGAAACGAAGTGTAACACAATCCAGAGGAAATGAGAAAGTAGAATTATCTCATGTTTAAGAGACTGTGTAGCTACAGTGCATAAGAAAAAGATGACTAAGAGTTAAAGAACTGTTTAGAAGAAAGTTATGTTCATTTTTTTTTGTATTGATGTGTTGTCATGCCATTCCCATGCTTATTAATTAGCCTATTTGCTGGCAGAATCTTTACTATACATGAATATACTTCAGTATAGATTTTTTAATTAGATTAGATTTTATTATAGTTTCAGATTCCGAAAACATATTTTGTAATTATATTACATTCAGGGATCATTTTTAATTACTGTTGTTTATGGCTTTTTTTTAGATTTGAATGTTTATTGATTGCAGAGTGACAGAATAATTATAGTTGAATAAAATATCTGGACATCATTAATCCTATCTCCTCCCTCACTCTCACCATAAATTAGAGTGGATGAGAGCACATTGCTCAGGATTTGTCCATTTGGGTTTTGATTATAGAATCATAGAATCACTTAGGTTTGAAAAGACCTCTAAGATTGAGTCCAACCATTAATCCAGCAGTGCTGAGTCCACCATTAAACCATGTCCCTAAGTGCTGCATCTACACATATTTTAAATACCTCCAGGGGTGGTCACTCAACCAGTTCCCTGGGCAGCCCCTTCTAAAACTTGACAACCCTTCTGGTGAAGGGATTTTTTTAATATCCCATCTAAACCTTCCCTGGTGCAACTTGAGGCCATTTCCTCTTGTCCCGTCACCTGTTACTTGAGAGAGGAGACCAGCCCCCAGCTGGCTACAGCCTCGTATCAGATACTTGTAGAGGGTGGTAAGGTCACCCCTGATTTTTCTCCAGACTAAACATCACCAGCTCCCTCAGCTGCTCCTCATCAGATTTGTGCTTCAGACCATTCACCAGCTCTGTTGTACTTCTCTGGACATGCTGCAGCACCTCAATGTCTTTGCTGTCATGAGGGGCCCAGAACTGGACACAGGACTCGAGGTGTGGCCTCACCAGTGTCCAGAGGAACAGTCACTTGCTTGGTCCTGCCACACTATTTCTGATACAAGTCAGGATGCCGTTGGCCTTCTTAGCCACCTGGGCACATGCTGGATCATGTCCAGCTGCTGTTGACCAAGTTCTTTTTTGCTGGGCAGCTTTCTTGCTGCTCTGCCCCAAGCCTGTCACACTCTCTGGGGTTGTGACTCAGGTGCAGGACCTGGCTCTTCACTTTGTTGAATCTCCTACAGCTGGCCTAAGTCCATGGATCCAGCTGGTCCAGATCCCTGTGCAGATCCTTCCTGCCCTTCAGCAGATCAGCACCTCCACCCAACTTGGTGTCATCTGCAGACTAAGGGGCACTTGATTGCCTCATCCAGATCATCAATAAAGATACTAAACAGATTAAATTGATAACAGGATTAAATTGATAAAGATAATTAGAGATGTCTATGAGAGCAGATACTCCACAACCTCTTTGGGCAAACCATGCCAATTGATTGCTGCACTAATTAAGATGAGGGTAATTACTGCAGGATGAACTTTTGTGGACGTTTTTGTTGTTCCTTCAAGGTTTTTTCTCATATAGTAATGAAAAACATTGTGGTTTTTTGTTGTGGTTTTCTTCCTCCCTACCTCTTTCCCCCCCATAATTCTACTTCCTTTTACCCTTTTAGAGTTCCTTACCAAATTTCAAACAAAACGAGTTTTCTGTTGTCCGGCAACACGAAGAGTTTATTTGGCTTCATGATTCTTTTGTTGAGAATGAGGACTATGCTGGCTATATTGTAAGTACTGGAATTCTTTTGGTTTATATGTGCCATTTTCTGTGGGCTGTATCAAAACTACTTGAGACTGCTTTTAAATGCAGTGGAAACAGCAGGTGTTCATTCCTTATAAAATCAGATCAGCTTCTCTAATACTTAATTTTATGCAATGACACAAAATTAATAGTTGAAGCAAGCTTGGAAGAAAGCTGCAGTAGCTGTCATACTTTCCTGCCTTTTACTCCTAAGGAATGAGTAGTTTAATTTGTCTCCAAGTGTATTTTTATGCCACTGTGTTAAAAGTGTGGGAGAGAGTTGAACTGTATGACTGTATTGTTTTTCAAAGCTAATGTTTAACTTAGTTGCAAGTTTCATGTTGCCTTTGTTTTAGCTGGAATGGCAGAGTGAAGTAACTAGACTTTTTGAGTTCTCATTATAAAGATCAGAATAATTTTTCCATAAATAAGAGGGAGGAAAAACCAATTTAAATACCACGTAGAACTACAGGGAACCTCAATATGTTATAACTTACGGTTTGAAGTTTATTTTAGGCCTTCCAGTAGCAGAGGTCTCAAAAGAGGCACTATATGATACTGCATATTAAAAATGGTGCTGCTCTTCATATGTTAATTGCAAATAGGAATATTTGTTATCTTGGTATGAAAGTTATTAGTTTTGTGTTGGGGGGTGTTTGCTGATTCAGAGCATAAACAGATATTTCTAATTGATTAGTGGGTACATTATAATGAGTATAATCTGTGATGTGTCATACCATTCTTGAGCTAGTCTTAGTCAGAAAAGCTATTTGAAGTGACTAGACCTTCAGTGTGGTAGTAACTAGTTTCAGATGGTTGACTGTCTAGATACTGGATTTTTCCTCTTTTTGTAATTTGTTAATGTAATGGGCCAATATCAGTAAACTAAAATTTCAACTTAGTTTAACTTTGTTCTGTGTTCCTTTCCTGACAGCAATTCAGGATTAGTTTGACTGTGGTGTTTTCTCTTTCAGTGTTAATATACTGTATTATAAAATTAACCTAGAGACTTGTTGACTGGGGGCTGTGTTATTTCAACACATATGTCTTTAATGTCAGCAGTGCTGCAAGAAAGAGCTAGTGCCTGCAAACAATAGGGAATGGTTTTCTTGGTTTAAATTTCTGGGGAGTTCTAAATCGATGGTGTGAAAACAATTGTGGAATTCTTTTTTTTTTCTTTAAACAAGAAATAATCCTTACCAACTAAGCTAAACCAAAACTGATTAAAAACTAATTATTTCAAGTTTTAATTCATTGTCATGGGAAATGAAGTATTATTTGGTTTCTGTTGTAATTAAACTGAAGCCATTAGTTAATACTTCAGTAATCTTCAAGGACACTTGGCCGAAATTGGTATAGTAATGCAGCATGTATAACTCGTGAATGAGAGACTTTATCCAGAAATGCTGTAATGAATGATGAAAGAGAGAAACATGTATTAAAAAGCTGCAGGCAATCTACAGTTCCTGTACTGTGAATGGGTGTTGTTTGACTGAGAAAATGAGAACTTAAAAAAAATTGGATTCAATTCCAGATTCCACCAGCACCACCCAGGCCTGACTTTGATGCCTCCAGGGAGAAACTGCAGAAACTTGGAGAAGGGGAAGGATCAATGACTAAAGAAGAATTCACCAAGATGAAACAAGAACTGGAAGCGTATGTAGACTTGATTACTACTTTATTTATTTATTTATATTCCAAAACTCTTAATGCTGTTTGCTGTCCCATGTTTCCGATTTCACTGTAATGGTTCTCTGTGAAATACAGACTTGAGAATCCAATTGCTATATAACCAGAGTTAATCTTAGTGATCATGATCAGTGCCATTAGGAAAATTGTAAAAATAATTTCATGGAAGATCTTCTGAAACAGGAAATACATCAGCTTGTTCTTGAGCATTCTTTTATAAGAAATAAAGTACTTAGATCCTTTTCTTCACAGAACATCTGCAAAGGGAGGAGATAACCTCTGTCTTTTAATTCTGGGGTTCCACATTTTATAAGCATAATGAGACTTTAAGGTTATACATGTAGTGATTGGGAGTAGGGAGTTGTGCGTGTGCTTGGTACTGTAAACATGGATGCCAGCCTTCTGTTCCTCAAGAAATATGAAGATTACTAGAAAATTCCTTTTTTGACACTTTTAAAAAAAATTTTTGCACAAGGAGAATATGCTTCCTGAAAATACTATTTTAGCTTAATATGAATTTAATTAATATTGAAATATCTGCTCTGAAGCTTCTTGTTCCATATCAAGTTACACAGTGAAGTTTCTCCTTGCTTCGTCCATTTTATCATGCATTCACTTCTTTGATCTTTTTCCTGTCATTGATTTCAGTTTTCAAGTGTATATTTACGCTGCTTCTAGACTGCTTCTATCAAGAGCTCTGAATTGGCAAGAAAAGTACATAGAACTCTTAGAACTGCTGCTTTCTCTCCGAACTTCAGCTGCTGTGAGCAAATGTCTTAAAAAGCTCTGTATTAGTGATATGTACAGCATAATTTATAGCAGAGTAGATATACACTTCATATGCAGAAAACTGGAAATTAGCAAAACACTATAGATTTTAAAGAATCTGGTTTTCCAGCGGCCCTGATCATGATTCTCTTGTGGTCTGGTTAGGGGTTGGATAACACAGAAAACTTTGGGTTTCTTCTACTGCCACCTCCATCCTCTGCATCCTCCTTTTTTGTCTTCACTGAATGACTACTACTCTCACTGAGATCAAACATCTCCCAACACTGGCCCTGCTGGTTTGCTGGTATGTAAATCTTAACCTCCTTGCACATAGTGGAAGGAAAACCATTGATTATAATTTTACTGTTTGACCTCAGAATGGGAAAAAGAGCCCTTTCCTCATTTGTAGATGAGTTGCATCTTACTGAATTTGCAAAGCACAATGAATTCTAGCAAACTTGTATTGACGAGTGCCTTCCTCTTAATTAAATTGCAAGTGAGTAATTGCTTTGAAGCTGAGTTGGCTGAACTGGGCAACTATGTGATCATTATGGTTAAATGTGATTTTTTTGTTGTACCTACCAAATGCAGCTCTTCATTTCACTTTTAGAACCACTATGAAGTGAGACATCAATGTAAGCTTTGGCTCAAAAAGGCTAGGTGCTTTAACATGAAATAAAAGACTGTCTAATCAGCTAACAAAACTACATGAACATATAAATAAGTAAGGAGGGTGCAAATGGGCAAGGGGATGGAGATGGGGAGGAAGGAATTTGCACATCAATATGTAGTGCCTAGGGACTGTAGTCTATACCTCAATTTCTTGATTTTTGGGGTGCTGGGGAAAGGACAATGAAATGAGGTTACAGTTTCAGCAAACCAGTGTCTGTTAGATAACCATAAAAATTAGAGTGTATTTGTTGACTCTTCATTAAAAGTCTCTCTGTAATGTGTTTGGGCTTCAAATTTATCCCTAGTATTAACATTGCACTATTTGTTTATGTCTATATCAAACATTGGAGTGATAAACTCCATTATATCAGCTTGTAATTTTGTATCCTTACTGAGGATCTCTTAAAAGCTGGTCACTAGGTTTATCTCAAACTTAGTTGCTTCATATGAAATTCTTATGTCTGTCTTATTTCTTGTTTTTAGTGAATATTTGGCAATATTCAAGAAGACAGTTGCAATGCATGAAGTGTTTTTGTGTCGTGTGGCAGCACATCCTATTTTGAGAAAGGACTTAAATTTCCATGTATTCTTGGAATATAATCAGGATGTGAGTATTGAAAACTGAATTGCTGGCGAGAGAAATCAAGATGTACTTTTATGGTAGGATGGAAAATTGATTAAGAGGGCATTACCTCCTGGAGCAAATTACATCAATTCCTTCATGCCAGACATATTTCTATTGTAAAAGTTAGAAATTCATTTAGTCTGTAGGAGTTCATTTTCTGCCACCTGGGGAACCAAATGCACTGTATGCTCTAACCTTGGCATCAAAAATATTACTGGAAATCCAGTATATTTTGGATTAAAAAGCTGAGCTTTTGCGTGATTTCACATGACAGTATACTTTTCCACTCTTTGACTTTTTTTTTTTTTTTTTTTTTTTTTNGAAAAATGATGCAACAAAATAGAACACTGATTTTTAGGATTTGGGACTGTGGTATAAATTCTGTTGCTAACAAAACTAGAGAGAATATCTAATGAAATGTTCTGATAAATAAAACCTTTTTGTTAATGATGGAAATGAAAATGTGGTAATTTTTTTCTAAGTATTGGACTAGTGTGGCTATCCATATGTAACATACTGAATTGAGATAATGGAGAGTACTTTTGGATTCATAACTCTTTGGTGTTGGAGTTAATGGTTGCTCGTATTCTGCAAAGAGTTTCAGTTACTTTTTAAAATTGCAGGAATCAACGTTGAATGAAAGAAATTATTACAAAGACTGGCTCAACTGCATACATACTTAAATCAAAATACGTTAACAGAGGTTCTTCTGTTGCTTGATGTAGAAATGCTTACAGATTCAGGCACTCAGTTTACCTAAACTGGGTGGAGTTAGATGGACAGGAAGAGTGTGAGGAGGCTTAAACCAGCATTATCCTCTAGAAGTCAGAGATCTGCCTTTCACCAAAGAGTGAAACATGGTTATATTAACTATAGTTACATCAACTCAGCTATACTGTGCATGCTAAATACTGTGTTACTGATAACTGAAATGTATGCTCTGTACATTTGGTACTATCTGTAGGTGCTAGAATGTTGCTGATTTTTTTTTTTCCCCTAGAATAGTATTTTAGGTGGTGAGCAATCTAGTAAAAGAGGTAGTCTTCATTCTGGATGCAAGGTGCTCTGTCCCCGTTAGTGTAGAGTGTAAGAGTAAACAGAGAACAGGAAAACTAGTTTAGGTGTAGCAAGTAGGGGTATATAATTCTGTTTAATTTTTTTTTAAAGCTTGTATTGCCTCCAGAAAATGACTGAACTTGATAAATTAATTTGTTTTTCAGTTGAGTGTTCGTGGGAAAAATAAGAAAGAGAAACTTGAAGACTTCTTCAAAAATATGGTTAAATCAGCAGATGGTGTCATTGTTTCAGGAGTAAAGGTGATTACTGCTTAACATAGCAAGATATAAAATGTATTGACATCGTTGTCTTTTTAAATGAAGCAGAACTTTACATAGGTACAAAAATGGGATTTTTATAGTGATACCTTAACTTTAGAATTAGTGGCAGACCATGGATGAGAGAACTTGTGCTCTGGATGCAAAATAATTGAGAGCGTTCTTGTGGGCTTTCAGTACTCTTTCCCCTGTTCTATGAAATTAAGCTTCTTTTTTTTTTATATATACACAGATAATTGATAATCTGGTTGGTTTTTTTTGTTCAGGCCTGCCATTTTATATAGTGGAAAGGAGAACTAGGTCTGACAACTGCTTCAGTTCGGAAGTTACTAACTGAGTGAATTTTCCCAGTCCTGTAGAATCCTTCTGCTGTTTCAAGGCTAAGAGCAGCAGTAGAGGTTATATGATTTTTCCCAGTAGATGTAAGACTGTAACTGAGGAAAAAAAAAAAGAAAATGCAATTTAATTTTCACTTTTACAAAAGCTACAAGATCACTTCTATAACAAACAGAAGTTCTGCAGAGGATGATTTTTAATCTCTTTTCTTTCTAGTGGTAACCTTCCATTTACTAGCAATTTTTAAAAGAGTTAAAAGTTTCTAGGTTCAAAATCTTGTTTTTTGAAACTGCTGGAAAGTTGATATAACCATGGATTAAATATGACTTGGAGAAAAATAAGAAGTCCAAATAACAACCACTTTCATAAGAACGTTGTTCAAAGTCCATGTTGTAGGCTATTCCATGGTATTGAGCATCTGTGTTATTTTAGAAGGTTTTTAAAAATAAGTATTAAACCAATTAACTCAAATTATAATACAGAAAATATTAACATTTACCTGTGTTTACCAAATTGACAGAAGTCTGTCATTAAGATCAGTGTTCTGAGCTAGGAGTTCACATCATCTCGTCTGAGACCCCAGCCTCTGTACTACTGGGTGACTTTCATCCCTTCTCCCTTTTTTCTAGGTAGATGTCTTTATATGTTAAGTACTTGACATGTATTCTATTTTTCTGTCACCTTTGGTGACCCTTTGGTTTTCCTTCGAGTTTAGTTACACAGACCTTAAGGATGCTTATTGCAAATTCTTAATTCTTACTAAATTCTTAATAAAACTTAAGATCATGGTATAAGTGGAGAAGAAATCAGTTTACATAAATGGTGTTTTAGACAGTAAAAATAGATACATTTCCTGTCACAGCAACAGTGAAATGTGCAAATTTACTCTGCAATTGCTCTGTAGAGAGTGAGTGAAATCCTGTTTTTCTAATTGTTCTCTTTCTTTTGTAGGACGTGGATGACTTCTTTGAACATGAGAGAACATTCCTTGTAGAATATCACAACCGAGTCAAAGATGCCTCTGCCAAATCTGATAAAATGACAAGATCACATAAAAGTGAGTTTTTTTCCAGGGTGAAAATAGTACTGGTTTAAGTGTACAGAAGTTGTTCATGAGGAGAAGTAATTTTTAGTTTTCTTTTTGCATGTGAAAAGTGAATTCATTTCTCCAGGTGTAGCCTTCAGAGTCTAAAGAAGTTCAATCTGACTTTCCAAGTTGAGGCTTTGCTGAAGTAATGACTAGATGAAGTAAGAACAGCCTGGTGCAACACTGAAGATACCTTGATTCTTCATGCTGTCTGCTTGAAAAGAAATACACTTTAAGTGTTAATATTTTGTTGAAGTCTGACTTAGTCAGACTTTATGTGTAGAGATGGGTAGTATGGCAGTACATGTGATTTTACACCTAGGGAAGTTGTTCTTGATTGGATGTGGTTGATTCCACCGAATGCAATCTCTTGGCTCACTGGGCATTCATTACCTTGCTAACAAAGTTACCTTTGCTTGTAGCAAACTCCTGTTTGGGCCATTAGTTCTGGACTAGGTTTCCATTTTTTAGTCGTTTCAATTGGAGACTGGAATGTGTACATTCAGTAGCCTGGTTTGCAGGACCCCTTTTCTTACTGAGACAAGATTTTCTACTTGCCTGTTGATTTGTCTTTGTGAGCTGAGTGCTAGCTAATGTGATTTCTGAAAGCTCTAGATGGTCTTCCCAAGTGCAGTTTATTTATTTGAGAAAATGAAAAATCTTTGGGTTAGGACTGTTGTGTTTGATTTAGGATTACTGTGTTTTGAGAAGCTCAGAAAAAGTTTACCTGTATTGCCCTTGATTTTAAGTTTTTGTGCCTAGATAAATCAAAATTGATCTTCCAGATTCTGTCTACTTCCTTGAAGTTTGGGTCTGATTTACTGATACTGTCTTTGCTGTCTACAGTAATATAGTTCACACAAGACCAGGTCACAAACCTTTTATGAATCTCCATTGATAAGATATCTAAAGGGGATATTGAATGAGACGTTAAACCAAGAATTTTCTGAGATCTTCAGATGCTTCTCTTGCTGTTGTATGGAGACTGAGTCTTTTGCAGTTTTAGTATCTATGCTAGGAGATGGAAAGAGTCAGTTATGGCTCAGTGAACTACTAAGGGGCCCTGTGTCTGCATTCAGTTCCCACCTGAAGTGGTTTCTCGTAGTTTTGGTTGCTTTCTTAAAATGAGAACTGAACTTCATTCATAGTAATGAAGTGCCAGAATTTATTTACAGAGTGAGAAAGGCTTTTACATTGGTTGTAGAACGAGGAAAAACCTTTGAAATGAGGTTGTAGAGGATCTGATGGGAAAGGATTGATGAAACTCATGACAAAAGCTTCATTGGTTTCCAGGCTCAAATCACATAGGATGTTTACTGACAAGTTTTACCAAACTGTGAATTGGGACAAATGGCACCTTTGGAAATTCTGGCTAGAGGAGTAGAGCAATGACCTGGGAAACCTGTTTTGGAAATGGGCAGTCTGTGGTTTATGGATAACATGATCAACAGAGAGCTGCAGGGCTTGCAAAGACACTGACTTGCTATTTCCAGCAGAAGATCCGTTTTATGTTGAAATGGGGGGAATAGAAAGGGAGATTAATAGCTTCCTAATAGCATTCTTCACTGTAACCAACTGCACTGATGATGTATGGAGTAATGAATTGCGTGGAAGTTGACCCACTCAATCTCTTAAGGTTGTGTTATTAAAAAAAAAAATTCTGCCTAAAGGCATATAAACTTCAGAAGTAACAAGCGAATGTATTTTCCTGTTCATTGCTTGGATCTGTTTGTTTTCATCATCCATTGAGTTAATACTTAAAGCTCTTGAATAAAGCTATGTGTGCAAAGATTTTATGATGATTATAAAGCAATACCTCACTAGTCAGATTATGCAGCCTTCCTGCAAATATTGCTTCTTATTTCATTGTTTAAAGTGATGTAACACTAATGCTACTTTAACCAGTGACTGCTTGTTGAAGAGGTAAGGGTTTCCTAAAAAACAGGGACGTGCTAGAAAATGTGTTGTATATATAGTGCTGTATTTTTGGTAGTTGGGGTTTGTAGTCCATTAACTGCTCTCTCTCAAGCACACAGACTTTCTGTTACTATTAAACCGTGATTTTATTTTTTTCCAAATAGTTTTAAAATAAAGTTTAAATTCAGACTTTAACCACTGAGTTTGTACATTGTCTACGAAAATAAAACCTAACAAAATTGCACAATAAATTTACCTAGCAGGTTCTAATTGCATTAAATACTCCTGGGTAAATCACAGGCTGTGCAATTTGGTGAAAGCACCATTTTTATTGTGTGGAGTTATCCATCCCTATTAAGTGATGTGATCACAGTTTTATTTCTACTTTTGTGTTAAAGCATATCCTTTTAGAAAAATACCTATTTTTGAAGAAGGAGAGGAACTTCAAAATTTTCAGAAAGAAGAGGAATGAGATAGTAAAACAAGTGCTTGTTTGTTTTTCTAGATGTGGCGGATGACTATAATAGAATTGGTTCTTCATTATATGCATTAGGAACGCAGGACTCCACAGACATATGCAAGTAAGATATTGTTAATAACCTATGGGGTAATTTGCTGTGTAGCAGTCTTAATGGTGACCTGCTGAGATTGGTAGCTCTTGTTAGGAGAAAACCAGAATTTATTACAGCTGTATCACATTGAGATATTTTCTTCTGTAGTATTTCCTTCCTTTAGCAGGCTGCATTTAATACTTTTGCTTTAATATTTGTCTGTAAAAAAATGCTGTTTTCTACAGTCTGTAGAAAATTACACAGATGAGATGGAAAAGTCCTCATTGAATAAAAAAAACCCCACAGCTGTTCACCATTTTTTTTAAAATGTTACAAATGCTTTGACATGTGCAGCAAGCACAGGTCTCAGTCTGAGTATATGGATTTTTTTGAGTGTACCAACATCTTGAAAAATAGTTGTGCTATTCTGGCAAGTTTACTGCCCTTAGGAAAATAAAGGAATCTACAGAGATTCCCAGAACTTTGAAAATAGCAGGGGGTCTCTACGTACAGGTGTTTGTCCTTTAATCTTTCAGTGATTTGCTTGAAGATGAAGTCTGGTGTATCTGAAAATAAAACTTAGTTAACTAGCTTAAAGATGTAAGTGCTTGTCAATATGCACACATAGTTCATTAGTGTGATGTTGGTGTCCATGTGACGACAGGTAGGACATGAATATGAAAGTTAACTTACTAATTTACCTGAATTACAGTGATATACGTCCAAATGTGGTGACAGCTTACATACCAGATACTTTGATAATAGTAACGATATTTGTTGTAGTCCGTTAGGGTCTGTCAGAAATCACATCTGTCTTCTGTCAAAATAGTATAATTTGACTGTAATTCAGTCTGCTGTAAGACTGAAGCCTTGTATTGTCTCCTGCAAATGGAGATGTTGCCACACTGTTGCTCAGCATCCCTGAATTCTAAGTAGGACATATGTCATGTTTACTGGGTGAAGAGAAGTACATTCAAATTTACGTAAAGGACACTTGATAATAGTGTAAGACCATTGACAAGGGTGCTGGTGTTTGGGGGTTAATTCACAGAACCATAAAGAATCCTTGATATTCTTCACTTAAAAATATCCATCTGTTATGCTTTGTTTGTCATTTGCCTTTCTTACATTGCACAGTTCCCACGTGTTTGAAGTTTGAAACTGTGTTCTCTGAGTTTTGTGAATTATAATTCTAAGCAGTCCCTTTGCAGTCTTTATTGCCAGACGCAGACTATAGTGTGAGTTCTAGAAAGTAATTAGACTGTTCAAAACAACGTTGTAATATGAGCTGTTTCCTTTGCACAGGTTTTTTCTGAAGGTGTCAGAGTTATTTGACAAAACAAGGGTATGTACTATTGTGTGTACATTGTGTGTTAACAAGGCATTAATATGTGGATTAATAAGGGTGCTTCTAGATGCAGCATTTAGGCAATGTGTAGTATAGAATGAGAAAGCATAAGATTTCAGTCATCTGTTCTGTAAAATGATCGAACCTTAGGACTCTTCAGTCAACTAAACATTTCTAGGCAGTCTCCTGTAATACTCTTGTAAAGCTGCTGTTCCTCTAAAATGCATAGAGATCTTCCATACTTGTTACTGGGAATCACAGAACTTGTTATGGATAAAAGAAACGAAGAAATGTAATCCTTAATCCAAAAAAATGGTGGTCATGCTGCTTTTTTTCTGCAGCCAAGATTGGTTTCTGCAATTATTTGACTCAGAAATAGTATTGCTTATGCTTCTAACCAGTTTTTCAAAAATCTTCTCTTCTGCCTTACTTGTTTGGCTTGGTAGAGAGAAGATGTGTGCCTTATATCAGGAAAATTTTCAAATGAAAAATGTGTGCATTTCCTAAACTGACAATTGTATCTGCAAAAATACTTTAAAGAAGATCAACAGAATTACTGGCTTTGACTCAAAATGTTGCATTTTAGAATGCTTTTCTAATACGCATTTTTAAATTTTTTTTAAAAATTAGGGCTTAGAAAAAGCTCTTGCAGACTCTATTTCTAATCTGTTTCAAATACAAGTAAATTAGTTTATTGGTTTTTTAGACCATTGAGTGCATGCAGTTACACAATTAAGTCTGCAAAGGTGGCTTAAAAATTTGTTTTCCTGTGATTTCAACAACAACATAAAACTGCTTGTGCAGCTGTTAATAGAAGTTTGTTTCTCTGCATTTTTTCTGGCATATGATAAATATAATTGCTGTTGGAAAAAAAGCAGTGTTTAATATAGAAAGCCAGTTGTCAATTACTGCTTGGAGAGTAGCTTATTGCTTACATTTTAATACAAAATACTAATACTGCTTCTCATTTTGCATCTTTTAAGTATCATGTCATTAATGCCTCATCTTAGTTTTTGAAAAAGACCATCTGTTGTGTACTGTATATTTTACATTGAATTTGTATCATACAAATGAATATTCAAAGTCTGGATGTTTTAAGTTATCCTTTTGCTTACTGGCTTTTTGTTTGGTGGTGGTGTTTTGTTTTGTTTTTCCAGAAAATAGAGGCCCGGGTATCTGCTGATGAAGATCTTAAACTTTCTGATCTTCTGAAATATTACCTTAGGGAATCTCAAGCTGCTAAGGTGAATTTATAGGTTTTTGTTCAGTGTTTCTTTTACACTGTGTTTCTTTAACATAAAAAAAAGAGAGAGAGGAAGTGATAAGGGATCATCAGATCACAATATAGATAGATTAAAATGCTGCCACCCCCAGCCTGCAATTTCTCCTGTAGAGAACTGTTTAGCTGTAAAACCTGTCTCTGTTGAATATAAGGAGTAACAAAGTAGTTGCTGATGTGGGACTGTGTGGAACTGAGTGAGCCACTTGTCAAGGCCAAATCATGCAGTAATGAAACACAGTGAAAGGGCTGTTCGTGTGTTTGCAGCGTGTTCGGTGCTTGTAATTGCAAGCAATTCTGCTTTTTTTTTAAGTATTAAAATTGGGTATTCCATGTAATCTGCTAGTGCTGATACAAAAACACATGGGTTGAATTTGACATTCTGTGCTTACAGAAAATTTCATTCTTACTGTTGTTTGATGTGAGATGATTAAATAACATCACAGAATGAGCAAGCATTTGACAGAAAATGTCTGTAGTTAGATCATGAACTGTTGCACCAAAAATGTTACTACTGTTTCTTGGGCTCTGTGTGTATTTCAAATACATAATCTAAATGTAGTTTGTTTCTAATCTAAGAAGCTGTGAAATTTCCCATGGTTTGCCTTCTTTGGCTTTGTGGAGTTTGATCTAAGCCATCTGTTGCTAGCCTCTGTCCGACAAGATGGAGACCAGACAGTATTATGTTGCAGATCTGATCTAGTATAGACATTCCTGTGACTTGCAGGATGAAGTAAAGTGAGTGCAAATAATTTAGTAAGAACTGAAATACAGCAAGAAGGACTAATATTAATTTGATTTTTTAATTACTTGGAATGTAATAAAATCCTTGGATAGAGTCTTATAAACTCCATATAACCTTTGTTTTTTTAATAGGATCTCCTATATAGAAGATCTAGGTCACTAGTGGATTATGAAAATGCTAATAAGGCATTGGATAAAGCAAGAGCAAAAAATAAAGATGTGCTGCAAGCTGAAACTACTCAGCAAATATGCTGTCAGAAATTTGAGAAAATTTCTGAATCGGCAAAACAAGGTATTTGGGTGGTCCTTAATCCTATGTTACTACTTGAAAATTAACATATTTTAGTATGTTATTAATGAGAAGTAGTTTAATTAATGAAAATGGATTTTTTTCTACTGTTTCCTAAGTAGGAATATTATCTTTTAATGATTATTTACTTATTTTAGAAAGTTCAAATTGTATTTTTCTTTGGCTCCTCATAGCTCTGATAGGCAGAGCAAAGTCTAGGTGCAAATTACCTGTTAAGCTTTTTTTTCACGTACATAAGCTAGGATGCAAAATGATAACTCCTAGCAGTAATAGCAAACAAATCTTTTAAAGTGTTGTTAAAATTCCCCTTTTGATTTTATGCTTTCTTCTGTGAACGCACCAGTCTGTCACAGATACGATACTATATTAGAGAAGGGAGAAATAATGAAATGGGATTTCACTGAATTACAGAATTAATAGAGAAAAGGAACCTTATTTACATGTTACTTTTCTTCTGGAAATTTACTGTCTTTTTTAGGTTAATTCTTCAGTGAGTTAGTAGTTGTCTGACTCATCATTTGTGGCAGATCTGTTCAAGGTTTAAACCCAATGCTCCTCTGTTTTTATCATTGAAGAGTTGTTTGAACCTGTAAATCTGGTTAATGATTCCTGTAAATGAGACGGTGGAGAATGAGGGATCCTGTTAGCCACACAGGTATATGCAGAAAGCGTACTGTTGTTCATCCTAGTTTTAGCTTAGTATATTCCCTAATGACTTTCATGTATCAGCCTTGAAAGAACAGTGCAGATGGAATAAGAGAAATAAATGTTAAAAGCATCCACTTGGCAGTCTTTTTTCAAAAGAGCTTTGTGTCCACAGAAGGTTCCTAGAGGTGAGGAACTGCAGTGGTTTGCTATCTTCCAACCGTGTAGCAGTATTTTTGAGCCCAGAATGTGCTAAGATTAAACTCAAGATTTTTCTTTTTTCCTTCTCTCACCCTTTGCCTCTTCCATCCTGAAGGAATGTCTGTTAATAGCTGAGGTCACTAGCAGGGATACTGTTAATGAGTCCATTTTTATTTTCTATAGAACTGATAGACTTTAAGACAAGAAGAGTTGCAGCATTCAGAAAAAATCTGGTGGAACTAGCAGA
The DNA here is from genome assembly GCA_013397115.1 of Edolisoma coerulescens. Lineage (NCBI taxonomy): Eukaryota > Metazoa > Chordata > Aves > Passeriformes > Campephagidae > Edolisoma > Edolisoma coerulescens. The sequence goes on from VWZW01001651.1 coordinate 126,215, forward strand.
ACTGGAATTAAAGCATGCTAAGGTAATTATGATCCTTTTTGGCCTATATTTCAAGTGGTTTTGAATATTATATGCTTTGTTAACCAAAATGGCTACATTTGTTGTATGATACACACTTCACATTCAGGAAGGGGAATTTTAAGTTAAGCATCGTTCAGGAAGGTGAACTTTCTTTAACAACAGAGAAAACAAAAAAGTATAGGTGAAGTGTCTCTCTGAGAGATTGGTATGCTTGAGGTGCCTTTGGAAAATGCATATCCTGGAAGAAAATTTTGCCTTCAGTTCTGTTTATTTGGCTCTTTGATATTTACAGCTGCAGAGTTTGAAAACTTGCTTATTTTAAAAACTTCATCTCACCATTTCACTATGAAATAGGAAGTGGTTTCTCCTGTTACCCAGATTTTGGGACTTGATGGGATATTAAGCATGAGATCACACTGGCCTGTCTGGTATGATGAATATGCTTTTTGAACCTTTTTGCCTTTAAACTCTAAACTGTTAACAAAAGAGGCATGTTGCAGATAGCCTTTTCAGGAAAATAAATTTTTGTAGGAAAAGAGCTTTAAGGGGCCTGTACTGTCCTTAAATTTCACCATGTATTTGATTTCATGGACAAGTATAATACTCTCTTACTTGAACAGTCTTATACCTGAAGGCAGTTTTCTTTTAAAAATCAGTTCTTTAGCATTCCTCTTCAAATCTGAAACTGGATTGGTTAGGAAGCTGTGAATTAACTCAGAATATATTTGTTGGAAGGACTTGTTAAGAGGTATATTGCTGCTTTACACTCTTTTCAGTAGTGTTGATGGTGTCATTCTTCATTCTGCTAAACCCATTGCTTGTAAAACTAATGCACTGTAAAAAAGGGTTGTTTGGGGGACTTTTCTTTTTAAATCTTTGTAGGTATAAGTTTGGCTTAATGAAATATTTATATATTGCTGGTAAAGCAATCAGCAATGTATGGAACACATGACTCCTTTTTCAGATGAACAGTCCTTGCTTTAAATAGTCCTAACAGTCTTACTTGCAACAGTTTTTATTGATTTGCCATGTTGTGCTTTAGTAAGGGAATGAATCCACGCTGCTTCCTGTCCCACTTCAATCATTCACTCTTCATCATCTCTTGTAACTGACCCTTGCTGAAGTCTCCACATGGCTTGAAGTGGAATTCTTAGACTATGTCTCTGTCTTCTGAAGTATCCTTAAAGAATCACTTCTTTTAACTATGCAAGTCACAATCTCTGAGTAATATTCTCTTGAATTTTGACAGTTAGTAAGTGTGGAATGCAGGTGGAAGATGCCTAATTTCTGTAGCATTCAACTTGATATGTACTTCCTGTGTCCTCAGTATACCTGGAAGTGCTTGAAGTTTTTTAGCTTTAGTTTGTTGCCACAGCTTGTGTTTAACACGCATTTCTTTGGATAGCCTGTCTGTGACTTACCCCGTCTTAGTAAATTTACTAACAAGGAGTCCATAGAGCTGTAAGAGAAGTGTTGAATTGTAGTTCTGTTTTTGAAGATGAATTGTTTTTGCTGACCCTTTTCACCTGCTTCATCACGGAGCAACAACATTCACTAGACAGTTTTGAATCTTTAAAGCTTTACAATAATAAAAGATCATTTTGACTAAGAGTGACAAATCTTGAAATGTTAACAAATACCTGTTGAATCAAAGGATGTTTTGTTTCTCACTAGGTTTGAAAGTTCTCTTTTTTCAATGCCACTGTTTCATATTTAAAACAAGCTAAGCTACTACAGATGGATCAGTTTGGTTACTGTGTTTTTCTTTCTGTGAATTCCAAGTTAGATTATTACAGAATTTACAAGTACAATAGATTGCATTTTTCAACATTATATAATGGGTAATGTTCTTACTAGTGCTGTAACTAAGGTATTTGAAGAGAGCCTTATGTGGATAGGTTTTTATTAGTCTGTACAGAGTATTGAAGGATGAAATGGTTTAGTGGACACTTTCTGAGTTAGTTCCATACAAGGAAGAAAGAAGATATTAAAAGACTTGTTTGTTCGGGTTTTTTGATGTAATATTGTGCCCTGATGTGGGAAGAGCAATGTTAGGGGAATATGAATGAAATGCAAATCTTGAATGCTCCCATTTCAAGGACTAGGTAGCCCTGTTTTTGACTGGGCTAAGCTGGGCTGTTTCTACACACCTAATTTGTCTTGAAGTACAGCCAGAAGAGGACTAGTAGAAGCAAAAAAGAAAACAATATTTTTCATGTAGTGAATCACTTAATACATCAGATCAAAAGCCCCCTGCTTTTAGGTTCTGGGCAAAATACTTCGCTTGATGCTGTGGCAGTCCCTGTCTCTGTGCTTTTGCACCTACTGGAGGCACGCATGTGAAGTTTTAGTAGCAACAAAATGGCAATTGCTTGGTCAGTCGTGTGTGGAGCATAGCTCTGACAAATTTTGCAATGTGACCTGTTACCCAGGTCTAAGTGTTTGCTTCTGGCAGAAATGCTAAGTGGGGAAGAGGTCTGGGGACAATGGAAACCCATTGCTGCAGGCTTTCGCTAGAAGTCTTCTATTGTGGGTTTTCTTTTTCTGTAATGAGTGCCTCCAGACTAGATGCCATGCAGATGGATCTGTCTCTGAATCAGTCTAGCCATGTGTCTTCTGGACTTGGAGCTGCCTCACACAAAAAACATGGAGGTGAAATATGATGTAGCACTGGGTGCTGGAACCCATCTGAGAGGCTGTCTTTTGGAGGAATTCAGACACAATGAAGGCTGCTGCTTGACTTGCTGTTTGAAGTTACTTGCTCTGTGTGGAAAGAAAAACACAAAGCCCAAAATACAGAGGTTACTTCACAGAAGAAGTCAGAGTGATCAAAGAATTGAGAGAAGGTTCTGAGGCACAGCTTGTATTTTGTGAGCTATACCTGCCTCTAGCTCTAGAAGACTCGAGGGCGATAGGGAAATAAACTTTTAGTAAATCAGGGACACTGTATATACAAATCCTTAGTAAACCCTCTCTGCCCAGTTATGTTTATACTGCTTCCCTATAAAATACTTCTTGGAAGTACTGCTACTATCCTCTTACCCTTTTGGATTGCAACCCAAGACTTTTGAAAAAGCTAAAAATCGGACTGTGGGTTGAGTTTGCTTTAAGTTGATGAAAGGGCAGACTGCTGCCAGGAAGGATGATGATGCATGACTCTTCCTTTCCCTTGTGTTGGCACAATTGTGTGTGCAGCTGCATAGTAAGAAGAAGCTTAAAGTTGCTCTGGGTTTTCCTAAGCTTTACTTTGTCTTGTTTTCATGACATCCCTTGTATCAAAATACAGTTTTGGCTGGGAGGGTCTATCAATAAAAGAGAGCTGCCTTCTTAGCAGCAGCATGTACCGTAGAATTATTTAGAATAGTTGCCAAACTGAAGCTTTAGATTGTCATTGGTCTCTGACCTACACTAAACATACTGATGTTTCTTTTTCTATGGCCATTCTGGCTGATTATCTGCCTAGGTAGTGCTTTAGCTTCTGTTTCGCTGGCTCTGTGTTTCCTCATGACTTCATGCAGCTGTAGCTAATGTAAGACATGAATAAGTGTTTGGCCATTTTGGTGCAAAAGCTGCATTTGATGTATTGTTCAGTATTTTAAATGGTTGGATTTTGAGGTATTCCTGTGTTGGACTTCATGTTCAAGAAGGGAGGTTTGATAGCTGGTGAAACTGCTAAGGTTATAATCATATATTCAGAGCATTCATAGCCTTGGCTGTACTTCTAGAATCTTTTGACATATGAAATGTAACTGAGTAAGATAGCCACTTCCTTCATGTAAATAAAAAGAAACATATATTTTCCACAAATGTTAATGTAGACACTCTTTCCTCTATGGGTTTTTTGGAAAAAGAATTTCTTGTGTTACTAGCAACAGATGTCTGTTTGGAACTGATAGAACAAGGAAGTAAGCAAAATGCAGTGCTAAGGGATTTGATGAAATATTTTGTCAGTAATTCTTTCTTTCCTGAAAAGGATGTTTCTGTCACTGTGGTTCTGCCAATAATTTTAGTATCTACAGCTTAGGAGTGTGAGCTGGCAAGAAACACTTCTCTGAATCTGAATCTATAGGACTTTCTCAGGCTGTGCTGATGTAAGTCGAGTATGTCAGATACTGCAGCCACAAAGAGTAATGACTCACAGCTTCTGTTGTCCTTGATTTATTATAATTTAAATAAGGTGGTTCTTGTGAACTTGGTAAATTTGATCTAATGAAAATGAATGATGTGCCAGTTTGGAAAATTTTAGGAGACTGGGTGGCTTAGTCTGGAAATGACTGAGGTGTAAAGGATGTTGTGATGGTTTAACCTCAGCTGGCAACTAAAAATCAGAAAAGTGAGAAAACTTGTGGGTTGAGTTAAAGACAGTGACAGGGAAAGCAAAAGCCGTGCACAGGAGCAAAGCTAAACAAGGACTTTATTCAATGCTTCCCATGGGCAGGCAGGTGTTCAGCCATCTCCAGGAGAGCAGGGCCCCATTATGTGTAACAGTGACTTGGGAAGACAACACTCTGAATGCCTCCCTCTTCCTTCTTATTTCCCCCACCTTCTGTACTGAGCATGATGTCATATGGTCTGGAATATCCCTTTGATCACGGGGGGTCAGCTGTCCTAGCTGTGCCCCCTCCCAACTCCCATGCACTCCCAGCCACTTTTCCAGTGTGGCAGTACAAGGAGCAGAAAAGGTGGAATAAGAGCTGCTTGGCAATAATGACATCATCTCTATGTTATCAACACCATTTTCAGCACAAATCCAAAACATATCCCCATATTAGCCACTGAGAAGAAAATTAACTCTACTCCAGCCAAAACTAGGACAGATGTCTTGGTAACATCTTTTTTTTTTTTTTTTTAGAGTGCTACATAATGGCCTGGAAATTATAAATAAACTTCATGCTTCTGTAATAAGATGGCCAAAAGATTATTGTCACACTTCAGTTATAGGTAACATGTGCAGTCCATAAGTATACCTCAAATTGAAGTATTCCATTTGAAGACTGAAGGCTTCAGACTGAAGTATTCCTTTCAATTCATTAGTTCATTACAGTCAATAATCAGCTTTTGAGTAACAGAGACCTTAGATTTTTGAATCCTGTACACCACAAAGATGGGCCACCAAGTTCCCCATGTCTCTTGCTTTTATATAGAACTTGTTCATGTCACCAAATTACAAGCCTTCTGAAAAATAGCTTGTGGCTGTCCTCTGCCATTACAGACATAAAAAGACAAAAAAGCTGTTAAAGCTGTAACTGAAATTGCTGCCTTCTGGATAAGACTGAGAAGGATTTAGTAGGCCTAAATGGGAATCTGCTTTCAAGCCTTTAAATCAGTTAATTGCTTAATCTGGATTATAAGAACCTGAATGCGGCATAGAATTATGATTTACCTTTTGGGGCTGAGGGATGAATGTCCATCTTATCTGTCACAGGTCACTTGGAGTGCTTTTAACTGAAAAAGTAATTACAAATTCTTAAGGACTTCTGTGGACTGTTTATGGAAGGCATGCAAATCCCAGCTACTTACATGCTTTTGTGTGTCTGAAGTTTTCTTTTATATATTTCTTTTTTGATGCAAAAATTTTTTTAGAAGTAGGCGGTTTCTTCCGTATTTTTAACTGGGCATTCAGACTGCTTTGTTCCTGCATTTTATATGAACCTAATAGGAATTACTCTTAACACTGTCAACAGCCCAACATTTTTTTCTTACATAGAGATTTCAGATTTGGGAACAAATCTAGTACAGGTATTTCATAGTGAATACCTAGTAGTTTGAAGTGACGTAAGCATAAATGAATCCACATATGAATACCGGGTCGTTTTGGTGGGTTTTTTTCCTGCAAAGTAATTTCTGGCTTGCCAGTCACATTTGCTTAATTCACAAGGGTATCAGTTCTGTAAATTCATTCAGACACCTGAAAATCAGTCTGTGTATTTTTATGGTAGAGTCAGAATGCTTTAAATAAGATTAAAAACTGTTTGGGAAGAAGGCCAGAGCTTGGCTTAGAGTTAAAATGAGTTAATGTTCTGATAATCACTTCTAATGGCTAAACTCAACTTTGATGGCTCACTCACTTGGCGAAGCATGTAAATCACTCTGCTGTCTTTCCAACAAGGCCTCCTCCTTGAACAAAGCTGTCAGCTCTGATGGCTGCTATAAGCGAGGAGATCCTGAGTGCTGTAAATTGTTTTAATACTTGTTGATGAATACAGTATTCAGTGAAACACATGAGTACTTGCGCTTTGGGAGTCTCATTCTAGAGACAGAGTAGTGGTACTGCTATATAAAAAATTTAAACTTTGCAACTGTGAATTTCATTGCTGAGAGTACTCTGCAGTGAATAGTTTTTATGGCCAGACTAGACCTCTAGGAAGAAACATGAAAGGGTATTAAGTGCTTATTTTTGAATCTCAAATTGGCTGTGTTTATTTCCATGACATGATATTCCTACATTCAAAAAAAAAAAGTCTTTGAATATAAAAGTTACACATATTTCCCCATAAGTTTAAAATCTGTCTCTTCTTCTTTAGTGGTGTCATTGCTATTTAAAAAACATTGTTCTGTCACAAGCATAAAAGAAAGAAGACAAATGTGGTGATATTTTTCTTTATTTTTACAGGGTAACTTACAGCTTCTGCAGAGCTGCCTGGCAGTGTTAAATGGTGACACATAAACTACGTTCCGTCCTCCCACTAACAAGGGCTGCCCTCCTCTGGATTTTGTTTTCATGACTTTAAATAGGCATTTACAGTTCCCTGGAGAAAACATTTGACAAAGTGCACATAAGCAAGCTTCTTCTTTCGAAAGAATTAAACACCTGAAAGTAGCTCCAGAGTATATGAACAGCATACTTGTTATACATACATACTCATGTTTATTTAATCATTATATGCTTTCATTGTTCAGAAACCAAATGCTTGGGTTTTGTGAAAATAGCCAATATAATAATGTTCATGTTATGAATACTATGATACGGCTGCAATCTTATTTACCTTTGTAAGTAATTTCTGAAGTTCACCATTTGAAGCACATTGTTCAAATGGCCTAAATATTACCATTAGATATTTGAATATTGTTACTATAATGACACTGTATACACTGTCTTAGTTTTTTTTCCATGTACTTATATCAAAAAACTTATCTTTTTTTCAATTGTGAACATTTCTTAGAAATTTTGGAGAACTTTGTGTAACCTTTATAACTATGATTTAAAAAGAAAAGCAGATGCATTAGTATGTTTGCCTTAACTTGTAGACTAATCCAATTATTGTAAAATAAACCATGAAATCAGTGATTTTTCTAAAATCATGCAGACACTGTATCATCTATAAGCTTAGTATTTTCTAGTAAATTAGATTAACTTGTTTTTTTCTCCATTCACCATGTAAAAACCATTGACTAAGTATTGGATTGGTCTGACACTACTCGCCCAGTACTTTTTCACTTGCATTCTCAGGTTTTATCTGTTTTTCTGTGACTTTCCTATCCAGTGTACTTAAATTGTTTTGAGCTTGGTGGCTGACTCTGCAGTTTCTTTGGCAGAAATACATTTGAGAGAACTTCCTGGGTTTCTTCCCAGAAAGGGGAAATAGAGTAGCAGAAGGGAGTTCAGAAGGTGCATAAACTATCAGTGAAAAGTAATACTGCCCCACTGTGATACAAATAAAACATTTTGCTTCAGGAGAAAAGTGAAGGTATCCCCTATAAAGGAATGTGTGAAAAGAAACTCATTCTGCTAACTGGACTTAAGACAGAGCTATGAATCCAATATCGTTCCTTGTAATGATTGGTCTCTCTTGAACCATGAACCTTTTCCAGAGGTGCTGTTATGTTGTGTAATTTCAGGATGTCATAAAATTAGGCTTTACTTGATGAATTGCTCTTCACAGTGGGATCGCTGCTTTTTAAGTGTAGGCCTTCAGTGGAGCAGCGAATTTTGGGTCAATGGTATGGCTGGAAGTGCAGATCAGTGTAAGTCAATGTCTCTGTGATTGCAGATGCCCTGTATTGCCACACAGAGGTGTGTGGTTTGTTTTGTTTTCCTCAAATAGGGTGAATTGCACAGTGTAGTATACTTACTCTGCCGCCTTGCACATTAAAACACTGCAAAGGCAGAGAAGTTTGCATTGTGCGTTGATTCGTGTACTCATCACCTCAGGCTTCCAAGACCAGTGCCCAGTGGCTCTTGGCAACTTACCTAGTACAGAGAGTATTCCCAGCAACCCCTACTACACTAATACTGTGCTGTTCATCTTCTAGATATAACAGGTATAATTCCTAAGGAACTCGTCTATAAATAGACTATAACGGACAAAGATGATAATGTATATACAGTTAACAATATTGTAAATATTTTAAGTAGGAACTTATGTGGGAACAGTTTTTAGATTAGTCCTCGCTGTTGAGTGTTATTAGCTCATTAAATTTTTTCCAAGCCTCTTGGTATTGGGTGTGTCTCTTAAAGCTCTAACTCTCTAACTCTGGAAAAAAGTGCTTAAAACGGGACGCGAGGACTTGCAGCTCCAAGTCGAAAAGGGAAAAGACCCGCCTCCCCGGGCCTCGCTGCGGGGCGGCCCGGGAGCCGCCGGGGCCCCCCTCTGGCTCGGGCCTTGGCGGCGGGGAGCGCCTTTCCCGGGCGGGGCTCGGCCGCCGGAAGCGGCGGGGGCGCCCGGAAGGGGCCGGGCCGGGCCTGGCTGCGGCAGCGGGCGAGCGGCGGTGGCGCCATGAGCCGCCTGCGGGAGGAGGACGATCCGTACGTGGTGGAGGAGCCCAGCGACGAGGAGCGAGCGCTCAGCAGGTGCCTGGAGCTGCCGGCCGGGGGGTGGGCTCGGGCCGGCGGCGGCGGCGGGCCGCGCTCCCCGCCTGGCGTCTCCTGGCCCGGGCGCGGAGCAGCGCTGGCGGTGCCAAGCCGTGGGCGCCGGGGCTCTCTCCCGGCCCTAGGTGCCGGCCCCGGGCTGCCCGCGGAGTGCAGGAGGATCGACCTCGCATCAGCCTCGGCGATTTCCTTGAAACCGGCGTATTTATATTGCTGACCGCACAGCTTCCTGCGCGGAGCGAGAGCTGCAGGAGTATCGTGGCAGGCCGCACGTAGTCGGCTAAAGCTCCTTCGCGTTTAAACCAGAGTTCTAATGTCACTAAGCTAATAAAGTGTTTTAATACTTATGTTGCCTATAAACATAGGAATAAGTGCTTTTCAGTGCCCCCACACAATTCGGATGTTCGTTCTCCAAGTGACAGTGTCCACGTTTTAGCCTATTTGTAATACGGTGTGTAACACTTAAATGTTTGTAGCTCAGAGGATGAGGTGGATGTGCTCCTACATGGCACTCCTGACCAGAAGCGGAAGCTGATACGGGAGTGCCTGACTGGGGAGAGCGAGTCTTCCAGTGATGATGAGTTCCAAAAAGAGATGGAAGCAGAACTGAACACCACCATGAAGACTATGGAAGGCAAATGGAAATCACCAGAAATGGGTAAATCACGCTTAACATCTGCTTGCATATGAAATCACGAATTATGTCTTAGTGGCCAAATCATCTTTAGGTTTGGGTTGTGCAGTTAAGAATATGTAGCAATATTTACACCACCACATCCATACAGCACAGAACAGGAATTTTGGTGCAGAGTGGCTGTGACTGCTTGGCAGTTCATCTAGGTCTTTTTTGAACTTCTCTGGCCCTGAAATTTTGGGGGACTTTTTCTTGTGAATTTTATTGTAATCAAAGTTTGTGAAACAATGTGCCACACCTATATTTCTTTCACATGACTAAAGATGTCTTGGGTGTATTATGTAGGGCAGAGCCAGGCATATTTAATGTAGTGTCCTCTGTGTCTAAAGGGAGTGTTGGGAGAAACTTTCCATCAAACTGCACCTGAGGTTCAACTTCGAGGGAGGGGGAGCAGCTTTGCTCTGAGAATGCCTATAAATGGAGTAACGCAAGTGATGTGAATGATAAGGGTGTGGGAATAATTTGGGAGAGCTGTTAGTTAACACAGAACAGAGCACTCTGGACAGAGTAACTTGAAAGTAAAGGTTTGTTCTGGGCTATATACTTCCTGTCATTTTAGTGGGGTGTTCTTACCACTTCTGATTTCACCTGTAGGTACTTCCTCAAGTACTGGGCTGACTGGATCTGCCAGCACTTCAAAATACTATGATGACATTTACTTTGATTCTGATTCAGAGGATGAAGATAAAATAGGTAAATTACAGAGGCAAGAGGAGGGCATCTTTATAGTACCACTCCCTCTCTCAGATCCTGTAAAATCCTCTTGGGGGGGTCAAGCGTCTGTTTTGGAAGGCAGCATTTTGCAGGGGAATTACAAGCCTGTATCATCTTAGTGTTGCTCCTGCAATTTTATGATGTATCCCAATGTAATGCATTGGCGTCATGCACTTGGATGAGAGATGAGCCAGGCCTTTAAGTTTCAGTTTAGATTTATTGCAAGGATGGAAAATGGAAATTGGAAATTGTGTATTTTGATAATTTGTGTCTGATGGATGTAACACGTTCTTGCACAAATTTTTCCAGATACACAGGATTCCTGGAAAACCAGAAAACATCAGCAACGTCGGATTCTCTCCAATGATGAGCTGCTGTATGACCCAGAAGAAGACAGTAGAGACCAAGAGTGGGTAGACTCCCAGAGAAGAGGGTAAGCAACCATAAATATTTGAATTGTAAGATGCTTAACATCTGAAAATGTTAAACAACTGAAAATTTTAGTGTTCTGGTATAAATATAGAGAAAAAGCGAATGCTGTCAAGTCCATGCAATGGAACTATTTTTTATATATAACTTATAGCATAGGAAACATAAAAGCTTGTAAAATGTTTTAGGTGTATGTAATGGAAGTTGAGTCTTCAAAACTACACAAAACTTCAAAATTTTTAAAATCAGGATTTCCAAATTCTGTAAGCCAGTTTCGTCTGTAGATCTCATCCAAACAACCATGCTGTGAATTAAAATGTTGCAAGATAATTTGATTGCTGATTAATACCTGTTTCTGATAAATACTGTATTTCCAGTTTTGGAAAACTTCGAATGTAGCAAACCACGAAATGTTCAGAGAAAACAGGAACAATACAAAGCTACTTTAATGAGGGTTTTTTGAATGTTGAAGTAGAAAAACGTTTGTTTCAGCAGAGGTAAAATTTTCCACATAGGTATGTTGCATAAGATAACGTATGTTGCCTGCAGAGATCGCACTTGAGATATGTGCCTTGTCAGAGGAGAGGGTTATTAGGCACAAATTCTCATGCCAGATGTATTCTCACCAAATGAAAATACTCTGTAAATGAAATGATACTGGTATGTTTTCCCCTCACCTTATCATTTATGTTCTTTGAGTTAATGAAAAAGATGTCCAGAAGGAGCCAAATATTAATTGGTGTATTTTAATGCAAAGACAGGTTTGACAGTTGAATTGATACGACCCACAGCAAGGGCATGTAATTTCACTTTCTGTCTCCCCGTCCTCTCTTGAATTGGTAGGTACCGTAACCAGAGAAGAGCACCGCAGCAGCGGCAGGCAAAACCTGCACCTGTTCCAAATAGTGATGCTGTTCTGAACTGCCCTGCTTGCATGACAACATTATGCCTGGACTGCCAGAGGTAACAACAGTGAACAATACGGGGTCTTTTTGTAATGTCTTTTTTTTGGGTCAGTAATGGTAGTAGTTTATTCAGTTTGGTCTGTGGATTTTTATCAATTCCGTCATGCACGGTGGCCCTAATAAAGAGAAGGCAGGTAGATGTGAATCAGATTTAGGGTCGGATGCTGGTTTGTAAGAACGATGATCAGTTTAACCTGCAGTGTGGAGATGTGGAAGAATAGGGTAGAATGTTAGCATAGTGGAGAAGGTAAATTTTTCAGAAAAATAATAATCATGGAGACTCAACAGGCATTTTAGGTAGATTAGGGTTTTTAGAGATATATATTTTGGCTTGATGTTTAGAGGCATAAAACTATTCCAGGTTATTTTTGTCTAAAAGTGCCTTGTTAAAGGAGGATTAAGCAAAATACAGATAGTGTATTCTTACTTGGTTTGAGTCTTAGCAGTTACATTTAAAATGGTTTTGAGTGTAGTTACATTTAAAAGTGCCAGGAAGGTATTTAGGTGAGAATCCACAATGCGTTTTGCCACTCTTCAGTATCTGACTGCATTGCAGGCCTAGTTAGTGCTGCTAACCCGTGCTAAGGAAAGGACTCTAGAACTGGGAGTAAAGTAGAAAGAAATCTTCTGAAATGAGGAATAAACTACCTGTCATTTATTGAGTATTTTTGGTGATTGAGGATGAAATTCCACAGCAGCCTAAAATCATCTAAGTGCTGGGTCCTGTTTTTCTCTGTCTTTGCTTTGCTGGCTCTGGTACTCCTTGACCCTGTTCTATAGTTAAGTATTTCAGTTTGCTAAGCTGACAGAGAACTATATTTTTATTGTCAGACTGGTCTTTCCTGGGTTTAATCAACTGAAATAGCTCAGCACAGTGTCATACAAGCAGTAAGGCAGCAGAATTCGAGATTGGACTTCTGCAGACACTGTTACGTTGGTTTAGGCTGCTGTAAAATTGCAGCCCGAGGGACATTGCATTAAATTGAACTACAGCACTGAATTTGGCTACATACTCCATAAACACAGTTGTTAAGACTGATGACAGCTGAACTTTTATGTTTTATTACAGACATGCTGCTTCTAGTGTGATATGTCAATGATTTTATTTATAAATAAGGAATTTCAGATTTGCACGACATTTTGGGATGTCAGTGTCAGTAGTTGAGTCATTTGCACTCACAACTTCCTGATCTTTTGCCTAATATCAGCTATATGTAGCAGTGCTTAATTCTGCAGTACTAATACCACTGTATTCCAGGGTGTTTCTTTCAGCAACAGCCAGTATATTTTTTAAATGCCTTAAAAAAACCAACAGATGGCTGCAATTCTATGTTTTTATTATTTTTGTAGGTGTGACTGCCGTTTATAAAATTCCTATTTATTTGGCTTTCAGCCCTTTGGCATGTTACTTCCTATCTTTAATCCCATTTTCAGTGGTGATGACAGTTTTCTTGGAAGCAGAGTTATATGAATGGTATGACTTGCCTTTTCTCCCCTTCTCCATAGACATGAGTCTTACAAAACACAGTACAGAGCAATGTTTGTGATGAACTGTGTTGTTAACAAAGAGGAAATACTGAAATACAGAAAGAAGGTAAAGAGAAGAAGTAAGAAAATGAAGCACAGCAAAGAAATTGGCTCTGTACAATCAAATCAAGAAGAAGAGGAAGTTTATCATCCAGTATTATGTACTGAATGCTCAACTGAAGTAGCAGTAATGGATAAAGATGAAGTTTTTCACTTCTTCAATGTTCTGGCCAGCCACTCCTAACATGCAAATGCAGGGGGAAAAAATCCTGTGCTGGTTCTAAGAGTGTGGGAAGTGTTAGAAATGCAGGCACGCTAGCCTTTTTAAAATGTGGTCTTGTAAACGTACATTTTCATCTGAGAACTTTATAATGGTTGGACTTTTTGCAAAGTTTATAAAAGGCATACAGTTTACTGCGTGTATTTGAGAGCAATATTCTTTCCCATCATTAGGTGGTTGCATCATTGGGGATTAAAAATTTTGTAAATACCATGTAAGATGTGTATATTATGATCATTCTCTGTATATATACAATCCATTCATTATCTCAGTGTGTATTAGAACTGCTTCTTGGAATAAATACTTTATAGTAACTGATTTTCCCTAGCTGCATTGGTTATATTTATAGCAAGGGATAAACAACTTTCAGTCAGGATGTCTGATGTCTTCAGGCTGTTGTTCTTGGTAGATTTGTATAGTCTGTGTTACGGTTTTACCCCAGCTGGCAACTAAGCCGCACAACTGCTTGCTCACTCCCCCCACCCTCTCCCCCAGCAGGGAGGAAAATTTGGACCTGCAAACCCATAGCAAGAGGAGCCCACACTAGAGCAGGTGTTCTGGTAGAATTTGTGACCCTGTGGTGGACCCATGTTGGAGCAGGCTGTGCCTGAAGGACTGCACTCTGTGGAAAAATGACCCACATAGGAGCAGTTTGGGAAAAACTGTTGCCTGTGGGATGGACTCATGTTAGAGACGTTTGTGGAGTACTGTTTCCTGTGGGAGGTACCCCACACTGGAGCAGGGGAAGGACTTCTCCTGGAGCAGTGGCAGGAACAATGGGTGATGAACTGACTGTAACCTCCACTCCCTGTCTCCCTGCACTGCTGGTGGGGGAGGAGGTAGAGCCCAAGAAGGAGGGGGAGAGTTGGGGGAAAGGTGTTTTTAAGATTTATTGTACTTCTCATTATCCTGCTGTGATTTTGTTAGTAATAAATTCAGTTAATATCCCCAAGTTCAGTGTGTTTTGCCCGTAATGGTATTTGGTGAGTGAGGTCTCCCAGTCCTTAACTCATGAACATTTTTCTGTGTTTCCCCTGTCCATATGCAGAGGGGAGTGATAGAGCAGCTTTAGTGGGTGCCTGGTGTCCAGCCAGGGTCAACCCACCACAACACAACTGCTCACCACCTGCTGACCGATTGCCAGCTTGTCCCTGAACAGCAATCATCTGCCTTCCCGGTAACTCCCCCAGTCTATATACAGGGCATGATATTCCAGGGTATGGAATATCCCTTTGGTCAATTCGGTCACTTGTCCTGGCGATGCTCCCTCCCAATTTTTTGTGGAGCTCCTCACTGACAGAGCATGAAAAGTCCTTGACTTATCCTAAATACCACTTAGTGTTTTGCCAGTGAGTAGGGTCAGAGACACAGACACCAACTTAAGGAACAGTGTAATTTACTATCATGCAAAACTGCAAAGAATCACAAAAGGATAGACTAAGCAATGCACATAATCCTTAGCAAAGAATCACAAAAGGGTAAGATAAGCAAGGCACCTAATGGTTACTACTAAAGAATGCCCATAGTGATTAAGAAAGATACATCACCAGTTACCCTAATACTTGACCATCATCCAGGTCCTCAAAACATCAACTGTGGGGGGAAGCTGTTACAGCAAAGGCCAGGAGAACCATGCCTGGTAACAAAACTCCAGCCGTGTGTCCACCTTGCAGGCCATGAGGCTCCCCCAATTTAGCTGTGACAGTAGCCCAGATTTTGTACTGTTAAACAAACAAGCTGACATAATCAATAATTTCATTCTTCTATTTGCTTTCCCCCAAAGCCTCACCAGGGCTCCAGGAGGAACCAAGTGAGTTGTCTTTGATCCTATACCCCCTAACAAGGTCAGATGTGGCTTTACCTGGTTTCTAGATATGGAAAGGTAGATAAATGTTTTGCCAATAAATGAATACATAAAAGAGTACTTCGTTCATGAGCAAATATATACCTAACATTTGGTTGGAATGTTCATCTAGAGGTTAACTTTGGCTCCGGACCTGTTTGGGCCTTAGTACTTCACTTACCAACAACCAAAACATCAGGGTGTTCATGAGAACATTACTGTCATACTAAATCCAAGCTACTGACAAGAATATTTGCCATCCCAGCCAAAACCAGGACACTCTGATAAAGAAGGAATTGTCATTATATTTAGATTTTTGGTTCATTAAGCTCTCAAAAAATTGAAACTTTCCTTTATACAGAGTGGAAGATGAGCTTACACTGATTTTGCTGGCATGGACCGTTCTGCCACTGATCATGTAAATCAACATATTAATGCCTAGTAATACAGCTGAATGCTGTACATGTAAATAAGTATATGAAGAAAGTACTGGACTTTATTGTCCTTTTTCCTTATGATGATACATTTTAAAAAGAAAGTTACAGTCAGATCTATTACCATAGAACTAGTTTGTATGCTTTTTCTGTTTCTTTAGTACATTTACAGCTTCTTTATGGAAGCACAAAGAGCTTCTGCTACGTGGTATTTATGTCTATGAAGCCGCTGTATTGTTAATACTGGATCCTTCCTTGTCTTCATACAGGTGTGTGCCCAAGAGGTGAACTCTTGCTTTTTATTAGTAATTAACATCTCTTTATAGCCTGATATTTTTTTAACTCTACTTTGAACAAGGGTCTGTCTGGAAAAAAAAATCTCAGCTTTGTGTTTTTTCTTGTAATAGTACTAGGAATAACTAGTCATATGTGCTTTGAGGAATTGTCACAAATATTTGAACTTAGGAGGTAGGAACCTGAATAACATCTTTTGTGCCTTAGATTATAATAAAATCTTGTAACTCTTTGGTTACCTTTTGTTGTGGCGGCACTGGCCGGCCACTGGGATGTCCTCAGCAGTCTGCCAGGTCGGCTGCCTTGGGCGCGCGAGCCCGGGTAAAGGAAGCCCGGAGGTCTGCACTGCGGCGCCCTCGCTGGAGCGGCACACAAAAACCAACGAGGACGCAGCTTCCTCACCCGAGGGAGCTTCCCCCAGGCTGGTGGTCAGGCACGCAGGCAGAGGTGAAGGAGGAGAGAGGGGTCTGCTGCATGGGCTCCAGAGCTCTATTCCTCTGAAGGTTCAGAGGCAACAAGACCAGGAACAAGGGAAGTACAAGCATTTTTATACTGGGAGGCGGGGTAAAGGGTGTAACCCAATAGGGAAAGGGAACATGGGAGGAGTCAACAGGGGAACAGCCAATGGGGATAGAACAGAGGCAGGATTAATACAGACACCAGTGGGGTACTGAGGAAGGGGAACATTCTGGAACACAATGCATATGGAACAGGGGAAATACATAAACATAGGCTTATACATAAAACTAGGTGGGGAATACACAAACCAATGGGGCTGCAAGGGGCTGTGGGAACTCGCCATAACTGGAAGGTGAATTTTAGGGTTTTTGCACTGCAACATTTTGTAGTCCCTGGTGTGGTATTTTACTAATCTACACACACTCATTCTATGCTGTTACATAAGATTAGGAAGAAATAAACAGGCTGGTTCTTCTGTCAGGATTACATGAGAAAAACACTGAATTACTATTATCAAATCAGCAGAAACTTAACCTCTGCTTGATGAAGTAGAGAACTGTTGATACAGCTGCTGAACACGTGGCTGGTCAGTATGATGTGCCCTCCTCTGCATATGCAACCTATGAACAAATTGGAGCTCTGCTGGTTCTGAGGCTTGGGGTATGTGTGAGACAAGATTTCAATCTCATCTTTGTTGCCTGGATTCAGACTCATTAGTGAAGTATCTAACTTGCAGTATCAGATAGCTGTGGGATCATCAGAAGTGCGATAAATTCTCACTGTGTGCCAGGAGCCAAGAGGTGTATACAGGAAATTCTGAATGTATGAAGAACTGTTTCTTGGTAGAAGTGTGGAGGAGCACATGTAATAGGGAATATGGTCTGTGCTCTGGAGCGTGCTGGCCTCGTTTTAGCTCTCTTGACATTCCAGGTGAAACACAAAGGCTCTCTGTAGTGTCAGGTTAAGGATGTTTGTACTGACCTGCTGGAAACATGAGCACGTGAGAATGTAGTTCAAGGGCTCAAGTGTCGATGCAGGTGGTATAAGGAAAAACAATTACTTGATGACACTCCCTAAGTGGGGGTAGAATGGAGCTGGTGAAGGTGGGGAAACTATACAGAGGAATAATGTCCATTTCCATGAGGGGCTAACTCTCAAAAAACCTCTCATGAGGATGCACCATACCAAAAAAGCGGAAGGGGCCACCTACCCGGTGGGTTAGGGCAGATGTAGGAGATTTTGAAGCCGGCATGCCTCTAGGCATTACCTTTCCTCTCATCCCAGGTCCTTTCTTGCTGCTGCATTTTGCTTGCCTTACCACTTGAATTGCAGAGCACCTTGTTAGGAATCACAGGAACAGAGAGGACTGGACTCGTTTGCTTTTGCTCCATGTTGATAACGTTCTTGCAGCTTTGAATGGGAATAACGCTTTAGTTGTGCCGAATACCCCACTTGTCCTTGAACTTTGGACATGTTTTGTGAGGGTTCAGAGTGTCGCCACGGAGGATGGCTTTGGTTGGCGTGGGGCCTTGGGCGAGATGGGCGGGCCTCGTCTAGCAGGAGGCGAGACAAAGAGTAGGATAGTTAACAAGAGATTAGGCGAGGAGATGCAAGACATGTAACCCTAGAAGCTGAAGTTTGTAGCCGCTGAACTGTTGGTTTGTAACACTATATAAAGATGTGCCTCGCACAATAAAATTTGGCTTTGCATGCGCCCGGCGAAGTCCGTGCTTCCATCACCGACAATGTTTATACAGAAAGGCGTCTTTTATGATTACCACC
Organism: Edolisoma coerulescens; assembly: GCA_013397115.1. NCBI lineage: Eukaryota > Metazoa > Chordata > Aves > Passeriformes > Campephagidae > Edolisoma > Edolisoma coerulescens. The sequence goes on from VWZW01001651.1 coordinate 144,466, forward strand.
GTGTACTCAAGCAGCAACACCAACACAGGACTCCTCCAGCAGCAATTGCAACAAGCAACAGCAGACTTGGACAGTGGCAACAGCTCCTATAGGCAGTTATGTGGGGGTGTTAACTGTGTGAATGCTCTCATTTCTCCTTGTGTTGAAATAAATCTGCATATATAAGGTGTGTCTAAACGTCTTCAGGGTAAATTAAATTCCATTTCAGATTCCTGCCACACAAAATAGTACAGTCTTAAGTTTTCTTTGCCAGCTGCTTTTCTTTTTCACAGTTATCTGCTGGTCCTGTAGTATTTTGCAGCTGTATAAGTAACTCATATGTGCATTCTCCTGTGGTTGTATTTCCTTATTTTTCATTGTATAAATAGCACAGGTGAAGGTAGGGGTGGGATGGCTACAAGGGCAGAAACACATTGCTCAGTGACATAAGCGCAAATTGATTTACTAAGCAGAGTAAGTATAGTGGGTCAATTCCAGTTTCTAATCTATGCTGTGCGTACTTGGAATGAGTGGTCCAGACCTGTGGCTTGGCCCCAGTGCCTGGCAGTTCCAACACATGCTCTGCTCATTTAAGGTGCCTGATGATTGTGTACATCCCCTTCCAGCGGGCTTTCAACACCTGCATTCTACAGTGCCACTATAAACTGCCAAGGGCCTTCCTAATCTCTGCGAATTTCTCTTAGGCCAAACAGCAGTCAGGGCAGGGGTGTCCCACACCGTCTGGTTTCTGGCTCAGCGTGCTTTAGGGTAGTGCAACGTTAGGAACAGTCACAGTCAACAGTTGACTTATCACCTCTCTGTTTTTCCTATTCATATGGATTAATCTCGCCAGAGCTGGCCGATCTTAAGGTCGCATTTATCCGAGCCACGTTTTTAGGTGGGCTTTACCCTCCGACAATTGAACGAAACTGAAGACTAGTGCAGATCATTTTTAGTATGTCTCCCTTAGGTCCTGCCAAGCTTTAGCTTTGCAAGGCTTTGGCTCTTCCGTGATTCCCAGAACGTCAATTTAGATTAAACAGGATGAGAGAAAGTAGGTTGCAGCACCATCTCCTCGGTGTGACTCGGGCCGAGAAGGTTACCAGGTTCAGGTCAGCCGTATAATTTAATCAGCTAGGGCCCGATGTCGGCGTTCAGCGGGGAGGGCCGGGGAAACGGTGTGTGCCCCCACCGTGCCCCGCCGTTCTCCCCGGCTCTGGGAGAGCCGGGAGCGCCCCGTGCCGGCCCCATAGGCCGCGGCGCCTCCTTGCCGGTGGCCGCGGCCGCCCGGGCACAAGGGCGGGGCCGGGGGAGGGCGGTCCCGGCTGCACCGCCCCCGTCTCTGCTCGGCCTGGGCCCGGCGCGGGGCCGCTGGCGGGCGGGGGAGCGCCATGGCGTTGGGCTCGGCGTGGAAGCAGATGTCGTGGCTGTACTACCAGTACCTGCTGGTCACCGCGCTCTACATGCTGGAGCCCTGGGAGCGCACCGTCTTCAGTATCCTTCTGCCGGCCGGGCCTGGCGGGGCTGGGGGTGTGTGTGCGGGGCCGGGGGCTGCCCCCTCTCCCTGTCGCGCTGTGTCCGGCGGCGGCTCCGGGGCTGCCCCGAGGCCGCCGGGCGGGTGTGGCGGCTCTGGCGGCCCTGCGCGGTGCTCGGGAAGCGCCNCTCCTCACCCTTCCAAACTAACATGCTGCCCGAGCTGGGAATAATCCTTACTCTGCTGTTTCGCATGCTGTGTCCGGGCGTCTGGCAGCCTAGTCCGTATCTCCTCCGGCATAAGTTTTTATGTCTAGAGTTATGGTAGCTCTGTCTTTTGCACTGAAACCCCGAGCCTTCTGTTACGGATAAGTGTCTTTAATGATTTCTTTTGTATTTTTGCCTAGAGGAAAGTAAATGTGCACGCTGCAAAACCTTGGAAGCCTAGGGTTTCTTGCTGCTTTGTCACATGGCTTTTATTACATGGGTATTTAATCCTCGAGCTGGTAAATTTGCTTGGGTGTTTTAGAGTGGAAGAACTTGATAGATGCTCATGTAAAGGCATCTGTATAAATACTATTTATAGGTTTTCTTCTTTACCTGGCACTTTCGTACAGGCAGTGCGTTTTCTTAAGTATTGCTATGGCATTACAGGTATTTTTCTCTGAAGCGTGACTGTTTTGATCTTGGCTTAAAATGATGTCTCAATACGAATGACCCTGAGACATCTCCAGTTAATGCTGAGAATCAGAGAGAGAGATTAATTAAAACATTAACATAAGGGTATAAGCAGTAGCAAGAAGCTGCTTTTACTGAGTTTTGTAAGGAAACTCACATTTGTTATGTAAAAGTCGTTGCCCAAGTTACAGCGGTGTGATCGGTCTTTTTTTTTTTTTTTTCCTGTGCCAAGTCAGTAGAAATGGAGATTACCGGAAAAGAGAAATAGTAAGTTGTTATAGACTTACTGTGCACAATTGTTCAGGTAGGGGTTCTTACGTTGTGTTCCATGTTAACATACCTTCTTCCTTTTATGCCTTGCCTGTAACACTGAGGAAACGTAATTTTTGTTTTCCCTGCAATTACATTAGTCATGAGAATTTTTTTTCCTTTTTATCTTGTGCAAAATATTTAAATAAATGAAAGTGTGTGCATGTTTACTTTCATAAAATGCTCATGTTGTAATTGCCACATAACATACAAATGTAAAGAGTGACACAAATATCGCTTCTGATCTCAGATCACCAAAAATGTTTTTTGTCCTCAAAGTGGATGCTTTGGCTGTAGGTGGGCCATGTCTGCCAGGTGCTGTATGGATGCAGTGCAGACACAGTGGCCTTGGGAACTAATGGTGTGTGGCTGTCCAGCGTGTCACGCTGCTGCCTGTGCTCCAGTATCAGAAGTGAGCACTGATATAGAAATGTGGATTTATGAGTTGACCTTCATTTTAGTATCTCTTGCTGTATAATCTTCTGGGACTATAAATACACCAGGCAGCTCTAATAGGCACACCTCATACCTCTGCCCTGCCGTGGGTGAGTCAGTCGTAGAGGGCTTGTTATGCTTGTGCTGTGGAGACTTGATTTCAGGAAAGCGCAGAGCACGCACAGCTCCTCTGGTTTCACCTGTGGAAACTGAGTACTGCTGTCTGTGTTATCATGCTTGTTAATCTCCAGTGTGTTTTATAGTGTTTCTGGCTAAGTTTACTGAATCTCTGCGGGTAGTTGGATTAAATCAACAGGTTTTATTCATTTTGAGTACTTCCGAATTTCCAAAACCTTAAGCTTTCTGAAACCATAATCTTTCAGTAATCTGATGCTGGAATTTGTTTAGATAAAGCTTCAAGAGTCCCTAGAGCTTGACAAAAGTCTAGCTGTACATATACTTTATAAGCTATTGAATCAGTTCTCTGTATAAGTTTTACAAAAGTTCCCTGTTAGGAGTTCAACTAATAAAGTGGTCATCTGAAGATTTTTTAGCTGATAGCTTCATGTGAAGTTTATTTTGCAGTGCAATCTGCTATAGTAAAGTACCAATGAGTGTGTTTAAGTACACACCTTGACTCAATGCTATGCTGATGCTCTGAGGCTTTGTGAGTGAAGTAGTTAGAAAACATCCAATGCTATCTGCTTAAAAAGGAGGTCATCTACAAATAAAATTGGTATTATTCTTATTTGGTAAAGCTACTCATATTATTGTAGGTTTGTTTTGTTTTGGATTTTTGTGGTGGTTGACTTTTTTCTGCTTGGCTGAATGGGGCTGGCTTCTGCAAGACTTGCTCAACATCTAAGAAGATGAATGTGAAAATATGTATTTTCTCAGTGCCCGTTTTCTGTTCTCCATCACACTTCCCATGCTCTGGCCTGTCCTCTTGTGTCACTGACAAGGCAAAGGATAATTTGCAAGGCATCTTTTGCAATTCAGCTGATTGCTTCTACTGGCATTCTAGTTTTCAGTGTTCAGTAGGTTCTTCTGTGGCTTATAATTGCTGAATACAGTTGATCTTGTCATTTCAGAAGTCTAGTGTTATAAGATAGTAACCACTAAAGTTTTAATGCTATAGTTTGTGATGTCTTGTGCGGTTTCTATTTCAAATGCTTTTTTCCTCAACTGTAATTCAGATTCCATGTTAGTTTCCATTGTTGGAATGGCACTGTACACAGGCTATGTGTTCATGCCTCAGCACATCATGGCAATATTGCACTACTTTGAAATTGTGCAGTGATGAAGAACGTATTTCCAAGAAGTAACTGGGCTTTGAAATCTGGTCTACAAAGAAGAACGAACCTCTTAGTTTTAACAAGATTTCTACTGATGTCTGAAAGACACAATTATGACTCTGAAGACTAGGAAATGAGATATGTAGAGCAGGGACGTGAGATGTCCCCTGTGTTGTGTTCATTCCCTTTAATTTTACAAGATACACCCTTGTATAGTAGTTTTGTCTACTTTAACATTGTGATCGTACTTTGATATCAGTATTTTCTTAACTTTGTGACAGTTTCAATATTGCACTGTGAAAGCTTTTCTTAATTGTAATTTTGAGTAAATCTTAATTGCCTTCTATTTTTAATCAGAAAGTCATCTTATTAAATGGGGCTTAAAGCTTTTGCTATTGTATGGTATGTATTTGCCTGGATATTTCTATTAATGCATTTTGTAAGAAGATACATATAGATTCATATTAGAGACATGGATGTATTCGTCTAATGCTATTTACAAAAGTTAGTTTGTATGACTGAACTCAGGTGTACTGTTTGCTGTCCAAACTTTGTTCAACAGTATATTTGTGCATATCACCTAAATTTGGAATTAGCAGTTATTTCAAGTTTCTGTATTCTGCCTGTTGGAGGAGGGAGGGGGAGATGAGGCATCGAAGCAGAGTGAGGACTGCATTCGTTATGTTTGAAGTAGTGCTGTGGTTCTGGGCCCTATCTGGGTGGGGGGAGAAATGGACTTTTCTTTACTGGCATTGGCCCACATAAGGCTTTGGGATAGCACTTTAAATCAACCCTGTTTTTCTAGCTACGAATTTAATTGTACTTTTACAGGATGCATTATTATGTTCCAATAGTTATGGTTTCTGCTGATTTTCACTCAACAGTTTAACTGTGTCTAGGTTTTCAAGGGGTTTTCTATTGCTGCTAGTGTTCCAAACATGTTTTCGCTACAAACGACCAAAACATAGGGGTTTCAATGGACTTGAGTTACAACTACAGCAATAAGTAGCTGAGTACTTGGCTGAAGTCCTGTCTTTTTTTTAATAGGGATTTTTTTTTAGTTTTGTATTCTGAAATGTAAGATGGTGACAACTTTCCTAAGTGGACAATTTTTTTGTTGTTGTTGTTTAAAAAATAAAAGTTAAAAAGCAGAGCTTTGATGCAGAACTTTCCTGGAGAAGTTAATGTGTTTCCGAGTGCTGCTTGCTTTTCTCAGAACTTTCCAAAAGTGATACTTGACCAGAGAACTGTGATTTTAATGGCCCAGTAGTAATAGGTACTGTTATGTCTTTTATTCAATGTCTGTTGACATCAGAAATTGTAGATGTCCAGTATCTATAGAGATACTGTCTTCTATTTAATTTTCTCAAAGGTGTACTCATGAGAAGAGAGTGTTTTTCCCTGTATTTAAAGACTTCGTATGTATTTGATTAAAAACCCTGTTGTTGTTTTGGGAACTAAAAACAGTGAGCCTTAAACTTCTTAGATGAACTGGAAGTTGGTAGGAGTCTCCCTCTAATTCAGTGCTTTCACTTATTAATAACTGGCCGACAAAACATGGATAGGTTTTTGGGATTGTGTTTTTTGGGGTTTTTTTTAAACATATCCAGAGTTGTATGTGAGCATTTTAAGTGTATATATGGAGATAATGATAAGTTAATGTACTCTTTTTGAAGTAACAGCATAAATCCAATCTCCCTGTGGATTAAGTCGATACTTCATTGTGATGTTTCTTTGCAAACTACTACCATGATTGATAACCTCTTTCTCAGCAGTAGATATGTTATTTGTATGAGGGTGAGAAAATCCCTTTGGTGTGGTGGCATTAGGAATGTTAAGCATGATTTTTAATTGTGAAAGGTTTTATAAAAGGGCTTTGATATACTGACTTTTACTAGCTGTCTGCTTTTTGTTGAGAAAAAAAAGAGTAACCATTAATTTCCAGTTGTTTGTGTCATGTTGGCTTGATTTGATACCATACTTGAATTCAATTTGCTAATTTGAGTAGTCTTTTTCAGTATTTCTTTTAGTATAAATGAAGAATCTTATAGTCTTGGATAGTTCTTTTTAGATTCTGAATACTTTGTTAAAGATGGAGTAATTTCATTAATAAAATATGATGTGTTACTAAAGTTTAAATTTCTAGAAGAAAATTTTTGCAGTGTGTCCTTTTGTTGAGGTTGAGCTAGTGAAGAGATGGTTCAAGTGGTGATTATTATTACAAAGCAGAGCTTTCTTTTTTAAAGTAAGGGTATTGGTAGGGATTTAATTAATCATTACGTTTGAATAATAATAAATGAATCACAAGGGTACCAAGTTGTTTTCTCACTGCAGTCTGCTTTATTGTCTTATTATTATTATTGTCTTACTAGTTGGGGGATCATATCCTCTATGATAGAGCCATAAGATTTTTCTGTGCAAGCTGGAGGTCAGAGGCAGTTCAAATATCATTTGGAGGCAACCGGTCAATTATGCTTTTGTTCAAACATGTTGATAACAATTGAGGCATTAGTAATTTAAATAAAATTGGGAAAAAAACAATTGTGAGAAATGAGGAAAAAAAATGACCTGAGAGACCTGCAAGTGGCTGTATGTTAATGTTTTAATAGTAATAACTCTTGGGGTTTAAATTGTATCATGAGAAACAAGCATTTAAAAATGCATTAGGTGTGTCATACAGCAGAACTGATAATTCCAGTTCCTGAGGCAGGCAGACTGAGCCGGGGCGACTCACTGTGCTGGAGGCCCTGGGGCTCCCAGAGCCAGCTCTGCAGAGGCTCCTTGGCTGTCTCCAGGGCGGGATACTGTAAAATTATTTATTAAAAACCTTTGCAGAAGGAGCTGCTCTAACCAGAACAGGCGTTGTATTGCAGGACGTCAGGCTGGAGCCAGAAACAGATCCAGGACCTGTGTGGTGCCTGTGTGGCTTGAATCAGTTATACCTTTTTATATACATATATATGCACACACTCTGCTCTTTAAATATGTGTACATATATATATCTATATAAATACTGTTTATTTCTTGTAAAAAACTATTACATAGCAATTAGTTTGGAGACAGAGGCTGTGGGGTTTCTTTTCTGGTTTCTTAACAACCCTATGAAGAAAAACACCAGAAAATCCTAAAGTGAGACTTCCTTGACAAAATTTTGCAAGGAATATATTTGTATATCCATCAATATTAAAAAGAAAGAGGTGTGAAAGGAGCATAGCACTGTAAAGAGGAATATTGTGTGATAGATGGGCACTGTGTTACTGCAGATTGGTTCCAACTGGTGTGGTGTGAAACATTGCCCTGTTCCATTCCAGTGAAGAAATGAAGTGTGCATTATAAATACTGAAGAAGGGGTACTTCCTGTTGACTAACACAAAGGTTATATTTAGGTGAAGAGACACAACTTGAAGAGATTGGGTACCATGGGCTGTGCACAAAGCTGTAGACAGAGCAGCCATCTTCTAAAATACAGGAGCAGTGGACTCTGGAACTGGCACCCCAGTAACAGTTTCCAGTGTCAGAAGTTCCTTGCACCTGCTTATTTGCTCATGTTTTCTACAACTGCTATCATAGGAAAATGGTTTTTCCCCTCTTGCTGACATGTTATCCTGATACTAGTGGGGTGCTTTTTTTGTTTTTTCAGACAAAAGGAAACCAAAACTTTTATGCATTGTTTCTCTGTTTGATCTGCTGGGTCAGCCTTAAACAGCGGTCATCGCTGAGCACAGTAGTTGCTGCCTTTTCTGCCTTTTGTTTGTGTAGTGATGATCTAAGAAGAAAATCTGGCATCATTGTCCAGAGCTGGAGCTGCCCTCTCCTTGTGATGGAGAGACATGAAACTCTAGGTCTGATCTAGATTCCAGTGTGGGAGTTGGGCAGAAACCCCTCTGCTTGTCATAACCTTCAGTGCATCACCACAAGATCCTCAATCCATCTTAACTAGCATGGCATGATTGAATACTAAGAAGTTACAAAGTTATGAACTCTTCCTGAGAGTTTAGCTGGGTAAGAGTTGAACAGGCCTTGATATAAACCTGAGTCAAACACTGATCCAATTTTTAAAATAAAAGATCTATCACATAGTTGGAACTAATAGGTGATCAACACTTTGGTAATCATGTCTGATGTATCTGATTTTTATTTATGCCCGTATCTGCAGGTGGAATTGTCTTAGCATGTTTTGCATTTTGTATTCTCTGCAATTTGAGATAGCATGTCTCAGGCCCAGATTTTACAACGATAAGAAGATGCACTACATAACCCCCAAAAGAACTTCTTTGGGAAAAAAATCATCATGGCAATGATTGATATTAATTGTCTTTTCTGTGAAATTTGTTTGTCGACTGAAGCAGAAAAGTCAAGTAGTTATGATCACAGTGGAATTTAAACCAAAAATCTTCTGGCCAAGGTTTATGTTCTTTCCCACTTCTGTAATTGGCTGTTGTCCTCTTTTCCTTCAAGATGTTCTTGCTGCAGATACTTCAGAAAGGAAGAAATGAATGCCTCAGAACGCATTGCTCTGTGTTGCTATTTAATACACACCGTTAAGGTTATGAAATTCTGGAAGATGTCTTTGAATAATATTATTGCTGGAATAATGGGATTATCCTATCAGATCATCTGAGGAGTGATCCAGAGGCATGCATGCACTCTTAATTTGAATATCTAGTTAGTATCTAGGTGCCAGACTACGGACAGCTTATTATTTTGCTCATCTTATGTTACCAGCTCAAAGTAAGCGTTTTTGAGAGAAAGCCTCCTGTGCCACATCCCAGGATCTGAGAATTTTATATGCTTAGGTAATATTTCCTGAGTTTTAATCAGAATTAGCAAATAGTTCCCAAACTTGGGATAGAATTGGGTGGTGATTATATGAAGTGGGGTATGTTTTGTTGTTACACTTGTTTAAAAAAAAAAATCTTCAAAACCTCTTCTGTGTTGTAGAGTATTTCAGTAGGTTGGTCAAAAAAGTAGTGCTCGGCTCAGCGTGACTGAGGATGAAATGTGCAGTCTGTTTGTCTTAGACCACATAGAGGGACAGTTGAACTCTTGGTTTTCCAATCAAATGGAAAGGTGGACTTCGCTGGAAAGGGATCAAGGGGCTATCTGTACTCAGAGAATAAGAGACAACCTCTGTGGGTGTGAGGCTTTCTGGGTCAGGACACAGCTGCAGGGTGTGCCTGCACTATGTGATGGTGCCTAATGCTGAGATCAGAAGTACCCTGCAGAAGGACTTGTTCCACTTCTCTGCATTTCCTTGAAAAGAGAGTTATATTAAGCTATGCTTACATTGAGAAATTTTCAAGTGTTTGTGAAGAATCGTGAAGAAGTTGAAGTAAAGCATGCCAGCTCTGGTCTCTGCTTTGTGCTGCGTGGTGTGAGGCAGATGGCCTTTAGGTATCTGCATGACATCTTGGGTTTCCATACTGCCTCTGCTCAATGTCGTGCACATGTGAGCACAAATGTTCTGTCTTGTGCCTTTTAAAAAATTACAAGGCTTGTTCAGAAGAGTGACAAGTGTAGTTCAAGTCTTTTGTTCCTCCTTTGCCTGGTGACTGCAATCTGGGGAGCAGATTGCACTGATTGGTAATCTCTAATTTGACAGATGATGGTGATACTCATTCCTTTTGAAACCAACATATTATGTATCCCATGATATACCAATGATATGAATGTCTTTACCTCCTGCAAGAAGCAATCTTGCTGGAAAATCCTCTTTTGTGTGACATTTCAGCAACATTGGAACTCTCCATAGAACTACTAATAAACCCTTTGCATTGTGCATTAGACTGGTTTCAGCCACTGTATGCTTTCTTAACTAGTTTCAGGCCTAGACAGGACAGTAGACATAAGAGGAAACAGGGATAAGAGAAACAGAAATCCATCCATGTCTATTTTATTTCACTTGCTGAGTTACCAGGTGTGTTTTGACAGTTGGAGACTAACCAAAGGTAAAGCACTGAATTACATTAACAAAGAAAAACAAGACCTGGAAAGTAACAGTCATGATGCTGTGTTGAGGGTCTGCTCAGATGTCTGGCCTGTGAAGGTGAATTATTTTTTTTATTTTTTTAGAAAAAGGCTTACTTATATAAGCAAGATACTTGTTAGTGAACTGGAAGACCAAAAAAGAAGTGGAAATAAGTAAGGACAGGCTATAAAGGAGATGTGTAAAAGCATTGCTTAGACAACCAGATAGCCTTACAAGATTAAATGACTTGTTATGTCAGTGAGGGCAGTGGCAGATGTTCTCATACTTTGACTTTAGAATGGCTTCTGACACACTCCCACAGCTTTTGCATGTGGACCAGAGGAACTATGAGTAATGCGAATGGACTGGTGGTTTGAACTGGATGGATCACTGTACTCTCATCAGTTGCTCAATGTTAATTTGTGAAGTGGCAAAAAGTGGAGTACCCTGTAAAGTGATACTGGGGCTGATGTTCAGTTTCTTCATAGTTGACCTTAATTGTTAGACAATGTTCCTCTATGGGGAAGAGAATTAATATGCTGCAAGATAGAGCCTAGGTTCAGAATTTGGCTGACAGAAACCTCAAGCTGTTTGACAAGGAGAAGTGCAAAATTCTCAGCTTTGCTGAGAGAGATCCTGGGAATCAGTGGCGTGTGCTGAACTTTAGCCAACAGTGAATTCACAACATAAATATGGCAGCCTGGATGCTAGCCTACGGTAGGAGAATGTGGCCACCAAATGGAGGGAAATTATTGTCCTCATCATGCTGCTAAAGCAGCTCCTGCAATACTGTGTCTGGTTTTGGGCTCTTTGATTCCAGGACGGTAAGAAACTATCCAGAAGAGACTATATAGTTAGGAGTTAGGAACAGGTTTCCTAGAGCAGTTGTGAAACCTTTCTCTTTGAAGGTTTTCAAGACTTCTCTGGACAAAGCCATGACTAACCTGATTCAAACTAGTGTTGGCAGTAGTTTTGCTTTCAGTGGGAGGCTGGACTAGGTGATCTCAGTAAGCACCTTTGAAACAGCTTTTGTATTGTTCTTTAAAGACCAAGGAAGAAGTCAGGTGAAGGAGTGTGAGAAAAAAAAATTACATGGATCATAATAGCAACTGAAGCAGTAGGCATTAGGAGAATGATACAGAATCCAAAGTGCTAGAAACTCATAGGATGACAGAGTAAAAGCATAGGGAAGGTGCTGAGATGACAGTGGCGACATGGTTCCGAGATGATCTTTGCAGCAAGACTGCATTTCCCTCAATGCTATTTTTAGTCAATAAAGCGTTATAGTTAATAAGACTGAAACCAACAGAACAAACCCCACTATTTTCTGGGCTTGAAATGAGAAAAAAAATCAAGAGAGGCATCTGCTGCAATATTTTGCAAGTATGTTTCCTATCAAACTGAGCAGCTTGCAAGCTGAGCAGAGTTATCTACCTTTTAATGAGCTCTGTTTTCAGAACAGGTGTCTCATGGACTTGCCCTGTACCTTGGTGTTATTTTTGCCTTGGAATATGTGTCCTGAGTTGTCTTCTGGGCTTAAACATCGATTCATTCTTACTCACATTTGAGGACTTCTGTATTTGAGTCTTGAATGACTCTGCTGTTAAGAAATCAAAATATTTCCTCTCATTTTCTGTAAAGTATTGTTTCTGGAAGAGAACAAAAAGGAGAATCTAATTTCCACTAATTCAGTTTAAATCTTTTCCGTGTGGAACTTGAAAATAGCTCATTTTTGGGATCTTGTTCTTCTCATGAAAGACCCAAAACTGTAAACCAGGGAAAACAAGCTTGTTTTTGCAGTAAGTATTTATGGAGTACTTTTTTCTTTCCTTTTGGTTATTATAGAATTGCTGTTAATGTTCTTTTGTGGATTCCCGAAGGATATGTGGTTAAGAATTGTTAAAAAGGAATGCTCTGTTGTCTCTCAGCCCTGAATCTTCCTTAGCAAGAAAAAAAGAACCTTGTAAAGAACTTTTCCGTGTAGGGGTCAGAACACTTTAAAAATGCCACTTAGATGCCTTCTGTCAGAGAGTAGCCCTTTATTTTTTGTCCTTTTGCAGTAGCTGAAAAGAAAGAGAGCTTTTCTTCTTGCTAGAGCTGATTTTTAGCTTCTTTGGACTATAAAGTCTCTGACATCTTGGCAAAAATGAGGATCCCTGTAACTTGAATTCCTCTCATCTCTATGTCCAGTCTAATGGATATGGGATGTGGTTACCCTTTCTAGTTGAAGTTAATGTCAGTTTTACTTAGGTAGCTAAAATGCAGGTCACTCACTTGGGGGAAACCCAGCTTCCAGTCATTCCTTTCACATCCAAATAAATTTAGGAGAGTATCAGGGAGACTGTAGCATCCCTCTTAGCATGTGTCCAGGCTACGTATCCCTCAACCACACTGTGTGTTTGGCCTCAAGTACATTGGCTTCCAATTTTTCTTTACACCTGATTGAAAATTTCACTCTGGGAATGAGATAGATTTTTCCATTGACAAATCAGTTGATATACCTCAGGGCACCTTTACCTGATCCCTGCAATTCTCCTGGCAACAATTCGGTGACTTGTTTTGAATGACAGGACTCCAGGAATTAGAGCTCACCTCTGCAGTGTGGGGTGAAGCTTGTGAAAATAATCTCTGCTCTCCATTTAATTAGCCTGTTTGTCATGCCATCTTGATGTACTGGTATAACAAGCCAGGATGTCAAGTGGATTAAAAACATCAAACAACTGCTACGCTTCTAAATTATCTGTAAGTCTAAGGTTTCTAGTCAAAACAACCTTCTCCCAAAGCCATCAGCAAATGATAACCCTGCAAGAATTACTGCTTAACAAGGATGCTGTCAAGTGAGCCGTGGAGTTTACACTAGTGAAAAGGAAATGGCACCTGTCTGTCTGCAAGGGGCCGATTCTCCAGCTGCTCCCAGCTGTGTGCTTTTGCAGAGCTCTGTTCCAATTAGAGATTAATTTTGGGGACTGCTAGCACAGCAAAATGCAGAGCATAATTTTGAAGAGAAGGGAGTCTATTTTCACTATCAGCGGGGTCTTCTATAGTTTTGGAAGCTAAAAAGTGGTCTGATTGTTCTTGTCCGTATGTGTCTTTTCAGGAAGCTTTTTGTATGTGTCATATGCTTGTACAAATGAAGAAACAAACCAGGTAGTCTCTCGTGGGGTGGGGCTACTACCTTTCCAGTTATATTCATTTTCCTTATTTCTAACCATAATCCTGCTTTTCCTTAAGCCTATTGCTACCTGTCTTGTCTACCATGTGCAAAGATGTGTGATCTTTTGCAACAAGTTTTTATATACTCCAAGGCAGGAGGGACAAGGCTGGGAATTAATAATCTTCCATAAGCTAAATTGCCTCAAATATTTTCTGAAACTGGATGTTACCTCATCTGAGGCCTTATCAGTGCCAACTGAAGTAGACAAATTAAATCCTGAAAAACCACATGAAATAATCCTATTCATATAACCCTGTCCAATGTTTCTCTTTTCACAGTGGCATTATATTGACTTGCCTTTTGCTTGGTATCTGCTGCCTTCCCTTCCTCTTAAGAGCTGTTACCTTGCCAGCCATTTCCTGTCCCAAAGTCATTAATTTGGGAGTTATTATGAAAATACATAAATTGACATAAATTCCTTTTTCCTTTTCCCAACTGCTTTCCAGTTTATGTTGAATTCTGTTTGCCATCCAGTGTACTTGCAGTTCTCCCTACTTTCTCATGTGCAGACTTAATAAGGTTGTTTTCTCCATTGTCCAAATTATTAGTGAAAGCACTGAATGAAGTGGAAGTGGCGCAGTTATCCATGAAATATCCACCTCAATGCATTTTCTTTTTTTGAAAAAAAAAATTATCCCTTAGGAACCACAGATAATTACCCCTTAGGAATAGTGTCTGATAACTTTTGCAGGCATCCTATGTTTGATCTAATCTTTGCTTCTGCAGCATACTTACTTACAAGTTTGTCATACTGGGTAATGTCAAAGGCCTTTACTGAAACTGAGCTTTGACACTGATTTCTTCTTCCTTGTCCACAAGGCCTGCTGGCCTGTTGTGGAAGGAAAGTAGATTTACTTGGTATGATTTGTTCCCTACTATTCATCTGCTTTAGTACCTTTGGTGGGTTTACAGATGGTATGATTTATTCCAGCAGTTTTCTGGTAATTGAGCATGACAGGTTTTTAATTTTCAGCTCCTCTTGTTTCTCCCCTTGTTAGAGGTGCTGTAGATCTTCTGCCTTCTAGAAACTGCCTATGAGTTCCTCAGGATGACTACCAACACTTCCTGTGGGGTTTTATTATTATCCTAAAACAGACAACATCATGCTCTACCAACATGAAAAAGGATGGCCAAGTTATCATAACCTATTGTTCTTATTGGGGATTTTGACATTAAGTGCTGTGGACTTGTGTCATTTTTAAATATTTTTCTTTTTTGAATTCCTAAGCTAAATTTCCTATTCTTCTAGCTGCCAAAGTGTATATGTTAATGTTCCTTCTTAGTTGCATCTCACTTTGTCTTACCATTCCTGATTTTGTCTCTAGGCACTCCTACTATTCTTTTACATTCATCTGTAATATTAAGACCTAGACTGTTTTCTGTACATGTCCCTGTTTTTATCTGAGGTGAATAAAGAGCTTTTGTGTAATTTCTTTGAGGAACTGGCACCCTCGTTCCTTCTTTATGGGGTGGTTTTTTTTTATTTCCTAAATACAGAATATGAGTTTGTAACAGGCATCTTTCTTTAAATGTACTTTGTGTTGAAGGTAATTTTCTTAATTTCTTTTACTCAGCCTTCCAAAGGATCAGTCAGTCTATCATTCCTTGGTTGCTGTCACTTTTGCTTTCCCAGGTGATCCCTCCTTACATGTTAGCACCAAATCTAGCAAGGCTTCCTCATGTTCCTGTGCCTTCCATGTCAGAGAGAATTTTTGTTATCACCATCTGCAGGGCTATGTCCTGCTGTGCTCCCCTCCCATGTTGATATGACTGGTTCTCCCTTCTCTGAAATGGAGAGCAGAGCTTTGTGTACTGAGGCTGGGAAAATCATCAGATTGTCATCAAAACTTGAGAAGCCAACAAATTCCACAGAAACACTGAGTGGTTTTGTGATGCTCACTGCTGAAAGTCCCCCTTTTGGTGACTTAAAGGAAAATGAGTGGGGGCAGAGAAAACGGCACTGTAGGATATACAGATCATAGCGGCAGACAATAATTTAGTGACTCTTCTTGTTCTTTAGATTTTTATTTCAATTCTATCTGGGGAAAACAGGTCGTAGCCTGTTTTGAAACCCTGCTGAAACCAGCAGGGTACAGCCTGTCACTCCGGGTGCTTCTAAGGAAGGGGGCAGCCGCTGCCGCCCTCGGCTCCTGTGTCCGTGTGCGCGGCTGCCGCAGGTGCGGTGCCTTGGCCGCCGGCTCAGCCGTGCTCTGCTTCGGACCTCTGCCAGCCCCATGCCCGAATGGTGATGGCACAGCAACAAGCTGCGGGTAGAAGACGGGCCTCTGGTTGTCTTGGGCCAATGCTCTTATTTCTCTTTTTCTGCTCAATTTCCTAGTCGTCTTCAGATAGAGCAGGGCTTAGGTAACTCTGCTGTTAGAGTAGCAATTAGCTTGGCCGAAATGCCGAGGCATCCCAGCCCTGTTCAAGTCAGTGAGATCGCTATCACTGATGTGCCAAGTGCCAGGATTTCATCTCGGTGAGTCTGGACTGTTTGGAGATACCGTGCTACTTTGCTGTATTGCATGCTGAGTGCAGTATACTTAGCACTTATTTATTCTCCCTTTGTAAGTGGTTACTTAAAATTCAAACCTTAAACCAACTAAATCCATTGTAGGGAAGCTGAAATATTTGTGAGAAATAAGTGAAAGTCTATTCTCAAGCATTAACACTTGCATTTTCCTTGCACTCAGTGTAAATGCTTCTGTAAAGTGAAGGTAGCACTGGTGAAGGGTGCCGATTTGAAGGCTTTGAAGCTGGAGATCTCTATCTTCAGGGCAAATCAGCCGGGAACTTCTGATGCAAGATCCTTGGCTGAACAGTTCAGCTCTGCACAGGGCTGAGAACTACAGGTAGCCTGAGCTGACTACAGTACAGCAAATAGTTCAGTCTCGGGCAGCTCAGAGCAGTTCCGTGAGATTTTTTTACCTTATTTCTTATAGTTGGGTACACTGAACTTCAGTGAAGAATAAAATTAAAATAGGCTTTCTGGTGAGAGTCCATTTGCTGTACTTCATAAAGAGTGTATCTCTGGCAAACTGCCTAAACAGCTTCTCACAATTTAGATTGCACTTTAGGCTGTGCTTGAGGAGTTGTGTGGAAAAGGCTTCTTGCCTTCCTCAGAGGGTGTTCAAGTAGGGCTAAATTCCATAAGCTTTATGATACTGTTTCAGACCTCTCAAAGCCATATGAAACTCCACCTTATCCTTACTTAATGCCTCACCCTTCCTTAACTTGGACATTTGCACTGCTACCTCCATGCTGCACCACTGGTGATGGTGCTATCCCACCCACACCCTGCAGTGCAACCCAAATGTGAGGGGTGGGACCGGGGCATGCCCTGGAAAACTGGGGACAAAGATTCCTACTGCTCATCATCTGCACATTGATTTCCACTAGTTTTAACGCAGAGCTTGACAGCAGCTGAGGAAGCGGAAGGTAATCGGGCATAACTGAGAAGAAAAAAGATCAGATTTTTAATTCCTGCAGACCTATAGTGGTGCAAAACACAATCTCTTTTGACATAATGAAGGGCTAAAAATTGGGTAATCCCATCCAATTAATTCCATTCCTTTTTCTCTGCTTCTGGTAGGGTGATAGGATGATTCAACTCTGATTTGAATTATGGGCCATTTTATATGATACAATATTGAAAAACTGGTGATAATCTGAAAGATGGGATTACCTGGTATTGAATGTTTCTGTCTTCCTGAATGGAAGCTCATCATTATGACAGTAACACTGGAAATAGTTTCAAAATTTTGATCATTAAATAATGTTTTCATTATGAGCCACTACATATATACCACTGATAATTGCAACGATTATCTGTGTCTGAAGGCAGCAGTTCCTGTTCACAAAGTGTTTCTGAACAGAGGTGCAGCCTTCTAGAAGGCATTACTGATTCCTTTTTCCTAGAAGCCCCTTCTGAAGGCCATGACCAACAGGCAGCTGAGGAAATTGTTTAACTGGGTATGCTGAGTTTGAGCCAACCCTATTCTGGACAGTTTGTGCTAGAGGGTTTGTGGGTTGTCCACAGTGGTATGATTTGCTTTGGGAACAGAAGGGACTGACTTTCTCTTTTATATTGACTTATCCCAGAGTCCGTGTCTATTTTGTTGGTGTTTTTTACTATGGTAATTAATTTTTGCATTCTGTGAGCATACTATTTCTATGCTATATCCTACCGTACACACATTTGCTGCCACATGCTGGCTGCCTTAGGTCTCTTTTTATGCACAAGAAGCTGAAATAACCCTTTTTCACATGATCTTAGTTAGCCACCACCACCTTGCTATCCCTGGCCAGCCTCAACTCCTATTTTGTTTTCTAGAACTGGCGGCTTTGGAGGATCTTTGGGGACTGGGAAGCTTGGGTTGGTGACTGTACCAGAACTGCAAGTCAGAACTGATGGCCTCAGAGCCAGACCTGTTGTGACATTTTCCTAACACTTGTGAAGGGTGGGAGGTGTGCTGCATAACAGGATGGTGACTTAGGTGTCTTTTTATATTATGGATCTAAGCATTTGTGGTCAAGCCTGGGAGGTAGGCAGGAACGAGAACCTAGGTGATAAAACAAAAGCGTGGAGGTACATAACATTGCTTGGTAAGGAGGAGTATTGAGGTGAAGAGTAAATATCCTGGCTTCTGGACTGTGAGTTTAGGCAGATGGTATTTGTGCACGGTCTGTAACTGTGCTTTTATCACAGCCAGTGAAACCTCAGCAGGACAATATGGAGCCAAATAAAGGTCTGTGCTCTGAGGATGGTATAGCTGAGTGAGGATGGCCTGTGCCCACAAACGCACTCAGCTATTGAGCAGTGGCAGAAACATGCTCTGTGTGTGTTTTCTTCCTGTGATGCACAGAGACCGCAAAGGTTATGATTATTTTATGGCTTGTGGATTTACTGAAAGCTTTGATAAACCTGTTTTTTTTATCCCCACTTAAAGCTGACTTTCAGTCATTTTTAGTTTGAAAAGAGTATGTGCCTTGAAAAATCTGTTACAGGGGCACAAACCCGTACTTTTAGGTGGTTTATGTTTCAGGTCAAATACGGACATAGCTGCAGTGCTTAACAGGTAGGTCTGAAGCTAAGTTAAACATGGTATTCTTTCACATCTTTCTCCTTTTCTTGATCTGCCATGCAGTAAAAGGGAGACACAAGAATTACTATGCCTAGGCACAGCACAGAAGAAAATACTCTGATCTCATCACCATCTCCACTTTCCAAATACATCCAGAGCACAATAGTGACAAACTCTTATTTATCTGGTTCCTAATTCCCCTTTGAAATGTGTTACATGCCAAAGTTTATCTGGAGTCTCCAAAGCCTCATTTTAGGTCCAAAGAGACATTAATTAGAAACATTAAGCTCTCTGCTGCTCCTAAGCTTTTCATGCTTCACAGCTGGAGTTTGTTTGTATTGCAACTCAGTGCCAAACAAGGCACACCCAAGTGCAGGCTCTGCACACTGTCAAAATCTTTAATAAACAAAGTGAGGTTTAGCCCATTTCTTATTTAAAAAAAAAAAAGAAGAAAAAGAAGGAGGGGGGAATCTTTTCAGTCTTGAAATCCTGCAGGGGTGGTTTTTTTTTTGTTTGTTTGTTTTGTTTAAGTTTTGTTGTTGTTTTTAATTTAATGATGTTTTGGAGACAAAATTCTTATTTTTATGAAGATGAAAGTTGACAAGACTGGTTTTTTTTCTGTTGTCCTGCTTTTATTATGCTGTGGGCCCTCTTTCCCCTCTTTGCTCACTGTTTTCACTTTCAGTTTCCATGCTATTTTAAATTTATGCTCTTTCTGGTTGTACTGAAAGTCTGTTTCCTAATTCATCCAATTTTCTAAGTGTTTGGTTGGTTATACTTTTCCTTGTTTTAAGGCTGTTGAGGCAAGGATAGTAATACTTTAGGTGGTGGATATCCTCTCCATGTTTATTACCCTACTGTTCTGGTTTTATTTGGTCTGACTTTTAGCATACCCTATGACAAATAAAGCCCAGGACTTAAAGCTTTCTCAGCATTTCGGTTTACACTTGTGTTTGTTTGCTGAAGTCGTTTTCATACAGTAGCTGTAGATATTTTGGTTAGGAAAGAACTGTGGAGTGCTAGTTACAGATTATCTAGGAGCTCCCCTGGTGAGACAGAGTCCATATGTTGTTTTGGCTTGGTCTGCCATAAAATTACTCCTGATTATTACTTGGTGCCTTCTCCCAGCCACAGCTTCTGGATATTAATAGAGGTCTACTTATTAATAATTGATGTTATTAATTATAATTAGTAATTGTGAGGGGAATTGGAATTAATAATTGGGAATTGTCAGGGAAGGCTTGTACAACCAGGTCGCTGACTATTTTTATCAGAAGTGTCTAGTGTGGGGAAGGAACAAATACCTGCTTTTGTAGTTTTCAAAAGTCCATATAAATCTTACCTCCACGGTGGAATGTGGCAGAAGTTGGTGGTTTTACTGTGTCAGATGCATTTGCTCGCCACCAGCAGTGCAGGTCTGGCCCGGGTGTACTCCTACCACACCTCTAATTGCACTGTGGTTTTATGTCTAATCTAGAAAGCATTTTACCTGACTGCTTGATCAGAAGTGTTTCAGCTACTCTTGGGCAATACGTCCACATTATTTATTGCAGACGGGACCACTGTGTGACACTGTTCCACCCTGTGCTGAGGTGACCTTGAGCAGACTGGCTGGTGCAGTCCCCTTTCCTTACATTTCTTCAGACAGCGGAATGATCGGCTTGCTAAGGGTCAAAGTTAGTCTGATGTAAGGGGCAGGCAACTCTCACTTCTCTGCACGTTTGTGGGTTTTTAAGTCAATAAGTTGTTTGTTTTGATGAGCAGACGAAAGAAAAAGAAAGGCAGTGTAAGGATAGCAAAATCTGAGTTCCACAGAAAAAATTATGCTGGTCATGGCTTTGCTCGAGTCCCATCCACGTGCAGGATCAGCAGCATCCGCTTTGTTGAACTAGACTGATGCCTGTCTAACCTGAGACATCACCAGTGCTGGTGATTTCATAACATCCCTGCTCTGTCTGTTCCCCTGCATAGGGGAATGTGCATTTGTTAAATTAATGAGTGGTTATTGATTAATAACCTTAGTGACTCCACTGTCACTGTCCAACCTCCTCTTGGATTTTGTGATGGACATGGAGAAGGTAAGCAGATGTGGGTGGTGCCCTGCCTGAGCAGCGCTTACCTCTTGTAGGTGCACTCTGCAATCCCCAGGGACGGGTGCTGATGCTGCGTGCAGGTAGCCTGACTGCGGTGCTTACATCTCTCAGCACTGCAAGGAGTAGGTTGAATCTGCACTGGCCCATGATTTTAGATGGTTATTGCTTTCTGAATTTAATATTGAGGGGTGGTCAGCTCAGTAATGATGAGCCTCACTGCCTGTCATGGAGCCTATGTTCTGGAGGCAGATAGACAACATGTGCAAACACTTGTTCCTTGTCAGCATAATAACAATAATGGGTTTACAATGTTAGCAATGCTAATTTGAAATTAAAACAAAGCCAGGTATATAAAATACAATGCAATAATCTAGAGCCAATTAAGATTCATTGTAAACTGACAATGAATGTAGCTGCAAATTATTCAAAACCTCCAACTATGTGACAATGGGATTAGTTTGTTTGCATTAGAAGATCACTGTGTGTATCAGGCTGGCATGAATAGATTAGTTTTGTCTGAAAAAACAAGCAGCACTTTCCTAAATTTGTCTTTGGTTGTTGATTTGTAACTCTTGAATGAGATCTGCCATTTTTTCAAGGTGGCTCAAAAATATGTATAACCTCCTTGGCAATTTCTCACACTGCCTAATTTTTGCTTTGATTAGATTGTTTATATTCAGTCTAATCCCCATTCCTAGGTTGTACTGGATGTACAGGAAAATAAAAAGGGAGACAGTAATCCACAACCTCTAAATGAGATTTATCTCATATAACATTTGAGATTTGAAATATACTGCTGTTGTGGGATACTGAGATTCTGACAGTTCTTCCTCTTTCCTATTTTTATAAATTGTCACCTTTCTGATCCAAGTGCTAATTCAGTCACCTGAAATAGTGCTACAGGACAGACCCACCTAAATGATGGTGGAAATGCTTAATTCCAGTGTTTCAAGTTTAGCAGCATCATGCTTCTGTCTCAGTCTCTCTGACAGTTCATAAGGATTTAAACCTTTTAAAATGGAGGATGACAGCTGTGACTCACGGCCAGTGTATCTTGACATTTACCCTTGTGAGGAGATATTTGTGACTCATTTGAGAACAGGCTGAGTTGCCTGATGTGCAATCACTGTACCTCTGAGAGTGAACCTTACCCTTCTCAAAATAGGTTTCTATACAAATTGTTCCTGTGAGAAGTGCCTCAGTGCTTGGGTGACTCAACAATGAAAATAGCAGTGGGTACAGAGCCCGCTCAACAGTAAGTGCCATAAAGACTGAACGTCTCTCTGCTGATGTTCTGCCTCATGCTATTGCCAGGAAAGGGCTCCCTTGATATAACTCCAGGAGACACCAGAACTACTACTTCTCAAAAATACATGAGAGGCAGCTGCTTACCAATAGATTTATATAGACTGCAACACTTGTCATTTCTTCAGAGTATCGACATGTCCCAGTGAGCAAAATAAGAAAAATTCATCTTTCCAAAGATGTGCCAGGAACAGAAGAGCTTGCCCTTAAATGAGCACCTCTTACATTGAAGGTCAGCCTCATGTGCATAAGTCATACAAGAGGTGAAACAGAGCTCTTCCTCGTGTTGACATGGGCCACTTTTTGTCATTACAGCAAAACTGAATCTTTTATGGTGAAGCAGCATTGGTGCTAGGCAGTTGTTTGGGCTGAGTGGTCATTGCAACCACCTAATGCTGTTTTTGCCTTGTTCAAATCCTGCAGTTCTATTTCCCTCTCCTCCCCTAAAAGTATTTGCTCTGACCTCAGGCTTTTGTTCATTACAGCCTTCTAGGCTTCTGTCTCTTTGCTTATGAATCTAGCTCCATCACAAATATCTGCAGTTTTAATGCTGTGATGGTAGCAGTCTTGACATGTTGTTATAGCAACAGTGCGTACTGTATATCTCAGAATATCCCACCTTATATCACTGAAATGAAATATTTTGTGTTCTATCAGGTACACAGAATCTGTGGTGTTTTAAAGGATATGTTGTAGCACCCATCTCCTTTCTTAGATAACAGCTCCATTTCCTTGCACTTGCTCGGTACTTCCTGGGTTTCTAATCAACCATACCATTTGTCCCAGAAACACTGTCAGTGCTGATGTATCCCTTTTGTAATGGAGCAAGCAGAAATGCGTGTGTGCCTGTGGCAAAGAGCGGACAATCGATTTATACAGTGGCAGCAAAGCAGCCACTCTCTCCTGGAATAAATGTGTGTAACAAAATAAATTAATGTTTGGAATTGAAATTGGGTGAGACCACAGGAAAAGTAAGCTTATTTCAGGGGAGGATGGGTTGCATGGCCCAAAGTTCACAATGTATTGGGAATTACTGGAATGAAGCAGAACTGATGGCAGGACCTCCAGTGCTCTGAGGAGGGAAGATGAGAGTAGGTCATACTGGTCCTTCCTGATTCTTCCCTGTCCTACCGTGAGTGACCTGAGGATTTGTTTCTGTTTAAGACCTTTTTTTTTCCCCTGCAGCTGTCTAAGTCTCCTGGCTGTCAGTCCCGGCTCTGCTCAGCCCAACACAGCCCTCTGCTGTGAGCGAGTGGGAAGCCTCACAGCCTGGCTTCAGCTCATCTGCATGAGCCCGATTTTCAGACACAGTTTTTAGGGCTGTTGCCCACCTACTTTTCTTTTTTTACTGCAGGCTGGTATATCGTGTTTGCATATTAGTTCAATGCTACAAGTATTTTTCTTGCTTTGAAAATAAAAATAATCCATAGATTCTCTCACAAATTTCACAGATGAACGTTGTCCTTGCTTCACCCCACCGAGAACCTCCACAAGGAGACCCTCAGCCCACGCTTGTGTGAGCACATGTAAAGCATATCTCTTACGTGGGGGCTGTTTTTACAGGTTCTATCAAAGTACTCTCAGGGAAAGGAGCTGGAGTTGCAAATGGGGTATTTCTATTTACAGATAAAGTGACTTGAATTGCTGCAGTTTCTGGCAGATGACACCTAGTGGAAGTACGACTTTCTCAATAGTTTTACCATTGACAACAGACTGTGCTAATAAATATGTGGATTTACCAAGCCTTCATTTGCACCTGCTTCTGCAGGCTTCTGCAGTCGCGGGGTGATCCCCATTGCGTGTTTATGGGAATTTGCTGCAGTCTGTTTCTCGTGGTGCCATATGAAGACACCTTGTTTTCTCTCTGGTGGCAAAAATCTAAAAGGATGATGTCTGAGTAAATTAATAGGCTAGAAGGCTTTTGAGTCCTTTGAAGAGTACATGGATGAATACCTCCTGCAGGTGTTCTGCTTTTGCATGCTTGTAACGCAGAGATTAGAAATCTGCAGCGAAGCAGGGGATGGACTAGATGACCTGCAGAGGATCCCAATCAACCTCAGCACCTCTTTGTGTAAGAGGCATATTGCTAAAATCAACATAAAGTGATAGAGGGAGGGGGAAATCTCATATACATGCAGGGCTGGGGGAGGAGGGTGAAACCAAAAAGGAGTAAAAGTTCCCCTTTTTTCTTGTTTGTTGCTTACATTGATGTTATTAAACCAACCAATGTGTGCTCCTTGCAGAAATTGAGTACAGAATGGGAGACCCTATTGTTAGAGAGAAATGAAAGGCTGGTTTCCAGCAAGGCACATACATAATAGTGCTTTCCCCTCTCCTGAACAGCACATACAACTGTGCTTTCTTCCCAGTGCCTGTTTGAGGCATACCGAACTCTTCTATAATTCACTTCAACTCGACATCTTTGAAAGGTCACATCAACAGCAGGCAGTTGTGTAAAACTGGCAGGTTTTGCATAGGATCAGCAGGGGTATTTCAGGCTGGGCTGAAGAAGTGTTTGTAGGAATTTGCTTACAAGTTTATGTGGAATTTGTTTATGTCATTTCGGTGCTAGTATTTTTACTTTCACAAGCATTGCAATTAAAAAACCAAAAAGGTGTAAGTTAAAAAAAAAGAAAAAAAGACTGCCACAAAAACCTCTGCAAAATAGGGGATATGAAAACCTCGAATTATTTACTACCTGCATAGCAAGTATGTACTTTCCTCATCGTGTGCTTTGTTAGATAGAAGGCTGTAACAGCATGCGGTGTCTTCTCTCTGAATGACGCATGACAGTGAGGTCTGAGCAGCAGTGTGCAGGCTGCATGGGGCCCACACACACTTCTGCCTGGTCTGTCGCTCAGACACTGCCCACAGAGCCAGACTCCTGCTCTGGCACACACCCGGGCTAGAGCTTCATCTGCCATCTCTCCCAGCACAGATGGTCAGGAGGTAGATGCTTCCATGTCATCTGTAAACTGCTGTTTCTGCGTTTCCCAGTGGTGGGGTAAATGCTAGAGCATCTTGGCAGGCTCTGTGAGGCTGTGTTTGAGGGAGGGAGAAGGTGCAGTGTCTAGATGGTGCTTGTGGCTGTAGGTGTGTGTGAGTCATGAAGACATGTTTGTGTCTGAGAAAGGAGTTGTGGTTACAAGACCATTGCAGGGACAGCCTGGAGCCACCTCTGCAGTGAGAAGAACTTGGCAGAGGTAGTACTCTGAGAATTCCAGCAGTGTAGCAGAGCTCTGGGACTAGAAAAGAATGGGTAACCGTAGAGCTGCAAAGATAGTGAAAGGTAAGCTGTCAAATGTAAGGTTCCCTGGGATCAGTTAATTAGTATTAACACATGACCGGTGGTGCCTTTGAATTTACATTGCTGATGGATGCTGAGTTTAAGTCCTGCAGATAAGTCCCTTCTGCATTTCAGCCTGATCTCTACTTGTGCCTTGTGTTGCCTGCAACGGTTGGAAGGGCTCTGCAAGGTCTTCAGGCCTCCTCCCTGATCTCAGTGGCACTGTACACTTGTAATACAGATGCCATTAGCATGATTCATAAAAAGATTTTGAAGACCTTTGAGCTTATGAATTAATCTTTGCTCCAGCCAAAGGTGGACCTAAATTAGGACTTGGACTTTTAGTTCCTCTAAATCCAGGGGAAGTTTGAATTTTGGCCCGAACTCTGGTGATGTGGTCTCCTTTCCAATCCCATGATTTAGTGGGCTGGGAGTCCTAATTCTTTACCTCTCAAAACTTTGATTTCCTTTGTGTGCCTGGCAATCTGGGCAATCACTGGATCTGTTTGTTTCACAATCATTCAAGGTGGTCAGTAACAAATGCTTTGGGCAAGATGTAAGAAGCTCTGTAAAGGAATGGCTGCCTAAGGCTCTTTTTTGACATTTGATTTAAAAGTTTGGATGTGAAGACTACATAGCTGCATAGCCTTTGCCGCTCAGTGTTTTCTTCATTGGAATCAGTGGGACCTTGACGGGTCTGTGGCTCTGCTCACTCAGCAGTCCATCCCCAGGACGTGCTTTGCTTCTTCTCTGCCCAAATTATTTCTGCAGCCTGCTGTTAAACATCTAGCATCAGTTTGCTTCAGCAACACTAGAGAAAAAATGTCTGAAAGGTAGTTTATAGAGGGAATGAATCTCAGGCATTGTTGCTTTTATTGCACATCTCTTTCTGCATATGACTTTCAGCATCTTTATTGGTTTGTTATGTGGAGTAAGTTTCTGTGTGCATAACCCCTGGGGCACTTGGCCAAATAATTGGACAGAGTTGTCTTGTGCATAACAAGAAAACTAAAGAGAATAATGATTTATTAGTTGCCCTACCACAATTTCATTTTTTTTTATAATGATGATAGGAAATGTCATGATTCTCTAAAACTAAAGAAGAACTGAAAGCAGTTTTAGAATACATCAGACTGCAGTTAACAGGTGCAATTGTTTCTGCTTTCCTCCCCAAAAATCTGCCGTTCAGCCTCATGCACATTGTAACAGGACAACTGCTTATATAAATAAAGCAGGCTAACAGCTGAACAATTTCTGGAAAGATTTAGCAAGTAAGATAAACACAAACCACTAATATTAACTCTCTGAATAACCTTATCCTAAGATCTGAATGACTTATGTTTCCGCCGTATTATTTTATTTAGGTGAGATCCACTTTTAATGCTTTGTTTAGAGAGTATGTTGTCAGAAATTCTACTTATTGTTAATAAATACATGAAAAAAAATGTTTCAACAAAAACCAGATTAAGCCCAGTTTCTTGGGAAATGCTATTAACTCCTGTCAACAACTGCTGTCTGTTTATGCAAGATAATAGGGACCCTCCCTGGATTGTTTTTAACTTGTTTGGATGTACATTTTGTGAAATAAGATGGAATTTCAGCTTGTGGCTGCAGGATATTATCTTGGTCTTTTTCAGCTTCTTTTTGCATCAGTTATCATATTTTTTGTTGCTTTTATTAGAAGAACGATTGGAGCCCTGGTTAAAACCAGACACGTGTTCCTGAATACCCGCTCACAGCTTGAGGGGAATCTAGCTGTGGTTTTGACAAGAAAAACCATTATTCATCATGCCTCATTTAGCAGGCATCAAATTTTACATTTTCCCTCTGCCAGCTATTCACTCTCCTGCCCCTTCTCATCAGTCAAATACAATTAATATCACCTTAACTGACTGTTAACTTTGGTTATCCAGTCTAGTACTATTACTAGTTTTGTTTCTTGACATTAGCAAACCATGGGTAATGATTTATAAGCCAGTTAAAATGGTGTTGCTGGCATGTCCATATACCTGAGTTTATATTTCTTTTTTTTTACCTCAAATGCCTTCCAGACTAATTTCCTATTACTGTGCTGTTTACTTATACTTTGGCTCCCTACCAGCCTTAGTATTTCTGACTGTCTTTCACTGTGAATTCCTTTCTGACATCAACTCTTCTGCACAACCTCTTGCTGACTGCTCTTCAAGGAAAGTTCTATTTCTTTTCTTTTTTTTTCCTTTTTTTTTTTTTCGATTTCATTATCCTTGTTGCTGGTAAATCTTTCTTGGGAGTTTCTGAAGTGGACTGTGACCTCTAAAATAACATCATCTTTGAAATTTAGTCAGCATCTTGTACTATCTCAGTTTAACAGAGTCCTTCAGCTGGTGTTCCCCACTGCTCAGAAGCACCAAGGAAGGAGAAATGTCAGTCTCAAGTTGATGGTTGCTGAGATTAAATTATTTGCTGGACCACCTGCTGTTCTACTCTGCTTCTTCAAACACACATTTTTGCTGTGTTTACCCCAAATGCTGCAGATGCTCCTGAGTAGCTGTTTGGCACAAATTGGCTCTGAGAAATCATTGCTGGGAGCAAAAAAATCAGATGTGGGAAAGGCCCCAAGGAGTGTTTACGTTCCTCAAACTGCAGCTGAACTAGGGCTGGTCACAGTGATCTGCTGCCTTGCTCTCTGTCCCATGGTGACACCCTCTTTTCTGTGCCTTACCTGGGTTTTAGAAGTAATGATTCTTGCTATAACATGTAAATACTCAAAATACCCAAACCTTTTGTTTTAAATCTAGGAAGAGCATTGAACTATCTCTGTTTGAATCAGGACAGTCATCCAGCCCTCCTGGAATGAGTTTGTGCAGTTGTCATGGAGGACTCCAGTCAGGAGCACTGGAGCTGTGTATTGATTTATTTGTCTGATACTTCTTAATCTGAACTCCACTTTGTCTTCCGCAGCTCGCTTGCTGTGGGGTTGCAGGGTTTCATTTTCCACTGTAGCACTGGTGGGAGCCCAGCAGGGAGGAGTTCTCTGGCTCACACCTTTCTGTCTTCCACAATTTTTGTGGCTGACTGACTGGCAGAAGTCACCTCCCTGCATTGTTATTGGTTTTATTGGCTCTTTTAAAAAAATTATTACTCTTTCATCCTGTTAATTCTATCAGGTATCTTCTTGTAACCACATATAACCACATACTAATGGGTGAAAAAGGCAAATTTCATTTCCTGCATGGAAGTGGTATGCTGCTATACTCATAAAACATGGGAGTAGCAATATCCTGCCCTCAAAGAAATGCATGTTCTAGAAACATAAAAAGAAAGCTATGTTCCTGTGTCTGGTTTGGCTTAAACTCTCTACAATGCATCTTGCACTAAATGACTATTTAATCATTCCATAATCAAAGTTTCTGAAACTTCCCAGAACTGTTGGAAAAGACAAATTATTTTGTGGAGATCTTGCACCTGTATTTCCTCAGCTCATCCATCCTTTTGATGGCTACCAGAATTTTTATGACAGTAGTTTTTTACTTACAGGGGGGAAGTAATATTCAGAAAGACTTCTGAGATCTTATAGGTGGCTTTAAAGACAACAATTAATATTCATGATCCCTACAATCAAACACTGAAGTATTCATTAGAAGAAGAATTTGTTCCTTTCTCTTGAGTTTAAGCTTTAAGGATGTAGCTGGACTTTTGTTCTTGTGGCCCAAGGAATATTTAAGTATTCCTTGAAAAAACAGAACCGCTTCAATCTGGTGGTTTTGACACCATCCTGGCCCTAGATGCTGCACACCTGTGATGTGAGACATGTGAGTTTGAATTCACAAGGGACATGAGGGAAGCTGTACCAAAATCTCTCTTTGGTAGGTGTGACTTGTGGCCATGGGTCCATCATAAAGGGTTAGCTCCTTAATGCAGGGGTGAGCTGAAGGTTGTGCATCCAGACCAGAGAGGGGCAGTGCTTCTTACAGCAGGTCTCTGGTTTAACACATGCAATTCTCTTGTATCTCCCACCTCATGACACCTACTTGCATGTCCGTGCCCTGAACAAGGCAGAAGTTGTGGGGCTGTGGAACAGCACTGCTCTGCTTGAGCAGCTCCTGGGCTCCTGGGCTCAGTACCTCCTTTTTAGATATAATTTGATATTTAGTGACAAAACTGTTTGAGCCAATATAAAACACAGGGCAAATCTGTGACTGTGCATGCTCCAGGGTAATGTGCATGCTCATGGCTCTGTTGAGCCTGTCATCAGACACCTAAAATAGCTGCAGATTTTCCAGGGAGGTGTGGAGACCTGCAGGGTCCCATTCGTGCTTCATAGAATCATCAAAGTTGGAAGAGACCTTCAAGATCATCCAGTTCCTGACTAACATATTCTTGGTAATGTGTTGGCACTGGTCTGTCATCCCTGCTGCAATTGCTTCTGCCCCGGCCAGCAGAACCTGGGCACCTGATTTAGGACTCCCAGTTCTGCAAGCTGGCAAAGTACCTAGGAGTGCTGAGAAACTAAGTACTGTATTTCCCAAATTCTTTGGTGAGTCAAGCTCGAAGACTCTTATCACTTGTATATTTTAATTTCATAAATTTCTGGAGGCCAGAGGGAGGATCAGGATCTGACTGTGTTAGATGTTACACAGACATGTAGAAAGAGTCTTGCCCTGGAGGTCTTTCAATCTACATACAAGAAGATTAAAGATTAGAGAAACGGAAATATCATCATGGACAATAATCAGATAATAAGTGGTAAATGTTGCATTAGTTCCACATTAGGTTTTTCCCTTGGTTTTGTGTTATATTCCTTTACTCTTACCACCAAAGACAAGAGGTAGAGAAAGAAGAACTGATGCTTTCCACTCCTTTTAATATATCTCACCTACGGCAAAAGAGCAACTGGCATTTTTGTTGGTCTCTGGTTATTATATTTAGGTTTGGGGTTTTTTTAAATTAATATTTATTATTATTAAAAATACTACCATCAATAATGTTGGGTTTTTTTGCTATTATGGTGCGCAAAGTCTGCAGAGATGGGGCCAAATTGGAAAGATGCTCTATAAGCAGAGGAATAAATCCACCTCTAGTTGGTTTAGCAGCCCTTTTTCAGCTACTTACAAGAAAATGAAGATACTTTTTAGAGGAAAATAAAATTTCAATAATTAAAGTATCATCTCCTTGAGCCCTAGCCCTCTTAAGGGACAGAAGAATGTTGCTGTCAGGAAAAGTCTGTTTTCCAGCTTTATAGCTATGGAATGATTTTTATGCATAGACTAGTTAATATGCTTCTCTGAAGATTTTGTTTCACTTAAGTGAAGTATAGCAATCAGCTGTCAATACTGAAGCCCTGTCTGAAAGGCAGTCAATTTTCTTCCTATGTTCAGCTCTGTCATGCTGCCTATAGCTCCAGTAGATTGCATTATTTGGCACACCTGTGAATTTAGTGAAGTGCAGTACATATGACAGGAGGCTTCAGTTAAGTTATATCAGCATCTGGCACTTGCCATGATGAGATGTAGGAGGATTGAAAGAAATCATAGTCCCATTGAAATCAGCAGTAACACTGACTGTACTCCAGTGAGGACAGGATTTCAGGATGTATATTGGTAAGAGCATGTCCCTGGCTTCTCTTAAATGGTTCCACTTGCAGAAATTGTCTTTTATGTCCTATGTGGAGAGGATCTTAAACATAAAAACATAATTTCAGTTTATTATTGCTCAGTGTTCTGCTGGGGAGTAAATCTAACCAATTTATATAATGACAAGGTCTCAAAGACCAAAGATGATTAGAGCACAATCTTCAAAAAGTTAAAGGAAAGTTTTCCTTTAAAAAACCGAGTGTCTAGGAGGCTCAGTGATACAATCCTTTTCCTGACACAAATTGAATACACTGTCATCAGTGTCAGAACCAAAACTTCTGCCATTCACTTTTGTAAAGAACTGTAAAGGGCCCTACATTTTCTTCTGTTTCTCTTGCCGGAGCCCTGTGCTCCACGTCCTGAGCCAGAATTTTCCTTGGCTCACCTGGCTGTCGGGAAGTCGCATGTTTAAAATGATCTACAGGCTCATTCTTCAGCAGGGTCCGGCTTTAGGGAACACAGCTCTTTCGGGGCAGCTTGGAAAGCGGCTGTGTCTCCTCCCTGCTTTTCATAGCTGGCACTAGATGGTGCTGCGGCACCGAGCTTCGCTTCGGAACACTCCGGCAGCGTCAGCCTGCTGCTCTCTCCAGCGCATCCATCTCACACTGAAACACGGGGACAGTAAAAAGACCCTTTTCTAATTCTAAACATGAGCAGTTTAGTGTAGGGTCTGTTCCAAACCTGGACATCGTTCAGCCCAATCTACTTGTTTCCTTTTCTTTTGGAAATAGCTCTGCTCTTCCTGTAATTCCTTGGTCCATGTGGAGTATGTGACAGGCATCAGAGACCTGAGGTTACTGGTAACCACAGTATCCCATTTATCTTTAATCTGTTCCTGTAATTCCCCATCTCCCTCCCTCCTCCTTATATGCTCCCATTTCTTAACTTACATTTTCAAATATTGTTTAAGAATATAATGGAAAACCCCTTTAAACCTGCTTTAAACAGATCTGCTTAAA
The DNA here is from genome assembly GCA_013397115.1 of Edolisoma coerulescens. NCBI lineage: Eukaryota > Metazoa > Chordata > Aves > Passeriformes > Campephagidae > Edolisoma > Edolisoma coerulescens. The sequence continues at coordinate 176,156 of VWZW01001651.1, forward strand.
GCAATTAGCTGTATTTTTCAATTAAAAATGGATTGGATAGGTTCAAAAGAAAGAAATCAATAATCTCCAGCACAGACCATAACAAAGGCAGGCTTTTCAGTACAACACAGTGCTGTACAAGGGCCATGTAGAGAGACTCTTCAAGCATCTCCCATTTTGCTGCCTGAGTGCTTAAGATTTGTCTTGAAATGCTTCTGCTGCTCTCTTCCCAAGTCTGCTTGGAGCCAATTCTGATGACCACATGAATGAGGGTAAAGGCCTTTATTTGAATCCCTTCTGTTTCCTGACTCCCACCATATGATTTCTGCTGGTGTGAAATACCAGGCTTCGATGTAGTGAGATGCTGTTGTAGGAGAGATGTCCACTTGTGGTTGGTTCAGACCAACATGAGCATAGAGGTTTTCCTCATGCAGGTGGATGTGGCCCTGGATCCAGCTGATGAAGGAGGAGAGACAGATTAAGGGCTTATGTGATGCTGTTGTGAGCCTTCTGCTGGGAGCATGGCTAAACCTCTCCCCGATGATATCTGGCTCCTGGTCTGGCTGTGGGCATGGGACATAGGCCAGCCTGTTGTCCCCAGGAGACTCCTGGAAGTAGGCAGTGGGCAGCTGTGGGGAAGGAAAGGCTGTCTGAGGTCTGGCAAAATCTCTCCAGTCTGTATCTCAATAGACTTACTGCAGCTATGGATAAATTAAAGGATGATGATGCAGAACAGAGTCTGAGAAGAGCATTCTCTGATCCTGTTCAATCTGAGGATGAGGTTGAGCCCTGGAGAAGGGGCTGCAATATCCAGTGTGCCTGAGAATCTAAGCCAGTGGGTGACAAGCCTGATATTCAGCTGTCCATTTGGGTCTCTTCAAGGCTTTGCATTTGTCTGTGTAATCCAAATCTGTCTATACCTCCAGCAAAAAATGATGCAGAATGAGAAATGTAGAGTTTAGAGGATTTGAATCTGTCTCTACTCCAGATCCAGGGGAAATGTGAAAGCTCAGCTGGAGATGAGAGATTTATTCCTCCAAATTTGTTTCCTCAGTCCTTGAAATTTTACATCCATTTAGGGTGAAACTTTGCAAAACATAGTGTAGGTGTCTGTTTTAGCTCTAAAATCAATCAACATGACAGTATTTTCTCATTACTGCTGACTGAGGTTTCACATGATGTTAGTTAAAATGGATAGAAAAGAGCCATTGAAATGGTCTCAGCACAGAAGTTTAGTAAAATGTATTGCAATATGACCATTATATTAAAGAGGAGGAAAAAAATGGGAAATTTTCTATGACAGAGACTGTGTGTGAGCTTGAGGTGCCCTCAGAATTACCCAGGCAAAATTCAGCTGAACTGTGTATTTCAAAACCTGAGACAGGAGAAAGAGCGGCACAGATTAGTCTCTCATTTGTAGGAAAATAGTTAAAATGACAACAAAGACAAGAAAACCTACATTTCAATTTCAATACATCTGTTTGAATTATGGCTATTTGGTACTTTTGAGAATAAATTGCATTTGAAATGGAATCTTTCTAATGACTTAGCTTTCAGGCAGGTATTGTGCACACCTTTTTAATGCATTTTACATGTTTGGAGGGGGGAAGAAAAAAGATGAATTATGAAGAAGTTAAGAGGAAAATAATTTCAGGAGGTAATGGATGAGCTCTGTCTGGAAGATTAATCAAGGCAGTTGCAAGAGAGTGCCAAAAGCATAACTGAAGTAGAACTAAATATCTGATTGTAATTAAAACTTTAGCCTTCTAATGGCTCCATGAAAGATATTTTAATAAACGTGAAATGCACTTTCTAAATGGCACGCTAACTTTTAATGACTTGGGTGTTTTGTTTGATTAGTAACCTGGACTGTTAAATTAAAGCCAACTGCAAATGCATGATAAAATATTGATGGTTTCAGGCAAATGAATTGGGGGAGTTATGCTTGACAGATTTTTGGTATCATTAAGGATTTTAACTGGTGGAAAATATATATTGCTGGTGCTTAAAGATAGTTAAAGAGGATCTCGTCATTTATATGCCCTAGTTTTAATTTTGCAGTAATAATGGGGAAAAAATCTGAATTATTCACAGATGGTTGGTCAAGAGAGGTCACTTAATTTAAAAAGTGTTATTTTAATTACACCTGTTTCTCATTTCCGGCATAGAAAATTAAATATTTGGTACTATTTGGTTATTTCTTTTCTTAGACAGCCTGGAGCTTTCTTGAGGCTTCTGTGTGTTTTGTATGTGTGTTAAAGAAGGAAGAGTGACATGGTAGAAAGAGTTTTATTGTTTCCAGTATAAGCAGCTTTATTGGAAGTTAATTAAATTAAAAAAACATAATAGTGTCTGCAGGTTCAGAAATAACACATGGGATTTCCAAAGGAAATGGGGATGATCCCCGAACTCATCCTCTTTTAAAAACAGATTTATTGTATTATCAAATTTCAGCAGCGTTTCTGATATCTTCACATAACTGTAGAAGAGAGTTGGAGGATTGTGGGGAGACTGCTGAAAGTTTACCTGGCTGCTATTAGTTTGCATCAGCTAAGAACAGGTTCTTACACCTGAGATGTGCTCTGCTTTTATTGTAATGCCTTAGACTTTACACAGACTTTATTTCTACTGTACTGTACTCTACTCTTCATGCAAAGAACAGAGATCAAAATGAGGCACAGCATCCAGAGCAGGGTTAATAGAGCAGCACTTCAGAGTAGTTGTAATAGGTGAGATTTCACTGGAGAGGAAGGGAGCACAGTATCTTTTGCATGCATGTGCCAGAGCGGCAACTGGAGTGAAATCATACTTCCTCTGAACTCAGAGGGTGCCTGGTCAGGGATTTTCGTAGGACTAGGTGTTTCCTAAAGCTCTGCATCACCTTTACATCTTCTGGTCTCCTTCCCTCATTCTGGTTTCTGCTCCCCGTGCCCAGGCAGCTGCTGGCTGTGCTTTGGCTATTTCCATGGCACTGTTCTTCTGGCCCTAGGAACCTCTCAGGCTCTACGGCAGAACTTCTACCTCATTTTCTGCTTCTGAGTTTCCTCCTATAGGCAGTGGCCTACACCAAAGAAGCAGGAGGCAAAAGACAAGTCTTTGGGTGGCTGAAAGTGGACCTAGAGTCAAGAAAATATTAAGGGAGGGGTTTGGTGAGACTTTAGTCAAAGTCACATGTGAGTACCTCAGCGGGATCTCATGGAAGAGTAACTGTCCCTCTGGCTTCCCAGGGATCCCAGACCTGAGTTAGGACCAAATTCAGTCCCTGATGAGAGAGAGAGAAGGTGGGAACACAGAAGGTACTGTCCCCTTCTGAGGAGCGTTGGGGAAGACATTCAAAGAGAAATGGTGTAAGCCAAGGCAAAAGTAGGCAGCTGCCATCTAAACCAGAATCTGCAGTCACGGGAGTATTTGAGATGTCTTAAAATGCCTCATGGAAGTAGTGGGGAAATACCACAGCTGAGGTACTACATAGAGGAGAGCTCCAGGGCTAAGTCCAGTTTGAACCTACATATGGGAAGCAGGAACTTGCCACGACCTTTAGGTAATGTCTAATGTCTAACAGTCCTAGGCAGAGGGCCATGAACTGGTTTGCAGTCTTTTGGCCATTATAATTTATCCTGTGGAGGGAGGACTTGTTTGTTACTGAGAGAAAAAAAGTCATGATGTACACTGAAAGAAAGCCTTGGAGACACTGACTGCGGCTGCACATCTGATGACAGCTAGTTACCTGTTGCTGGTATTGGTTTGTATTAGAGAAACCTCCAGACTACAAAATTATGATGGTAGTTCTTCTGAATTTCATGTTATGTTCCACTTTCTTTGTATCTCCATGGACATTAGACATCACCCAGTCCACCAGACACCTCATATTCATTTTATGCCTGTGAATATTTCAACCTGAGCATTTCCAAAATTCAGTACCTTGGATGGCACACTCATCAGGCCCATCTTCTCATTGAGTCATGTGCAATACTGAGCACACTATTGGTGCACAACTGACAAATTCTAAGCCCCTGGAAACTCCCATTTGTCAGAGAAAGATTCTGTCCCTCTCTTGCTGTTTGCAGCTCTCTCAGATTTATATATTCAGCTGATGATGAACCATTCAGTGTGATGGGTGTGATGTGTCTTTTCAGTTGGATGGGATGACCACAAATGTTATTAAATTCCACCAGTCTGCTGATGGAAGACAAAATCTGTTCCCACACAATATCAGTAGTGCCAGCGTAGGAGATAATGCAATATTTATTTATGTACAGGAGGCCGCAGATAAATTTCCCATATTGTGAGCCTTGTGGAAAGCTGAACGCTCATAAATGATGTACCAACTTTATCCTGGCAGAACTGGCAGATATAAACATGATGATGTTTCTGACTGGCTCAGTTTTACTGTCATCCAAATGGCTTAGTATATAATGTAAAAGCACGTCTGAGTCAGTGAATGCCCATTTTTGAGTGTAGCCAGATGGATTTCTACTGTGCAGGCCCTTGTTTGATGTCTAAATTTGTCTCCCACACACTCTCTGTATCAGCATGCTTGGAAAAAAACCTTGATTTAAGCTGGTTATGGAGGCTCCATGCTTGCATTTACAAATTTTCTGACGTTCAGCCAAAATGCTGGCTTTATTCCTCACCAGGTGGAGAGAAACACACTTTTAAAATTTATTTCTCTAAAAAACACAGACTAAGTGGGTAGTGGAGTTTCTACTCTTTGGTTTCAGCTGGGGTGGTGTAGGCAGTGTGACCTTCTCTTATTTCTTCGCATCAAGGAAGTGGGTTTCTCCAGCTCTTCTTTTTGAGTAGCTCATCTGGAATTTTTTAAAACTACTCATGCAACTTTTTTGTCGCTACCTATGTAGCCACCTCCTTCTCAAGGATGATGGAGACCCTTAGATCCAGTTGGGAGGAAGCTGAGATGTTTCAGGGTCAAGCAAGGATATCATTAGAGCAACCTTTGACTGAAGAACTTTTGAACCTCTCAAGCTAAGGGAAATGAAATTCACAGATGGGATTATTAAACTCAGTGTTTTTTTCTAAAGTGCCATATTGAAATGTTGCTAGGATTTAAAATCCATAATATTTATCCTGAGAAGTTCTTGCCCTGTTCTTTTAGCCATACTTTTATTTTTCTAGATCCCCCTGCCTTTCCTTTAACCCAATTATATTTTCTTTCTTTTTTCCTTTTCTGTGCTAAATCCATTTGTTACCGATGAGGAAAAGAACATGGTAAGTCACCAGTCCTGACCTATCCTCCTAACCATTGGGTTTTCTTTTCTGCCTGGTCAGGAGTATCTGTCTGCATATCACGTACTGTTCTCAGTTTCTGGAAAAGCAGAAGGAAATAGGCCCTCATTCGGTCACATCATAATACACCTGAGATGGTTGTAGGATATGGTGCCAGTATTGTTAATATTCTGCTTTGTTGAGAATTTCATTCAGTCTCCCACTTTGCTATGGAATTTGTGTGCATTTCTGATTGTGATCTTTTATCCATTTTTCCTGTTTCTCTCATCTATTCCTAGCATATGTTTCTTTCCAGTTAGATTCCTCTTCATTTTCAAATGGCTGAATATTTTCCCTTTTAGTTCCAATATTTTTTCTCTTCTCCTTCTTGGGCTTGTTTCTTTCTCTTTCTTTTATTTCCTGTGTCCTGACTACTCTTTGCCAATGTGTTTCATCAGCTTGACCTTGCTTGTTATCACGTGGATGCTGCAGTTCACTCTTCCTGTTCTCCAAAGTCCTTCCACAGTTTGCTGCTGAATACATTTTCATCCCCTCTGCATCCTTGGCATAAGAGGATTTAGTCAGGCCCTGCAGCCTTTATCTCAAAGATAAAAAAATGGCTGGACTGGGGGTGGGTGGTAGGAGGTGAGGGTGGATCAAAGATCTCATCTGAGCCTGGGGGAAGTTTTGGGCAGTGCCAGCCTCTGTGAGCAGGGACCTGCAAGGAGAGATGCCAGGATTTACGGTGCTGGGTATGACATGGGGAGCTGAATCCCCTGCCTTTCTTTAGCCCTTGCTGCCTAGGGACACCCAAGCATGCCAAAATGGGGCAAGAGTGCTGTATTTTAATGTCATGTGAGTGATGGTGATGTGACAAGCATCACATCTGCTCATTTTGTTTTGCCCAGACTAGAAATTCTGCCAAGACTTAGAGCCAGGAACCCAAGCCGAAGTAGTGATGGGATCTTCACTGTTAGTGCTTTTTAAACAACATAGTTTGGGTGTATTAGCACAAATTGTCACTGTCCTTCCTGGGTTGCATTGACACACTGATAGACCCCATATTACTTTCCAGGCTAATCAGTGCCCAAGGTAATATAAATATTGCAGGGACTGGAAAGGTGACTTGGTTTATCTTATGAACCCTGTTTTGCGGTCTGAAGCTACTCTTTTGCTTTCATTTGGTGGGACTGTGAAGCCTCAAATAAATAGCTCATATCGAGTCTCTGCCAGAACCTTTTCGCATTACACTAGCTGAAGGCAAATTCACGAAACTCATGAACAAAAGATATTATAATGGTGGCTGTTCTCATGGTGAGACTGGTCCTAAGAGACAATATCATTCAAGTAGATACATTTCCAAAACAGCCACCAAATTTTGATATGTATCACTGGGTTGTGAAGATTGAAATTAGAGAGTGCTCACTGGGGAGACCTCAGTTGCCCACCTTGCACAGCAGCAGCCGCTTATCTACAGAAACTGGAGATTGCTTCTGCCAGGGAAAACATCTGGAGATAGTGAGAGGGCAATATCTGAGGCCAGAAAAGAGCCTATAATGACAGCTAATGAAGCCAGAAAGAGACTTCTGCAATGAGCTCTAACCTCCTGTCACCCTGGTCCATGCTGCGTGACTAGAACTAGAAAATGTACTTTGGTATCTTGTCAAAACTGCTCTGTAATGTTTGGACTGAAGCTGCTTTGAAGGTGTGATCCTTTGTGGGACTTTTTTTGTTAAAGTAGAATGAAAAATGTTCTGTCACGTTCCAGGTTACAAACTGTAGCTGGAGTAATAAAAGGTCACTTTGCCATTCAGCATCCATTTCCTATTCCTTTGAAGTCCAGCATTTACTAGCAAGTAAACCATGACACTTCAAAAGTTTCACAGCAGTGGGGTGAGGCAGAGACATAAGTACATGAGTAAAATAACTGATTATCTGGTACTGCTTTTTCTGCTAAACAAAATAGGGCCTACCCTGGTTTTCTCCACATCTGTGCTCTGTGCACTCTTCAAAGTTGTCTCTGGCATCTGTACAGTATCTTTTAAACATGGATAAATATCTTAGAAGTGTGTGGAGAGGGAAAAAAGCACCTTCTTTTGACATCTCCTTTGCTCTGCTGTTTCATTTACCTGGGAGAATTAGAAAATATTTTATTGCCCATTCTCTGTCCCCTCCCTCTTTCCCCCTCTCTTTCCACAACTTTTCATATTGTGAAAAGAGAGGAAATACTTAGGAAAAGATGTTTGCTGTCCACAAGCAGAAGAAAAGACTACATGAGGCTGTAGTGTTTCTTTAAAGGTAATTTCTTTTGCCAAGCTCCCCTTGTAATGACATAGAACCATCTGGAAAAAACAAGCAAACCAGCTTTCTCTGGTTACAGCCAGGAAGGAAAATGTTATTAAAATGATCGCAGAGCCTCTTCTCGGGGATTGATTTTACGAGCCGTGCCATGATGCGAGGCCAGCCCTGTGCTGGGGCCGATGCAACCCGTGGGCTGCAGGGGGCAATCCAGCACAACTCAAGCTGGTCTGTCAGCCCTTGGAATAACTGTTTCTGACAACAAAGGCCAAAATTGTGCTCACGGTTTGGGGACTGTCAGGCTATGTTCTAGCGCAAGGATCAGTCTCCTTTGTGCTCTGATTATGTATTGTGCAAAACCCCCCTCGTCAGCTGCTGCTGTGTGCCCGTTGGGTGCGCCGGAGCCGCCCGTTTCCTCGCCAGCAGTTTGTTATTTGGGTGGAGAGCTTGTGCTGCTGCTGAAGCGCTGCTTTAGAGACTGTCTGTCCTGCCGAGCTCCTGGCCGCTGCTCCCGTGCTGTGTCATCAGGAGGCTTGGTTGTCTGGGGTTTTGTTTCCTCCAGTCACAGCCAAAATGGAAGGTAGTTGGCAAATGAACTTATAGTAAGCATAATTGCTGGAAACAGTTGTGTTGGGTCCTAAAGAGTGGCCAAAGCCTATTGGTACAGTGGGACACTGGGGCAAGGACGAAGGCATGAGAGCTGGTGAGAAGTGGGGGAGCAGCTCTGACAGCATTTGGTTTTTCTGTTTTAGCCCCTGACACACTTGATGCAAGACAGTGAAGTGTCTTCTCCAGTTTTGCAGTGGGATGATTTAGTAGTGCTCTGGGACAAAGTAGCTGTGTCGAAGGCAGGGCAGCCACCTGTGCTCGCTTCAGGTGGGGTAGACTTAAGTTTCTTCACAGTGGCTGGTATGGGGCTGTGTTTTGGATTTGTGCTGGACACAGGGCTGATAATAGAGAGGTGTTTTTTGTTATTGCTGAGCAGGGCTTACACAGAGCCAAGGCCTTTTCTGCCATGCTGGCAAAGGGGCTGGGGGTACATGGCAGGCTGGGAGGAGACACAGCTGGGACAGGTGACACAAACTGACCAAAGGGATATTCCAAAGCATAAAACATCATGCTCAGTATATAAAGTGAGGGGGAGAAGGAGGAAGGGAGAGACATTTGGAGTGATGTGATTTGGCTTCCCAAGTCACTGTTACATGTTACGGGGCCCTGCTCTCCTGGAGATGGCTGAACATCTGCCTGCCCACACCTGTGGGAAGTAGTGAATGAATTCCTTGTTTTCCTTTGCTTGTCTGTACAGCTTTTGCTGTTATACTGTCTTTATCTCAATCCACGAGTTTCCTAGCTTTTACGCTTCCAATTCTCTCCCCAATCTTGCTGGTGGGGGAGTGAGCAAGTGGCTGCATAGGGCTTGGTTGCTGGCTAGGGTTAAACCATGACACCATCCCAGTGCTCTCCAGAGATTGAAATAGAATTAGGGCAGGAGACTTGCTGAGATACTCCTCCTCTAATTCCCTTGTGCAGGCTTGTTGAGAGCCTTCTCACTTGTTCAGTTTCTGCATCTGCATGAGGATTGCAGGCAGCTTTCTCCGGAGCTGTTGCCTACCTGCTGCCTCTGGGTCACCCTGCCTCTGATAGCCACTGATCCCAATCATCCCTCAAAGGATGTTTTTTGTTGCAGGCCCTGGCTCACTGCTGCTTGGTTAACGTGCTGTACCATGTGGGCACTGCCAGTGGAAAAGCATGGTGGTCATTCTGCTGCTTTCTCTCCTGCTCAAGGCATGCAGCAGCCAGCAAGACGGTTTGGTGCCTGGCAGGATGTCCAGGAAAGTCAGCAGCTCAGGGAGAGAGGGGAAGCTGACAAAGGGACTTTGGACAGAGGCTGTAGGTTCATCCTGATGGCTCTGGCTCCTCAGCCTCTGCAGCATGGATCACCCTGGGCCATGCTGGAGAGAGCCTGGCTGGGCTTTGGTCCTGAGTCATGGGCTGCTTCCCACAGAGGGACCACTGAGGTCAGCCATGATCACCTGCAACTGGCCTGTGTAATTTCCCCTGGCAGCATGGTCCTTGGGTCATTTGTTTCGCTTGCCTTTGCTCCTGAGTGCTGCAGGTGTTTCTGGTGAGTGCTGGGCACACATCTCACCATCACTCCTGCTGGTGGACACAACCAAAAGTGGTCAGATTTTAATTGTCCATAGAAGTCCCTGTCCAATGTTCGTATTTCCTAACAGTGACACCTGAAAAGCCCTGCATGAGACTAAGGAGCCTTTCTGATGGCAGTGGAGAGAATGTTGGTAAGAAGGGTCTTCTGAACCTGAACAGGTTGGATGGCGAGAACAGGAGGACTCGGTGCCTCCTGGGTGCTTCCCACCTGCACAGGGGCAGTAGAGTGGGACTCTCCATAGCAGCCCTTGTGCTGCGAGGTCAGTGAATTTACTACACTTCATTTGCATCTCATGGTGAGGCTCTCTCCTGTCCAACAGAGTGCAGAGATTGATCAAACCTTGTCCTGTGGTAACAGCATGTATAAAATATCTCCAGTGTAGATTTTCTGGCATCCAATGATAGTTTTGTTTCCACTAGAAATTTGTTTTGGCAGAAGCAATACGCTCTTGTCAGATTTGGTTAAAACTGGACAACAGGTTTGACATTACTGGAAGGAAGTAGAACTTGGAAATTCAGGCAGCACAGTCATATCAACTGCATCGCTTCAGGAAGTTGGATTAAAAATGAATAAGTGATGTTTTTATTAAGACCCTTAACATGCAATGCAACCCAAAATATTGGCAAAGATGAAACCTGATGTTCAAGGTGATAGGGGGCCAGTAGGTTTTTCTCTGGTTATTTGCAATAATCAAGCAATGCAGGAAAGTTAAGATTTGTGCAGTTTTTTAATGACAGAGAGCCCGTCTATTGAATAACAAAGAAACACTATTCTGTTTTTAACTAGGAGGAAATAGTTTTATCTGTTGCTTGTGTGTGGAAAGACAAAAAAGAAAGAGAGATTGTTAGAACTAGAATAAGCTAGAGTTTATCATCCATAGGCAAGCCAGGCTGCATTGACACCATCTGTGAGGAGCCCACTGTTCTCATCTAAACTTTACTCAAGTCTTTGGAAGTGCCTATAAAAGAGAAAGGATTAAATTTCCAAAGTTAAATTCAGTAATGAGACACTGATGTTACTGTAAACCTTCCAACTTAAAAAGAGAAAAAAAGGCCAAAACCCAGGCTTTTAGAAAGGTTCTGTAATATCAAACCCCTTGTATTGGGAAGCATGTGGGATGTCTTGTCCAACTAAGTCCTCTCCTCACCCACCATCAGTGAGTGGCTCCGTACCCATCCCAGGACCAAGTGATGTCTGTGTCTCCCCTTGCTGCCCGTGCTCCATGCTGGGAGAAGCAGCTTGCCCCTCCAGCAGGATCCTGCTGCGCTCCTCCTGGGAAGCAGTCGCTTTGCCTCTGGTAGTGTTTCCGCTTCAGGTTTTATAAATGGCTACTGTCCCTGCACAGGGCTGGCAAAGTGGAGCTTTTTGTTCTGTTTGCCCTAGATACAATTTTATTATTAATCACATCAAGGGAGGCTCAGAGGTTTTTAGGGCTAGAAGAGACCATTACTGTAATCTAGTTTGGAAAACGTCTTCCACTGTGGTTTTGGGTTTTGTCAAAAAGAAAAATGTTATTTGTTTTCTTTTGCCCTTAGGCCCTAAAGTGTAATTTAAGTTCTTATAAACCAAACAGAATGATAGAATAATCATTGTCTTAGTATTTTTTAAAGTTTTTTTTTCATTTACTGAATAAATTTCTCAAAATTATTTTTAAGTATTGAAATAAAAATCTGCCCTGGTTTTAAATGGAGGAAAACCCCCCTACCCTTTCTGGTTAAAACACAGACAAACCGACGCCACAGGGAAGTCCAAGGATGGGGGCATGGACACAGCACAGCAGGATCTGTCCAGGGAAGTTGAGGAGAGTTTTATCTGTATCTGAATAACAAGCTGAAGTAGGCCATAGAGGAATTCTGCTCACATTTCTGACAGAAGCAAAACTTTCAGCTATTCTCGATGTTCAACTCTCAGGACTTGTTTAATATTCAACACTGGTTTCATCATCAAAGAAATTGAGGCAAAATTAAAAATTCTTTTCCTGGGTCTGTTATTTTCACAGCTTCTACTTCCTTTCAATTTTGATACTGCCATCCATTTTGATAAAAGAAAATGATATGTGAGGAACAAGGCAGGCAGGAAGAAGACAGAACGAGAAGTGCTTTTCAACACTGACTTCACCTCTGCAGAAGTTTATAATAAGGTGTCTGCAGATCACTCCCCGCTGAAAGCTCTCACAAATAACACCCTGTTACAGAAAGTGAATTTAACCAGTCCAGCTACGCATGACTGCTGGGGAGCACCATGGCACACTCTGATCTCCTAACAGTTGGTCTCTCTTGTCTAGTGCTGTGCAATTTCTTTCTGCTCTTTTCTGTTAAGCACGTATGACTTCTGTGTTGTTTTTGTGTGTCTTGTCTCCTCCCTTCCCAAAAGCTTTTTATTGGAAGAAAAGGCTTCCAAAAGCTTGTTAGGCTTATTGATCTGGATTGACTGCTGGGGCTGGCTCTTAGGATCCAGAAAAAAGCTCTTTTCAAGGCGTCTGGTTTGGAAAACATCCTCTCTGCCATTTGTTCCCCAAATAAATGGGTGAAGGCAGAGCTCGGCCTGTGTGGGCACCTTGAAGGGCAGCATGAAGGTGGTCTAGGCTTTGGGGGTACCCCCTGAAGCTCTTCATTAGGGTCAATCCCAGCTACGTCACTGCTTCCTAGTGTGACCTTGAGCAAGTTATTTGGTCTGTTCCTATGTGCTGTGGTCAGGAGCTGCACAAGGGATGCAACACAACTCTAAATTATGCTCTCAGACAGCATTTGTGCTGCCATCACTGGGGAAACACCTCCATTGCACCAGCCTGGCCAATGCTGGTAGCAGCACAGCTGAAGCATGATGTGCATGGGTTTCTCTTTTGGAACGAGCGGAGTGGTGGTGATGGCCACAGAAGCAAAGCCAGTGGAAGGGAGTGAAACTGGGAGGTTTTCTGTGACAAAAGGAAAATTGAATGAATTTGTGCCAGTGCTCTAGACTTCAGTAGGCTGTTAAGTACAAAAATCAATGTTAATGTAACATTACAGCTGAGCTATTAAACCTGTTAGTTAACCTGTGGAACTCAGCCTGTAATCTCACAGCCCCTTTTTGAGCTGCACATAGGCCAGTATCTAAAACACTACTTGCACAGAAAAATGGTAAGGTACTTTGCTTTTCTGCAATTCCAAAAGAGTTTTGCAAAACACAAAGTAAAGTTTGCCTAAGAACAAGTTAAATATATGGGAAGTTTCACTTTAGGGACTAAAGTTTTCAGAAAGTTCCCACATGTTTTCCAGAATAAATAAAGAAAGCCCGCTCTTGTCTGTTAGGTGTTTGTTAACACTGGTATTTCTCAAAGCACTCTAGCAGAAGAGGGTAGATCTCTGAATACATCTTTGGATGAGATGCTGTTTAGATTAAGAATGTCCTTCTGTGGTCATACACGAATGGGGATGATGGGATGTTGGTCCCAGCCAGGCCTCAAGGCATCACTGCATTTGCTGGTGATGCTGTTGGAGGCACTCCTGTTGCTGGCAGTTAAAAGTTGGTTCTGTAATTGTAATGCATGTTCATACTCCATATGACTCTCAGCAGTTTTGCAAATTCTGTTCTTTACATGGTACTCCTCTTTGCATAAGAAAAAATGCTTCAATTTACATAGTCTCCAGGGGAGTGGCAAACAAAACGTGTAGCCTGATTGTTTTTCCTGTCATTACCTATTTTTCTGAGAACTTCTTGTGTGTCACTTTGTTCATATAACCCGATGCTTTATTGCAATTAATGGGCATGAATTTACTAGCAGCGGAACATAGTGGGCATTTGTTGTTCTAGTGACCCTTATCTTCTCTTCCCCTAATGGCTCATGCAACTCATTCAATCCCAGCTGAAGCTTTGGATTCTCTGAGACTGCAGACGAGATAAAAGGCTGTGTAGCGGCTCAGAAGGGTGTGCTACATCCTGTTTAATGTGATCCATTGTGGGAATGGGCCCAGATGCACTTGCCTGTGGTTAAAAAAAGAAAGTATTTTTAAAGCTGTGTAGACATTATCATAGCTCATATGTATGGAAGGGTCAGGGTAAAGTTGTCATGGGGATTGCATCTGAAATCCTGGTGGCACTGAAGTCTGCCAGAGCTTTGACAGCCCCATTAATTGAGTTTCTGTGGTTGGTAAGCCTTCTTTCCTAATGTTATTTTCAATTCCACACAGAGAAATCAGAATGCAGTGGAGTTTTGAGAAAGGAACTGAAATGTCAGTGCCCCCATGCCATTCGAACAGCTGTGATGGGGTGGGCAGAGAGGGTGAGGGCAGATCCTCCATTCTGGCTCCTAGCTGTCATGGGCTTGGAGGCTGCTGGCATTGCTCCAGCCTTCCCAGTGCCATTGGGAAGCTGCTGTGTGGGAGCTGGAGGTGCAGGCTAGAGGTCATGGTCCCATTCTTCCCTTCACTGGGATGCGTGGGGATGCAGAGCCCTGGGGGGTGGAACCTGTCTTTCCTGCTACAGTGGCTCTTTTTGGGGTGCTATAGTTTGGACTTTGACAGGTGGACAGTCTGTGCAGCTCTCGGGATTGAGGACTGCATTAGCTGGCTGGTGGCCTCCCAAGGGGAGGCTCCAGCTCTGAAGGGGATGTTGTACAGCGGCTTCCTGTTTCTTTCTTCCTCGAATTTAAACTCCTTAAAAACAAATCCCTTCACTTCTCAAATAAGCTCTTTACTTCTGCCTTTCAACCCTAAATAGCTTAGCATATAAGTAGCTTCTTTTGGAAAAAAAAAAAGTCGAGGCTGTCTGTGTTTCTGTGATCAGATGCTCAGAATGAATTTCCGTCTAATCCTAGTTTTGAAATTGATTCAGCACAATGACCTTGGGCAAGTTACTTAACCTCTCAGTGACCCAGTTTTTCCATTTGTAAAATAGAAAGCAGAATACCCTTATGAGCTGGGTAAACACCTCCTGAAGCTTAATTTAGATATGCCTGTTTTAGAGGCCTTTGAACTTTGTGGTTGGAAGCACAATGGAAGAGCAAAACATGCTTCTTGGTAGGGAGTTTAATCTCCCAGTGCGCTGTGGGTCTGGTGCACAGGCCAGCCCAACCAGAGCCTTTCTGTAGCCATTAAACATAATGCCAACAGGAGGTTCATGCTTGCTAGGAATGGTGTTAGAGCATCTTAATCCCACCTCTGCTTGGAGAGGCAGTGGAGCAGCCTTGCACTGCCCCAACTGGGCACTAGGTTAAGGAGGAACGGCTAAAGAGGAATGTCAGGTGTACTTGACCCTCCTGGTTTCCAGCCCTATTTGGTTTGAAACATGACATGTGCAGACTGGATGAATTCTGGAAGCGAAGTGGAAGTGTTGGCATGCCCGTTTGCATACTAATACAACCCGAATGCCATTATTTTTCCAGCTCCCACAGCTGTGTTATGACTGTACTAGAGCTGAATTCTAACAACCAGGCAAAAGGTTTGTTTGCGTGTATATGTGCACCGAGATTTTGCAAGCAAAACTGGAAAGCTTTTTAGCTGTTGCAGTTGTGTTTTTTTTTTTAAACCCAGCACACTTTTGTGCTTACATTAAAAATTATGGATCAGCTGTATTTTAACAACTGTCTGTTCCCTGAATTTATGCAGTTGATGGCCTCAGAGCTCAGTTTGAAAGGTTTCCCCCTCTGTATTGCAACTGGGACTTCTTCCATAGATTTTTTTTTAACAGAAACAGTGTTTTATCTTTGTATCTTTGTCTTGTAAAAAAGATAAAAATCTATAGTAATCCTTTCCTATGTAGACTGCTCTATTTTTCCCGTAAAACACTCTTGCAAATAAGTCTGCAGATCTTTCAACACAATGCCCGAAGCATCACACATGATAAATCCTTCCCTAGTCTCAGTTTTCTGTAACCTTCCTCATTCCTCACAATGACACACACTTTCTCTCATTCATCTTTTATTACAATTCAATATTGTGCTTGAATATAATTAGGTTTTATGCAGTATACCCTTCCCCCCATCCTTGAGTGTTTTTTTTGAAAAAGGAAAAACTACTTGTTCCCATGCACATTTCATCTGGAAATTGACTTCGCTGTTATAGGTTCCAATATATTTACACAACAGGTAGGGAAAGGTGTTGGGAAAAAAAGAAATATTTTTAACATCATAAACCTCTAGCAAAAATATGTATGTAATAGAATCTGGTACTGTGGTATTACACACATTACAACTGTCACTGTGACTTACAGCCTTAGTTTAGCTGAAAGAAAATCTATAACCCTAGAAATGCAACAATGTCCAAGTCACAGTTCAGAGTAATAAATGTTTTTCACAGAATAGTGTAATCCATATTTCCAAAGCTGATACAACAAAGGCATTTCTACTAGAAATCTTTCAATTTCATGGGCGGAGGCTCAGAGAGGGAGAGAGAATGGTTAGGAGAAATGATAAGCAATAAAATGCCTGTGTTCAGAAATATTGGCCCTTTGGCTACTGCCTTTGGTTGATCTTTCTTGCCCCCAAATTTCATCTTAATAAAGTATCGTATGTCTTTTGATACCAGTACAAAATATCAACTTTTAACGTTCCTGCTGTCATTTCAGGGTGGTGAGGATGTTGGGTTGCAGGTAGCTGTGCACGAGCACCTTGGTGTGTCCCGCATTGTGGGAATCCTGTATGGTAAGCACTGGTCCCTCTGGGGCAGATGATGCAAAGAGTGCTTTAGTGATGATGCAGGCTATTTTGTCTGGCCAGGGCTCTTGGACATGCTCCTCCATGTCTCAGTGCTGGGAGCTGCCAGCTGCTGTGCCTCTTTGGGGTCCCAAGAATGCAATCTCTCTGTGCCCCCACTGCCAAGCCCTTCACCTCTGTGCTGGGCTGAATCGATGGCTTGATGGGTGCATTCAGATTCTTCCCTTGGGAACTTGAACTGTGAAGTCTTATCCCAAATATTAATTTTTGATTCACCTCAGCTATCTTTTCTCTAGGAACAGTGTTCTCAGATAAAGGTAGCGAGAGCCTGGGGGTGTCCTTGTGCCCCTGGCTTTGGTTTGACTTTGTGTGTGGGGAGAGAACTTGACCATGTGCCAGAACAGTGAGGCTATGCTGGCAGGCCTTCCTGCCGGTGACAGCAAACAAATATATCACACTACACATTTCCTCTCTCAGAAGTGTATCATTTGAGTGGCTAAGTAGCTTGTGTTTTGGGCTCCCAAGACCTTCATTTGTTTCTGCCTTCAAACTTCCTGGCAAGCTTGCTAATGTCTATTAATTTTCCAAAGTCCATGAAAGCAAAAAAAGAGCAAATTGCATTAGAGTAATCTGTAATCATTTGAGTTACAGTATGAGTGAAATACTCTCATAGCTGAGCAGTTAAAATGGAAATGCAGTATTGGGATGCTATATGTGCCATAGTTTATTGCCCACTATATGTGTTGCAGAGTATCAGATTCATTCCAGTCAAGGTTAGTAAGATGCTTGTGTTTGATTTCAAGTTAAAAAAAAAAAAAAAGGGCAAAAATTAAAAAGCAAAGTAAATAGTAAGTGGAGACACTGGTAATAGGAAAAACATCTGCTTTATCAGGCCCTTTATTTGTTTCTTTTCTTTCCTGGTGGGGCTGAGAAGATATGCTGGCACCCACGACTTCTGAATGGGGTGTGTTTTGCAGCAAGCATGTGGGTGGCATGGAAAGGCCAGTAGGCTGGTCTGTGCTGAAGAACAAAGCTTTTAATCAGAAATGCAGAAGCTCAGCATATCTAGTTGTATTACCATCTTGAAGCAATGCAAGTGCTTGGTATATATAACACTAATATTGTCCCTACTATGCTGAGACATCATGCTTATTTTAATGCACAGTACTAAAAATTTCAACTTCACATAAATTAGCTTTATTAGCTACTTTACTTAGTCATCATTCCTATTACTGCTTCATTAGATAACTGATTCATAATCATTGACTTACGAAGAACAGATTGCAGAGTTTTCTCCTTTCTGTCTGCTCCTCACCTTCCTAGGCTTTAGTGTGCATTCAGACTAATGCAATGGTACAACGCATAACACCAGTCCCTTTTGAATCTTGATGTGGGACAGCCTGAAATGCTCTGTCCTTGTAAAGCTGTGTTTCTCTCAGACCTACTGTAGGAGACTCTATAATCTTGATTGGAGTGTCTGACTCACAAGGATGAGCTAATTTTGTTGGCAAGTTCCTGCTTTCTTGAGCCAGTATAATCATATTTTTTCTGGTGTTCAGGTGGCTGTGATAGGAGTCTGAAATATTGCATGTGTGTAAAATAGTCAAGGCATAAAAATATCCTCACAAAGTGGTGAGGCTATGTACAGCTTATGTGCCCTTGGTGCACAGGACAGCAGACGCTCTCAGGGCTTTTTTCCGTCTCACCAAGGTGAAGAAGCAGTTATCATCTGGCATTTGTGTCAGGCGACTACATGGCTCTGAGACCAGTTGTTACATCCACTGAGGCATGACCTTATAGCTGGCTGCAGGATGTGGCCTTTCTGCTGAAACACAGGTACCAAGCAACTGGGTTTTCAAAAAAGGTTTGTCATGCCTGTTCCTTTGGGTGTTACACTTCTCGTAGGCTTTGGGAGCAACTTAAAGTGTGACGTTGGATGATTTGAAAGGAGAAAGTAGGAATGTCTTTGTGAAATAAAACTGACCTTTCTTTATATTGCTTTTATTTGCTGCTATCCTTTGTTATTTGATTGTCCTGTTAGCCCTGTCTTCAAGTGCTACAGAGTTTCTCTAGTGACCCCTAACTCCACAACTGCGTATGTGCCGCATCAGAAGTCCATGTGTTTCTTGCTTGGAAAGAGGGGGCTCTTACCAGTTCTTGCAAGGAAAGCTGTGCTTTTCCTTCAGAGTTCTTGGAAGGAATTTTCCCCATCATCGGGCTATTCTTCCACAGTGAAATGGGAAAGTTTTGCTAAAAGACTGTTGTATAGTGGAAAAGGATTCTGCTGCAGGGACATGAGCATCGCACAGCATTGCAACTCATCATGTCTCAGATGAGAGGCTCTGGCCTCATGAAAAAGTTCGTGCTGGTTTCCCTTGCTGCAATGAAGAGAAAATCTGAAAATCCCAAATGCCTTGTAGAATTCCTATGACCTTTTGGTAACTTTTTAGACACATGCACTTGCTGAGCTCTAATATGCATGTGGTCGCTGAACTGGCACTCCTCGAAATTAAATAGACCTAATGCAAATTACTAATAATCTGAGAAAGCTTTGTGCTAAAGAGGCTGTAGTAAAATTTCACAGGAGAATCCTCTTCTGCAGGCTACATTAAATGGCCTTGTTAGACATTTGAGTATTGAGTGTCATTATGTAGTGATTTGAGAAGGACAGAAAAAAATCATAAAACTGCTAGTAAGATTCTCACAGCAGATCTATTATGGCTAGTCTCACTCGTAATAATTTAGAGTTTTAATTTTCTCAAGCGTCCCACAGGTTTACTATATCCAGCCAAATGCTTCATGGACAAGTTGGCAGAATGGAAGTTTTTTATGATCTGTCCCCACTGGTGGCTTTTAAAGCTTCACCCCCTCTTCCTCCGTATTTGTGTGCCACCTTATGCACACACACACATGCGCATCCGCATCCACACAGACACACACAAAAGAAGTCTCAGGGAGACATAGGAGTTTGTCAAGCCCTGCACCGTTTTCAGCTTAATTCACATGTTCAGAAACCATTGGCATCTTGATGCAGGGGCTCTTCTTCCCTTGGTTTTATAACCAGGGGAAATATAAAAACTGAAACCAAAGGCATATTAATTGATACAGAAGCTCAAAGAGAGACAGTGGGTTCCTGATTTGAATAGTCTTCCTGAAGGGCAGCACCTCTGTCTCTGGGTTTTACTCATCAGTCAATATCCATCTGTTTGACAAGTGACGAACCTGATAAAAAGCTGGTAAGACCCCTGGTAGAGAGTGTAAATACCCTGAACCTTGGGACTTATATCAGCAAGCAAGGGGAAAAATACATTTTTCTACCCTATCAGCACAATGCAGATTAAGTTATCCATGCTGGGTGCTCATCCCACGATTTGGATCTGTTGCTGACAAATGGGACCAGGACGGTGTATGCCTTGGTGTCTCGGCTGTAGGGATGCAGTTAGCTGGTGCTCCTTGGGCTGTGGAGGGATGCTGGGGATTTCCCAACCCCCGCTGACCCCTGCCGTGAGCAGAGCTGGCCGCAGGTGTGGAGAGATGGGAATCCTAAGCCGGAGATTTTAAACAGAAGTGTTGAAATTAGCTTCAACATCTGCAAAAACTCTTTGACAGAGCCTCTTGCAGCAAAGTCCCCAGAACATGAATTTTGACAAGGAAAGAGCCCATTATTATCAGTGATGTTTCAACCATTATTTTATGAATATATTCAATGACAAGAACTAGCTTGTTTCCAAGACAACAAAATTCAAACCCGATCCATGATTGCTCTAAAGGAGGCCTCCTGTCATTTTGTTCCTTTGAAGAAACTCAGAATTTGATGGGCAAAATGCCAGAAATAATTAGACAGAATAGCACCATAAACCCCAATGGAAGCAAAATATCTGCTTTAAGAATTTCCCACCAGAAATCCTGAAAATCAAATCATAGCCTGGATAAAATCTTTTCTGTTGAGTGTAAGAATGAAAGGGAAAAAAAAGTGGGTGGGAGAAGACAATCCAGTTTTTTACCTCATCAAAGGGAATACTAAAAACTGTCTTTGTGACTTGCTTGTGTCTTCTTGTGAAATAATAAGTGGGCAGGGCAATCAAATTTAAAGCAGTATTCCCCAAAGCAAGGTCAAAACTGCTAGAAATGTTCATTTCATTTTTATTTGCTTTTCCTGCAAGGTACACACTGTGGCTATAATTTCCCATTCTTTATGGGGAGATCAAAAGATTTGTGCTGTGCTGTGTAGGAATCAATTCAGTCATCCTGGCAGCACGCCAATCTTTATTACATTATTTGTTAACCTGCGTTATTGCAGAATGGAATAACTGTTCCCTGGGATGAACTAGGGAGTTCTTCGTGCTTCCTTGACCTTGATTTCCACGCTTGCGCCGTGTCCTCTCAGCACCCACATGCAGATAATGATTGTCTGTGTTAGAGTGAATGAAATATCACTGCAGATCCTGTGCTGAAGCAAATCACTGAATTGGTGGCGTGTAAGTGCACCAGTAGCCTTCATTGTCTGCCTCTGCTTTTGCAGCAAACGGAGTCTCGGGTATTTCTTACAGTGGGAGTGTCCTCACTTTACTGGCAGAAAAACCAGCCCACCTGACAAGAACTGTACTTGCTCTTTTCTTCCTACTAGGCCATTTCTGTGATCTTCAAAGCTGAATGCATCGGTCAAGCCATGCTTCTTGGAATATTTACAAATTCTTTTTAAGAATCTTTTTCATTAAGTTGGTGAGCAGTGTTTTGGTGGTTTTGGGGACATGCATTAGGGGCATGCTAAACCTAAGTTTTTGAGTTCTGCCTAAGTAAGCATCACAGTTTCACATGTACCAGTTCTGCACTGGGAATGTTTCACTTACATTTTCTTAACAGAAAAAAGTAGGCTTTGCACAGTCATGTTTTTCATAGAGAAAATGGAGGGTAGGTTCTGTTTTGCATTGAACTGGTGTAATACAACCTGTACTTGATGCCAATCAAATTGTGTAGCTGTTGGATTGAATCAACATTCATTTGTGTTCTAAAAAGCACTGCAATGACCACTGCTAGTGGAAGTTTGTGGACATTGTGCCCCAGTGCTGCTCTGGCCCTAGACTTCCTGGACAGGTGCATTTTCCACACTACACAGAACTTTCTGACTGAAAGAGCCATGCTGGAAGTCATGGTTTTTGTGGTCATGCGGGAGGACAGAGCATGGTAGGGAAGAAGGAGCATCCTGGAATGAGATGCTTAGGGGTCTAAGACAGATCTGAGGCTTAATTTCAGTGAAGGGCAGGGAACACTATGTTGATATGCAGTCCACACTGTAAAATGGGTTGAAGTCCTCCCTGGCTGATGTAATTCAGTATAAAAAAAATCAGATTTCAGTAAGGAGATATTAGTAAGGGAGAGAGAAGAGGAACAAAACTTGCAGATTTTTTTCCCAAAATGCTCCCCCCTGCTAAAAAGCAGATTTTTAATCCTATTTTGAAATAGAAACTTTTGTTGAAATCTTAGGATTTTTTATAGAACAAGTATCCTCCATGACAACAAATCCCAGTCACTAAGTGGCAGACCAAAGTTGATGGCATTGGTTGATGCCAAAAAAGTGCAAAACACACGAAAATGGAGAGTGTGGAGTGGACCAGGCTCTGAGACCAGGGAGTTGGTACATGCTCAGAAACAAAGAAGAAGAAATAGCTATCTTTTGTTGTCCCTTCCCTAAGAGCCAGATGGTGGCTGGGGAAATCTGGGAACCAGTTGCAGGGACAGCCAGCAAAGGCCAGGGTACTGCTGGCCAGTGCTGCAAGTCTGGGCAGATGCAGTGTCAGCGTGTGGGACAAGAGCGAGGACAGAGACCTTTCAGGTTTTCTCCATTTGAGACTTGTCTCCGAGGCTCTGTGCTTGGTCAGGTACAGAAGCTGAAGGTCACCTGCCTGCCTGTCAGGTCACCAGGGAGGTGCTCAGCTGGGCTGCCAGCTCATCCTCCTGACCGGATCCTGCAAACCTGCCAGAGGAGTCAGGCTGGATCTCATGTGCTGTTTTCCATCATGACAGTCCCAGTCCCTTCCTGATGAGTTTGGGCTCTGCTGCTTGTACTGAGTGGAGCAGGGAATCCAGAGAACATATTTAGCCAGACTTTGCAATGGGCAGGGCAGGACTGGGGAAAAAAAGAATTTCTAACTTTGCTGAAATGCTCCATATGCTGCTTTGCAGAGGGATTTTTTTTTTCCATTCTGCTCTTCCATATTTTGATGCTATAATCTGAAAATACCTCTGCCTCACAGTAGGTTGAGACAAAGGTGTTTACAAAAGCACTTAGCCTGAGAATCCAGCCACCCAGCATCAAAATAGGAAACTTAAATTCATAAGCTCCCTCCTTTAAACTGATGGAAATGGATCCAAACAAAACAAACCAAAACAAAAGCAGTAGGTAAACATGTTGGAATATACAATGGATAATGGATATTGAGGGATGATCTAGTCATGCATGCTAAACAGATACATTTATGAGTTTAAATTTAATTAGCATGTGGAAATTAACAAGGCTAGGAAGAAGGGCAATGTGTTTTTAAGTGAAGGCGATGAATAGGTACTGTTAGGTGCATATAGATAAATGAGGATTTAATTTGTAAGACATAATGAGCCAGGTGCCTATAAAATAATTTCTGTTTTTTTTTTTTTTCTGCTGGATATCACAGAAGATAATGGTGTAACACTTCAAGGTCAGTCTGTATCCACCTGTTCATTTCTTTTTGGGGAAAATATTTTTAAGAATAACTAACTGAAATTGACTTCCTTTGTAGAGAACTGCTGGGTGTTTTGATTTTTTTTTTTTTAATTATGCATCATTACTAATTTTACATTCAAACCCAGCCGGCCTTTGTTGAAGAAGGCTTTAGTTGCTGCTCTGATTTTAATTTTTCAATCTGTACATTGACTGAGACAGGTTTCTGTGGAGAAATGCTAGTCTAAGACTGTGTCCCTTACGTGTGCCATATGGGGATGCATTTCTGGAAGAAAAGATATTTCATAGTGCTTGAATGTGAAAACTTTTTTTTAAAACCAGAGCATCGCTTTAAAAAGCAAAGCATTGGTTTTAAACCAGGGCTTATTAAAAGAAAAACAGTAAAACTGAGTACTGTATGATGCTATGAATTGCCTTTTCCCTGTCACCTACAGGATTTTCATCCATCTCCTTAAGGATTTTAGCAGAGACTTCTACCACTTGAACTGAAAACTAGTGATAGCAGGAGATCCTGTTATCTCAGTGATGGATAGGATGGTAAAAGTTACCTGTTGGGTCTTGGTGATGTTCAGCAGAGTGAGGAAAGATTATGGCATCATTTTTTTCTGTTTTTTCATATTTCTGGGAGTGCTTCTGCTGTCTCTGGGTGTTGGTGCTGTGTAAGGTGCACAGACCATGTAGCTGGGTAACAGCCAGTCTCCCTTCTGCTTTTCCAAGTGCTGCAGCAATTTCTTGGATTTCCAGCAAAAAATTGTGGTGCTTGCTTGTTGCTTATGCATTTGCTTGTGGAGCTCCTATTCCTCAGAAAATGGAGGCCAGAGAAGACAGGTTTCTCTTCTCAGCTGTTAGCCAAGCAAAGCACAAGTGAAATTTTATGATAGAAAGTAAAGGCATTTTTCTTCAAAACAAATGTCATAGGTCTACTGCGAGTAATAGCTGCATGCAAATTTATTCAAGAAGAACGATTTCTCTCTCTCTTTCTGTCCCTCTCTTTTATAAGGAAAGGTGTTAGGTACCCTTAGAGGCATTGCTCCCAGTGTGTCGGGCAATCAGGAACTAACTTTAACTTGAACAGGAATGAAAGGGATTCTACCAGGAATGCAAAGGATTTGAGGAGGATTAGTATTTTGATCAGTTTTTGAACCATGTAGTTTTGGATTAACACACCAGTGATGAAGTTATCTGCTTTAAATGGGCTTGTGGTGGATGGGGAAGACAGAGCACCCTCTTACTGACAGTTCTTTGCATTGTGATAAATTTAATGTGGCAGTAAAGAAGGGTTTACGTTTGTATAAACGCCTGTTACAAACAACAGTTTCCATCCATTTAATAATGACCCTGCTTTTCTCACGCGAACAGCGCCATTACCAAGCTGTTGGTATGGCTTCTGCAGCGCCAGGCAGCTCTTCCCGCGGCACTTAATTGCCCGGCCCATCTGCGGAGCGCGGGGCTCGCCGGAAGACACCTGCTTCCTCAAATGTTGTTTTTAAGGATCAGACCCATTGCGGCTGATTGCACGAGGCCTGTTACTTTGGTTATGTTTTAGGAGAAAGATGGGTAAGAGCCAGGCATCCTACTAGGCATGCAGCTTAGCAAAAACAGCCTCTAATGAAATACCCAAAAGGTGCATGCACCAAAAGCCCACGTGCAAACATCTCTTTTCACATAAAGTATTTAAGTTCACTAAAGGATTTGTCATAAATTGAAACTAATGGTTAATTTGATATTCCTTTATGCTCTTTTGGATACAAAGAGTATCACCTAGACTTGCTAGGGTCAGTACAAGTGGGGGGGGGGTTGGACATAGTCTGTGGCTTAGCCCATGAGAGATTTGCTTTATTTCACCTTTTTTTCCCTCTGTTTGGGAAATCCAAACAAAGAATTTCAGGACAGACTTAGGACTGGCAGGCCAGTTCTTGTGTTTAGAAATGATTCATGGCTTAAGCTCTGTCAAACCACTGTTATTTGGCCAGATCCTGCCAGTTGAGGAAGCCCACACTGGCCTCCTCCCAAGCCCAGGCCAGCCCCCCAGGCACAAAGGCACATGGAGCTGCTGGCAGCCCTGGAGTCCCTGCCTTCACATCTCCTGGCAAGGGGCATTTGCAAGGCCACCTAAATTTTCCTCACAGCTAATGAGCTAGTCGCTCTTTTGTCACAAGGTTGGCTCCAAAGAAACGCTCTGGGGAGGGATTTGCCAGAAGACCTTCCCAGGCTTGTCTGACAGTGGAAAAATCTGATTACAGGAAAAGAGAGAAACTTCTCAGGGTGGTGCTACAGGCTCTGGAATACTTTGTGTTTGCTCATCAAGGCAGCAACAGCCAATTTATTCAAGGGCCTGACCCAGGAAAAGAGTTTGTGGCCAAGAATTGTGAAATGGGAGTGGCTGTGGACTCCTCATCCCAATGTGCAGCCTCTGCCACATGAGTGGCATCATCAGCTGGCTGATGGCTGCTGATCCTGTTGGGAGAGGCTGAGAGCTGAGCTGAGGGAGCAAGGCACCCAGAAAAAGTGTTTTATTAAGTGCTGCATCAGCTGCGTTGCTTTCCTGCAAGAGTGATTCATTTCCTTATGCCTTATAGAGTGGCAGAGGGCAGGTTAGGTGCTGAGGTCTGCTTTGCACTTCCCTTGCACTCTTGGAAAGGGTATTGGTGAGACAGAACTTTGCAAATTATCTCTGGGTTTTTTTCCCCCTTTTAGTGGCATTACCTCTACACATGCGGCTGGCCAGAAGGGTTCCTGCACTCTTCCTCTGCCATGGGGAGCAGAAGCACTTCAGTCTGCCTTTTGCAAATAAATGTTGTAGAAAAGGTTTCATCTTACTCTGTTTATAGCATCCTCACTGCTGTTTGAAGAGTACCTACACCTCTGACCCCCAGTCCCCTCCCTTCTAAAAAACCACTTTTATCTGCAAGGTGTAGCTTACACAATTATGCGTGTGAATTGTTATGTGTGGTCCTGAACACTTGCATGCAGAACTTTAAGGTCTGACAAAAATAGGACCATATGAGTCCAGTAAGTCTTGCCATATAAGATATTTTAAACCTAGTTATACCAACCTGGAAGGTTTTTATAAATGTTGGGTAGAAATGCCAAGAGATATTTATCTGTTCCTGAGCATTGGAACTGTATGCCACCGCTTTAAACAGAACTGTCACACAAGTGGGGGTTTGGTGATGTTGGACTAGTGCTATGTAAGGGGGACTCTGATCCTACATCCATTTGTGTAAAAGGTAAAAGCTTACACTGGCTGGAGCAAGGGGGAGTTGGAAAGAGTCACTAGAAATTACCAATAGCATCATGGTATTAGCATTCACGGCTGCTGAAACTTCCTTTCATGGAAAAGGTAGCTTCTTGCTGCTAAGAATGAAGATTTTACTGAATTGTGGAAACCTGGAGCAGAAAGTTAAAAGCAAAACTGAGAAAGAAGATTTGGATGTTGAGTTGATGGATTTTTTATTCACTTTCTGTTGGCTCAGATTGCCAGCAAAGCCTCAGGAAGAGTGATGAATAGTCTGTGTAACATAAGGTCCTAAAGCAACACCGTGGCACAGACCAGTGCTCACGCTGCAGAACGCAGGGTAGGACCAGGCTGGTGGCACTAGCCCTCTACCAAACCCCACATGATGGAGGGCCTGTCCCCTCCTGAGGTCTACCACCCAAAAAGGTTGTAACAACATAAATAGGTTCATCAGTGAACCACAGATGCAAGCATCTGGTTCCCTGCATTGAAAGAAAGTTTAGGGTTGACTTGTTTGTAGTTTACAAAACAAAATTGAAGTTAGCCAAATTCAAATCAAATTCATATAAGTTGCAGTGGGTTTGTCAGCAGTGGTAATTCTTGAAACCTAGAGTGTATGTTTCTAAAAAGCTATTATTTAATTCAAATGCAATCCTGAGAAAACCTGTATTATTTTGGGAAATGACAAAAAAGAGGCCACATCTATAAATTTTAGCATCTGTGGTCTCAGATGAGTTACTTGCTGGCTGGTCTTTGGCAAGCGGGACGGACAGGAGTGTGCTGAGTTTCGTCACTTTAGGAGAATACTGAATGAATTTTTAATGAATATTTAGTAGTTCTGTAGGGAAGCAGAGGGGTGTAAATGGACACAAAGGAAACTAACATTTAAATTGAACTTCAAGTAAATTGAAGTAAATTGAACTTCAGTTGCAGTCAAGTTCCTAGAGATTTTGAGAGCTGAGATCACAAAATACATGGGGAAGCGTGCTTTGATAAAAGTTACCAATGTGCCTTCAGAGGGAATAAACCTTTTATGGCAAGGCTAGAAAAATAATTTTGTGAAGCTCATTGAGAGGCAAAAAATGTGAAGGAAAGGAAAAGAAAACAAATTTTTCATTAGGTCAAATAACAGTGTCTAGAGTTGAGAAGAGACCCATTTCTGAAGGTATGAGACCCATGTGATAACCACAGATAAGTAAGTAGAATAACAGTGAGTAAAGAAGTTATCAGAGAAAGTAGGATGATCGTTTAAAAAGTAATTTTCTGTTTAGTGTGCTAAGGGTAGGTTTTAAAGTACTTTGTGCTAGTTTGTCCTCTCCACACTGCTGGCAAGTAGAAGGACATTTTTAAAGGAAATGCTGTCAGATCAACACTGAGCACCTTTGGAAATTCTGTAAATCGTATCTGGATCCTGTGAACTGAAAACACATATCATTTTGCAAGAAACGCGACTGTAAGCGAGGAAAATGACAAGTAAGGAGGATTTAGATTAGCCTTCCTGTACAGGTATAGTGAATATGCAGCAGGTGCAACTCTACCTTAAAAAAAAATAATTTTTTTACTCCACTTCTCAAAAAACCCCTCAAAACCAAGAAAACATCCCTCAAACAGAACTGCCAGGCAAAAGGTAATGGGTAGGACAAAACAGAGGGAAGCTGTAGATTTATGAAACGTTTATCAGATGTCTTCTGAAACAAATTCAAGACTTCTGTTTTCTGCTCAAAATTTACAAATAAATTATAAAAATTATGATTGGATAACATTATACTGAAGACACATCAAGGTCTTTTACCTGACATTAGAGTTGCCCTACACTTGAGCTGATCTGTGGAAACCAACAGAACTTACATGAATCCCCCTCCAAAATATTGTGTCCTAGTACTAAATTCATCAGGTTGATTCCAATTATTGTGGTTTTCCATTTTTCCATGCCAGAAACTGTTTAAAACCAGGGATATTACTACAGCCATTAATGTTCACAGTTACAAGCTGAATCAAATTGCTGATGGACTTCAAATCTTATTCCTACCCATTTTACTTCTTTCTTTGTATCTCCATCCACAGATCATGTTCATAACAAAGACCTGTTAGAAAAGCACTGCAGAGGGAACTAGAGGGAGTCTGGATGTGACAGATTGATCTGTAAATTAATTGCAGTTCTGGACAGTGCATGCTTAAGAGGCAGACACATTAAATGTGTGTTGCCTGCAAACAATCTGCTTACCACTCTTCACATTCTCTTTCATACCAAGGCTGTAGAGAGGGAAACTTGCCACCCCACTGGTGGCCAGGACCTACCAATCCCTCCCTGGCTTCTTGAGGCTGTTGGTAGACACTTTACCTGGGGTCTGGCAGCATGGTCAATGCAGGAGTGGTGATAGGGAGACATGAATTCAAACCAAATCACCTGCTTTACTACACTGAAATGGCTGTACACTGCACACACTCCCTGGAGTAATTATTCAGGATCCTCGTCATCTGCAGTGAGTATGTTAAGCCTTTCTGAATTTTATTTGGGCCATGTTTTACCAGTGGAAGCTCTCCATCACCACTTTGATTGCCCGTGCCTTACAGTGGCCATGAATTTGTGCATCCGTCATCTGCGCTCTGTGAAGCTGGGGTGGCATTTCTTAAGCACACCTGTACTTTGCCTGCATCTGTGTGAACAGACCTGTGTGAAGTATTATCTGCCTTACCAAGTCACTAAAAAGAAATAAGTATAGTCTCCACCATAACATATAAAAGCTGACCAGGAAAGAGAGAATTAGTGGTGACAGAGCAACTATTATAGCTCTGCAACCAAATCAACGGTATAGGAGCATGTTTATGTATATGACTCCCTCTCTTATGGTTCTTTGTCTTTTACCTATGGAGCGACATCCACACAAGTATAGCTGAAACCCAGCAGAATATGATGCTTGGCAAAGCTATCCAGCTGGGGAAAAGCAATGAGTAATACAGACTCTGTATTGGCATAAACACCAGTGCCTCTCTTTCAAATTTGAACAATATTTTGACCTTCTCATCACAGAACTTTCACTGATTTCCTTTTTAGCTTTTTCTCTGATTTTTGTTACTTGAGTTACGTCTGTGGCAAGATCAGAGCAGAACTCATGATAATTACTTGAACTGGAAATTAAAAGGTTTTGATGGATAAACATCTAAGTTGAATATGCAAATTGATTTTGCAAGCTGGGACATTCATATCCCTATTAATTCTTTAGACAATCAGAAAACTAGTGCAATTCCATAGTTATATTTATGGCCATGCAATGGGTTATACACTTTCCCTATATGTCTAAAACATCATTAGGAAAGTCAGCATTTCTGTAGAGTAGAGAAGGATGAACGAGAAAGGAAATGTTCATGTAATTTAGGTTATGTGTTTATACTGGACTTGGTTTTTGGTAATTGCTAAGAGCTCATGGGTCTCTTTGAAGCCAATGGGACATGAAAGTGCTCAGCAGCGCTGTAGCTTCATTTGAGTAACCTGTGAACCTTTCAGGCAGGAAATAAAAGAAACTTCTTGTTTTGTACAGCTCCTAATTGAATTGTGCACTTATTTTTTTAACCTGACTAGAGAACAAGGTTTTAAATGGGCTCAAAAAAAGATTAGGACACTCTTTTAGAGGGGTAGGTCAACTGCTGGTTGTCAAGTGCAATGTGATGAATGCCGCTTCCGAGTGCAGAAGTTCCTCACTACCCATCCCCAGGAGCAGAGGTGGTGGTTGGGGATCCAGCAGCTGCCTGCCCCCAGCCCCATCAGATCCCTCCTGTCCTGAGGATCTACTGCTGTCAGTGGTGTTCATGTCCGCCTGCACACTTCCTCTGCTGCTGTGCTCAACAGGTCACGGGGCACGCAGATGAGGAGTGGCTATCAGTCCCCATCAGTCACAGCGGAATCCACCATGGAAAGAGCAGAGCTGAGGCAGGAAGTAAAAGCAGGCAGCTCCAGGTTGCTTGTTTAAGCACTATTGCAATAAATGCTGCAAACAGCTGTAAAGTTGGGCTCTGCTGCTTGACCCAACATTACTCTTAACTCTGACAAAGAAAACTGTTGCTCAGTTCTCTTATACTTGGTAATTAGTTCATACAAAAGCTTTTCAAAAAACAGCTTTATCTTAAAATATCTCTGGATATATGTTAGAAATTTACCTGAGAATTTTTTTTTTGAGGGGGGAGAAAAGGGAAAGATTAAATGTTGAGCAAAGCCATAGAGAATATTTGCATTGGCATAGGTACTGCAAGTACTGAAAAATTAAACCTTTCCCTTTATCATTATCAGGGTTTTAAATTCTTTATGATGGCTTTACTGAAGGATATGTCTTTATAGACAAGGGATTGCCCCTCATATTTTGTCTACAACAAAGAAAAAAAACTTTTCTATAAATCACAATTTTTATGTTGTTGCTATTAAATTCTATACAGCTGTCCTATTTTAATTTTTATTGACTTTTGACTTGATGAGACAGAAAACCTCAAAATGGAAGATACTTTCTGGAGCTTGGTGTCTGAGGTGAGTTTATTGTGCAAATTGCATAAGCGTCTACGTCATCTGTGTTGAGCCAGAGTACCTTTGATAATATATACATGCCCACACTTCAGCTTTCAAATAATTTGGAATGTTGTCCACCAAAGTGCACACCCAGTCCACCAGGCACTTGTTCCTCAGTAGAGAAAAGTGGGATTTCAGTGGCACCGAGATGGTTTTACGTCTGCTAGTTATCTTACAGGGACACAGGGTTGGAGTGACCCAGGCAGCTGATGTTTAAAACCTGTGAAGCTGCAGGGAGTGCGGGACTGGGGCAGCCCTGTGCTGAGGGAGCCAGGTTTACTGTGGCACATTTGTGTCCCGGTCATCACATGCTTGCACACAGCAGCCTGCTAGTGCACATTCCCATCCTCTGAAAGACACAGCTTGCTCATGAGTGTGCAGCTTCCACTATGCAATTTTCTTCGAGTTTCTGTCTCAAGCTTTATCTCTGTTTATATGTCCATGGGCTTCAGAAACCTGGCCCTTTTCTTGTAGCAGCAAGCTCTGCTGCCTCTCCTGGGAATGCTTTTGGCTGCAAACTCAACCAATTTGAGTCTGCCTTACAGCAGGGATGTTTGCTAACTCTATGGGGGCTTGTTTGTCTTTAGCTTTTTGCCTTCTCCAGCATTCAGAAATAATTAACAAGTAATGAACAGAAAATAAAAGGTCCTTGAACAGCACAGCAGATGGGGTAGGCTACATCACTTCTTTTCCTGGTTCTTCCTTTATTTTATGATCATGGGGGAGTTGTGCTGTCTCTTTCCCTCCCAGTCTTTATCTGCCTTATTTGTTCAGATGCTGAATATCCCATGTTAGGACCTGTCTCTAATGCATCAACACAGTGTCTAGATCAAATGAGCTCCAATTTGTAATAGAGTTTTCAGGCTCTGCTGATGAATATACTGGATTCACAGGCTGCACCTGTGCTCTCCTGAAAGAGTGATCTCGATGGAAGATGATCTTGGCAGAGCTGGCCAAGCAGACAGACATATTTCTAGCATGCTTGTTCATGCAGAGGAGACATCTGGCTTCCTGGCTTTCTTAGTACATGATCTATTAACCCCTACACCACCTCTGAAATTCGATTGTAACAAGGAGCCAAACACCAGTGTCTTTTTATGTGCCTTCTGGTTGGGGAGAGAGTAACTATTGTGGGATACTGTAAAAGGTAGATGGTCAACTGGTTGATGATTATATGGGTACATCTGCCTGAAAGCTGCTGATATTGCTGAGAACGTTCTGAAAGGATGTTTGAAATATAAAGTTTTATGAAATATAATGTTTTACTATTTTTGTAGTAGAATGAGGGTTGCTGAATTCCTGCTGAATGTCAGGATGAGCATTAGATCTGCAAGAGGTGAAGCTGTTTTAGTTACACTTAGCTTTGACTCAGAGGACAAGCCAAAAGCGAATTGTCTTAACTATGTTTCTTGACACAAGGGGAAGCACCTGGGTATGCAAATCACTCTGCTGCCCTTTGCTTCAATTCGTACCTTGAGGGCCTAATCCTGCAACCCTTCACAGCACGGATAACCTTTCTGTGTTGAAGTATCATCACATACACAGGATTTGCAGATGCACAGCCTTTGTTCACACTTAGAGGACTGTGAGGATTCCAGTCTTTTCATACCACTGGTGACAAGAAGATTGCTTTGATTCACATGTCACCAGTTATGAGGTAGGCTGAAACACCTTGTCCCACAGGGCAGCACTTCCATAGGACACAGGCTTTCTCCCTACTATGCTTAATTTTTTTCACATGCTCCTTCTTCATTAAATGGTTGCTGCACTCTTTTACCATCCACTGGAAAGATTTCTCCCTTGTGGTTTCTTGCTATCTACAGATATAAGGCTTTCTCTTGAGCTGCATACAGTTTGTTTTTAATAAGGAGTAACATATACTGAAAGCACTTATAAATGTTCCAAGCCTCTGATTCTTAATTGTGTTGTGTGTATTTTGTGAAATACGGCTATCCCTCACACCCTTTTTGCTTGCAGAGTTATAGTGTTTTATGTGGTAACAATAAATGTTAAATAACCTGCCTGCCACCCAACTGCACTTTGTGGCACTTGTATAATTATAGGGGCTTTCAGAAATCACCTTGTAAGGCTCTGATTTGCTGGCAACATGTGAACATTTCACTGTAAACACACTTTCATTACACAAGATTTCATTACCAGAGGTCTCTGCTCTAATATCCTCTTTCCTTTGAGAATCGGGGCCAACACTACAGTAACCACATTGTTAGCAAGAGCAACATGAGATTAAGACTGTGGACTCCGTTGATCTGAGAGCTTCAGAGTAAGGGTGCTAAATATACTTTAATAAATGGGAGCTCATGTTGGCTCTATGCATAATGACTGCACAGAAGCATTTGATTTATGTTGCCTTGAGCATAGTAAAAAAAAAAAAAAACACATTGTAATATTGATATCAGATTATTTGCCACTTATTTATCCCTGTTATAGGTGGGTAAGCTACTAATCTCCTGTGGGTGTCTTCCCTGCAGTGTGTGCCAGCTGCCACTCTGCCTGTGTGTAGGGCTTCAATTGCCCAGCACCTTAGTGGGCTGAGTGTTACACTTCAAGCCAGTATTCAGGCTGAAAAACAAACACTTTTTACAGCTTGAGAGATGCAAATATATATCAAAGACCAGGCATACAACCACCCAGTGTGTGAAAAGCTACAGAACCCCATGGCTCCCTGTGCACCTTGCAGGCAGTTTTGCCAGGGAGCTGGGAGATGCAGACAGTGCTGAGTGCCAAAGTCAGATCCGCATGGGCTTTAGTGAAATGCTGTTTGCACCAGCCCAGTGTTGGGCCCACTGGGTGCCAGCTCTTTTACAAAGCTACCAAAACCAGATCACTTGTCTACTAATAAAACTCTATTAGCATCCTTGTAACTCCAACATGTGCACCTTTGTAATTAACAGCTCACAGATGCCATATTTTTTTCATTGATGTTTCACTCCCTTCTATTTTTGCTTTGTTTCCTTTTGTGAGTGGTGAGGCAGTGCTGAGCTTGGTACTAGCATCCCTTGACAGTAAGCATTAAACTGTTGCAAATGTCTCCCTCAGACTGTTAATTACCTTGGAATAATTCATTAGTGAATGCACTTGCTTTATGCCATCTACATTTCATTGGTGAAACCCAGCCTGAGCTCGTGTGCTCCCTTCCAGCCTGCCCGTAGCACCAGCCATCCATCCCATTTGGTGGAAGAAGTTGTTTTCCAGTTCATGTGCTGGAAAGGTGCTCGTGCGGGGCAGGGTGGGCTGCTGGCCCCCTGAGCAGCGGGTGCCGGCTGCCGGGATGTTTCGGAGGCAGGCTGGAAGCACTGATTGCGTTCTCTGTGGCTGCCCAGGCACGCTGGGCGCTGGGAGTCTCGCAGCCGCCATGGCTTAGTTTCTGCGCTTCAACTGCTTCAGTAAGTTTGGGTATGTGGCCTGACAACGCTTAAAGCAACACAGATTTTTGAATAGGGTTGAGTGAAAACTACTGCTAACTCTGGATCAAGACAGGCTGGAGTGCAGATTATCATGGGACTACGTTCCACTTTTAAGGGCTGAACTCCTGGGCTTTCTGGCTTTTGGTCACAGCATCATCTGTAACTTTTATACCCATTTCATAGTTTTCTATTTTTTTTTTTTTCTTGAGGTCCCAATTCCACATCTCTAGAAGCTACTAAACTGACACTGCCTGGAATTAATTTCAGATCTGTTGTATGGGAATCACTTTGAGGACCTGCTTGAGTCACTTAGAGAAGGAAGAGTTGTGGCAGGTGGCCTCTGAGAAAGAGATGGGGACAAAAAGTCCGAAGAGGTTTGAGACTGTGACTCAGTCTCCACAGATAGCCTTGCACAGAGCTTTGCAGTCACTGTCCCTTTGGAAACATATTTTGATTGTGCAAGGCTGTGGGGTGCAGCCTTCCCGCATCCTCCTCGTGTTTCTCTTTCTCCTCCCCTTCTTTCTCTCCGTCCTCCCAAGACACTGCCAGTGACTCAACCTGGTTCCCGCAGCAGGGCTGCTTTCCTGCAAGTCAGAGGTGGGCATGCAATCTATTTCACTAGATGCTACACTGGCTTTTAAGGGAGCCTCTCTTTTCATCTGACTTCTCACAATCAGATGTGGTAGGTTCAAAAATTCTTTGTGATGTCTTGGGACCTCTCCCCTTCCTTCACCTCAGAGCCATCCAATCTTTCTGCAGCCTGGTATCAAACTGCAGTGCTACAAAGAGAGGGAAAATGGTGGGATGTGTTGTACACACAACAATTGCAGCTCAGCTTTTATCCTGTATGTGTATATATTGTTTTCAAGTCTGTGTGAATGAGGAAGTTCTAACAAAACCTAAAAATACAAGGAGCATTGACCTTCAAGAGATGTTTCCTATTCCAGCCGTTCAACTCGGTCTGTGGTTGCTGCTGCTTTTCCTGACTGCAGAGGGAGAGGCTGAAATGAGCAATCAGCTTGTTTATGGCAGGTTTTAGTGCTTCACTGGTATAATAAAAGAGGCTTTCGCAGAAGGGATTTGGTTCTTGTGTACTTCAGTGTTTTCTGCTCCATTTTGCTCCATAAAACCCAGGCTCTTGTTTACAAGAATTAGCAGCTTCCCAAGGTTTCTGCTGATTTTGAGGAATCAACCCCTTGCAGTTATGTGACACCACCATGCAGCTCCCACCCCACCCGGTGCTTGCAGAACGACTGTTCCCTACGTGCGGTTGAGCACTTGGATTAAACACCTGCACAAAACAATTGGCACAACCCAAAGGGTTGTTAGAGGCTCCATATCCTGTTTGGGAATCACTTCAAGTGAAATTAATGATTCTTCTCTGCATGCAGGCTTCTAAAAAAGAAATCTGTTTTTATATGTGCAATTAATCCGAAGCGGTTGGTGTGCACTCTGTGCTGTTACACATCAATAAGACAGCAACTTTATGACTTTTAATTCCATAAGATGTGTAGTGTTCAAGACAACTGCATTTAAGACAACAAAATCCTTGCACAGGTGGTAACTGTGACATGTGCATATCCGCCGTCTATTTACCTTTTCTCCATTTTGGAATGAGAGGGAGAATGTCATTTAAAAGGCATTTATGCATGTGGTCCCTACATGACACAGATATTAGAGCTAAATTATTTTCATGGCAGACGTTCAAAGACTGGAAATTTCCAGTAGACTTTGTGTGCTGATTCACAAAGTGCTGCCAGCACTTGTGATATTATTACAAGCCTTGTGATAGTTAGTATTCTGTCCTAAAGCTTCAGGTTTTCTCTACATGTGATTGTTTGAATCTCAAGTTTCCTATTAAAAAAGAAAAGCCCATTTCTCTCCTAGCTGCAGAGAACAGCTTGAAATACCATTTCCCCTCCCAAGAGCCAAAAAATATCAGGAGGAAGGTAAAGTTTTCCCAGCCTTTTTTTTTATTTCCCCAGCCTTTGGAGTTTTTGATTCCCATTTAGCTCTTGTTTGGATCTTGCTTCTGGATTTCGAGTGACTGCATTTGGTGCCAGAAATGACAAATCTACATTGTGTTTGTGGTTTGATGCTTCAGATGAAGGCAGAATCACTTTCTTACAGCAGATAAATTTTGCATGAAAAGCTGCTATTTTACTAGAAATAATTGCTGTCGTGTAGGTTTGCTTTACCACACCCCTCTTCACATGGAACCAGTGCTTATCCCAGGATCTTATAAATGCATTGCAGCAATTAAGTTTCTTTTGTTCTGTCATGTAATTTAGCAAATAATAGTCTCCAGAAAGAGATGAGCCTGGTTATGTCTTGTAGAGAGTTCTACCTGTGTCAAACAGCTAAGATAAGAATAATAGATCCTGGTGGATCAGCTTTTCTTACTACTTTCATATATGTGGTCCTACATGGACAGTAGTATTTTAATCGTATACTACAGCAGTAAAAATCTATTGTTGTTCCATTTTTAGCTGAAATCTGATTTCTGCATTTTTACTTTTCTCTTTTGCAGTTCTGGTTCAACT
The DNA here is from genome assembly GCA_013397115.1 of Edolisoma coerulescens. Classification (NCBI taxonomy): domain Eukaryota; kingdom Metazoa; phylum Chordata; class Aves; order Passeriformes; family Campephagidae; genus Edolisoma; species Edolisoma coerulescens. Next base: position 212,933 of record VWZW01001651.1, read on the forward strand.
GTTCTAAACAGAACTGTATAACTAAAATGCAATTTTAGTTGAATATTTAAAATAAATATGAATTGATGAACCCTACACTGTGGTTTAGAGTCAAGCAATTGAAATCCAAGGCCACTCACTGATTAGCTACTTCTTGTAAAGAAGCAAACCTGTCTGTCATCTGTTACCCAACTATTTTCTCAGCCCAGTCTAATGGCATTTTGCCCCATTTACACTAAGCTGGACTGGGCAGTCTGTCACTGCACTAGACATGCTGCTGAAGCCACAAAATATTTATACACTGATAGTGAAACAACCTGTCTGAGGCAAGGTTTCCATCAGGAAAGGCCTGTAGATGGTGCTGTAATATAATGGAAAAAAAATAGGTTTACTGTGAGGCTGGATGGAGTTGTCTTAGTCCTCAGAAGCTGAACTCAGATCAATTTTGCTTAATTTCATACCTGCAGGATTTTGAGTTCTAAGTGACCACAGAAAACTCAGTTCACTGGAGATGAAGAGGTACAGGAACCTGCAGATGGGCTCAGGAGCCCTGGCATATTACCTTCACCATCTTCCTCATACTTTGTACAGCCTGAGCCCCACCTCACCAGACTGGCACCATGAAGATTTTGGAGAAAATCGTGCCATTGACTGATCTGCATACTTCCATCTTGAAAAGGGCTGAATGTCCTAAAAATCCAGGGCTCTTGCACACGGAAAGACTTTCTCCAGGAGAAGGAAATGGGCAAAAGAACAGGTGGGTTTTCCACCAGCCTCAGTTTTTATCAGCTTGGCCCTCCCATGAAGCCTCCCAGCTCTAACCTACAGCTTACGTCGTGGTGGGTCAGCTGTGGGTGTCCTGACTGCAGGAGCTGGGGAGCGCCAACTTTAGCAATTAAGCAGATTTTAGAAGAAATAATGTCGCTGAAGAGTTGACTCTGTGTAGTTATGAGCTTCCCTCAGTAACTGCAGGCTTGGTGTCTCCCTCCCCAACTGTGAGTTATTATTGGATTCTTTACTCTCTTTCATAAACTGCTGATTGGTGGCAGATTGTTTAGCAGCTGCCACCTGCTATAGTGCTTGTTGAATAAATTTCCCTTTTTAGTTCTAGAATAGCCTTGGTCTGCTAACAGCTCTGGAAGCATTTCAGGAGGAAAGGGACAGAGATAATGCTGCCTTTTTTTTTTTTTTTCTTGGCAGGGTTCAATACTGGTCCAGTGCAATTCTTCTGGGGATCCTGAGCCCTCAAAAAGTAAAGCATTTTTCAGTGTGAATGACCTCCTCTCTGTCCAGGGGGGATTTAGACATGTACCTCAATTCTACCATTTTTCCAGGAGACAAGTGCTTTCCTGACCTGCAGTTTTCGATCATCTGGAGCCAGGCTTGAGTGCTCCTCTGAAACAGGGCTTTTGTGAATCCTAAATGGCCATTAGAGGTTGTTCTGTGATTGAGATGATACTTGAATACCAGAGAGTCTACAAAATGCCTTGTAATTTAAGGAGAAACTGTAGGGAGAACACTTGTCTTTTGAGACTATTTATTTTGGGATAGTAACATTGTGGAATAGATGCCAGAAGGGGTCACTGCTCTGCAGTCCCATCTTGGTACAGGGAGAATTCTTGTGGGATCTGGTCTTCATGCTCATCTCAGTGGGCACAAAGCTGATTACCATCTGTATCTGCAAAGTCCATTCCTCAGGAAAGATCCAGGTGACTTAGAGTGCAAAGAGAAATAGGGAAGATGTAGCAGAACTTGAGTTAAAAATACTATGCATACAGGAGAGTGGCAGGGGTATGGGATGGTTGAGGAGACACATTTTTTCCCCTGCATCTCTCAGTAAGTCTTGGCCAACAGGGTAATATCCTTCCAGCAGGTTCACCCCACTCAAAGCAGCTCTGGACCGCCATCTTCCAGGAAAAATTAAAGCAGTTCAAGTAAAAAAATTGAATTTTTCCTGCATAAAGCCCAAGAGAAAGGAGAATATTAGCATGCAACTTTCCACATGTAGGTGATTGGCCAGTTTCTTCCTCTTTGCTGTTTGTCTGTGGTAAAAATTGAGGATGTTTAAATCAAGTACGTGGGTGGTGTGAGCAACTGATGGATTCCTCTCTTGTAACAGCTGTTGTCGCTTTTGTCAGGGAGCTTTTTTAAAAACAAGAATAGGAGGGGGTAGTGCCCATTGTTCTGGCCAGAATCCAATTTGGATAATTGCATTCTGCCTACCTAAAATTGTAATGGCATGTTTATGCTTCCCATCTCCATAATGCCTGAGGAGCCTTTGCTTGAAACTTGTTGTTTAAATACGAAGTTATTAGTTGAGTCATCAACATTAATTTTATTCTGCATTTCAATCAACAAATAATGGTTCTTATTCAGGTAATAAATAACATTTCATAAAAATACTATTTTAGTGGATCCACACAAATATTATATTTTAATATTTTTAATTTAATTTCAAGGTGAATGTCTCTAATGGCCTGTTTTTTGAAGATGAGAACACCCACTGATTTAACTTGTAGTGATTACTGCATGGCAATCTGGAAGTCAGGCCATTCACATCTAGTAGTTCAAAACCACCATGAACTGTCTTGGAGTAGTGTGGTACAATGGTCCCACATTTTCAGTTAAGCTGCTTTTTAAACCATACATATTGCAATTTACTGAGGAAGGAGCGCCTAAACAAACATCTAAATGGAATTTAATCAGTTATTCAATGCCTTGATCAAGATCACTGCTTTTAAATCTCTCTGGACTTCCAGGAAGGCATATGGAGCCATGCTCAGACTCACAGATTGGTTAGTTTATATCTGATTTTAAACATAAATGAGGTTGCACTGAGCATATCTTCATTTTGATGTGGGTGTGTGGAGGGATATGCAAATGCAAATTTAGAGTTTGCAGGCAGATTTGATACTGATTTAAAACTTAGATCCAGAGCAATATATGGATCTTAGTTTTAACATGTCTGTCTAATGCATCCTGTTGGGGGACTTGTTGGATGAACCATGCCGAGACTTGTCCTCCCAAAGCAGATTCAGCTTGCAAACCTCAATGAAATGCTCTTCAGAACACCTTCTGTAGAAGATTATTCTTGCACTCACTGAGGTCTCCACCAATCTGGGAAGTCCCTGCTGAGCAGCAGATCCGTCTCAAAGGGCCTGGCAAGTTTTTTGCTATGTCCTGTCCATACCCTGCTCCTGCAGGTAAAGCTTGGGTGGTGCACATATTGCGGTGTGGCTCTGGGCTGTCCCTCTTGGCACCTGGAGAGACCATCCTCTTGCATCTCTTGCCCTGTAGGATCAGTGCTAGACGCACATTTGCATCCTTCTCCAAGGGTGGGCAGATTGCAGAGTGTGGAATTGCTCTTCCCAATCCATTTTCAGACTTTCAGCCTCCTCATGCTGGCTGAGATTCAGGCAGTTGGAAAAGCAATCTGCATAAAAGAGTGAGGAAGCCTTTTTAAACCTGTCATCCTCATTCATCGATCAAAGATTATGATCCTACTTTCTCATTGTTTTATGGAGAGCATTTGTTTGTTTACAACTTTGGCAGCTATCGGTACATAAGCAATGCATATGCTATAAATATTCCCATTATCCAAAGGCCCAGCTCGGTGAGCACTGCCAGGCACCACGCTCACTGCCATCAAGTTGATAGAAGCACTCCAAGCAATAAGCACTGAACTCGACAGGGTATTCATATTTCCATCTTTTTTCAGCATGAAAGGCAAAAAGAGGAAATCTGTCCCATGCAGACACCTAAGAGAGAGGCCAGTCATCCACTGGTGAAATGTGTTGGTGAAGGACACGTGGGAGGCAGTGCCAAGCGAGGGCATGGAGATGCTGCTCAGGCGTGGACATCAGTGCACGTGGCAGTGGCAGCAGCGGGTGGCGTAGGAAGGGGCCATTGGAGAAGTCAGTACCCTGAGTCAGAAAACAGGCTGTGAGGAGCGTGAAAACAGCCAAAACAAAGCTCAGAAAGAAGGCAAGGAAGAGGGAAAGGACACTGGCAGAGAGATGCCTGCAGAGTTGGGTGAGAAAGGGAGTTAGGGCTGGCTGACAGTGGGGAAGATATTGTGGTGAGTGAGAGAGGAGGTGATGGGAGGAGGAAATGAACATCTAGTTCTTTCTTCTTTGTATGGCTATTCCCTGTCCTGGGGAGTGTGAAGTCCGGGATCCTCACTAAGCAGTGGGCATAGTGGTGATGCCCCTTTCATGGTGGTGGGGGCTGCCAAAGCCAGTGCTGGATTCTTTGAAACCATTTAGACTCAGAAAAACCTATTTTTTTTCACACTTTGTATTCTTTTTCACACTTTGTATTCTTTGTCAGAGGGATTTTTCAGATGGACATTTTGTTGTTGCATGAAGGAATAAAACCATGCATCATGGCCACAAAGATTAGTAGTCAGACCTGTTTATGCACACAGCCATCCAACTGCTGTTATTTGCATCCATATAAACAGAAGCTATGCTAAATTCTGGCCAAAAATCAAACCCATTGTGAGCTGCCTAGAAGGCTTTAGCAGATGGGAGCCATATAAATAAAATGTGATGTCGTTATTAACTGGCCTTGCAGTTCAGTGTGTTTCTAACAATGATTATTTGGAATGGCATGAAGACTGTTCTATCATGAAGGATGAGTTTATCTTGTCTATCAGACCTAGGCATTTAAAACCAAAAAGTACAGTCCTTCCTCTTCAGGGGCAATGGTGCTTTGAACCCCATTGTTTCCCACAGTGTATGAAAAAGGGAATTGCTGCACAGTTTGGATTAACTTCAGTGCCAGTTACATTAGAAAATTCATGTTACAGCTCTGTATGGCTGCTTTAATTTACTTCCATCCTAGTTCAGCACCTACTCTCTCAGCCCTAGCTCCAATAATGACAGACTGTTCTTTGCTCCTTTGAGATAAAGATAGAGCTAATTTCAAATGAAGGAAACTTTAGTTGACAGCGATCTGCTTGACTCTTTACAGCAACACTATGTCCTATATCAGAACAAAATAAAGACTTGTACACACAGTGCACCAGCATTTGGTTGTGGAAAACCCAGGTTATATACATGTGAACCCACTGAGCAGAGAGAAGTAATTCCATTTCCTCAGTGTGATCCATGTTTCCTGTCCAGTTCTAAAATCCCCAGTTAGGAAATACCTCCCAGGCTCTTCCTGGAGTGGTGACCAGCCCTTTCAACTGGGCTGAGACAATGACTGATACCTCCCAAACAGCTGTTTTCAGCTCTCTCATGTAGCACAATGCCCTGTCCTTCAGTTCAGACCTCACATGTTTTCCCCAGGCTTTCTCTTTCTTATTCATGAGGTGGTTGTTGCTCTCCACATTCTGCTCTCCTTCTCACTAGCAGGAAAGAGAGCAGTTTTCTTGGGATTTAACCGATTTTATTGGCTGGGCATAATTGTTCTTTATGCTCCATTCCCATTTTTTACCAAAGGCAATGCTTCCCAGTGCTGATGAGACCCCTGGTTGTGCCAGGTGGCTGCTGCCAAATTCTACCATTTCAGGCAGCTGAATTGCCTTACTGGAAGATTTCACAGTTCACTTTTGTTGAATCACCTTGTCAAAATACAGATTGAGAAAATCTATCAGGAATGGCAGGTCGTAGAGCAAGGCCAGTATAGGGGCTGAGTTACTCTCACCTTGGTGCCACTGGTTCTCAGGGGTGGTTGTTGCTGTGCCTGGAAGTGTGGCACCTCCAGATTTTAAAAAGGCATTTTGATTGCTAGAGTTAGACAACTGAGTAATACAGGTGTGCTCCCATGTTATGACTGTGAACTAAATGATAGCAACATGTGAGCTCAGGAGGATACACTGCTGGGGGTGGGTAAGGAAAGCACCACCTTCAGGAGAACCACCTTGGGCTCTGCTGTTCTTATGTCTTTTTATAGAGTGATTGTCAGCTGGACGGAAAAACTCCTACCAGCTCTTGAACCACTGCCTTCTTAGTCCAGTAATGAACTTCATCCAGTCATCTCTGTATACTCTCCACGTATTTACACATGCCTTTCTCATGGAGCTTGATGTACATAAAGGTCAAATACTGGGGGAGTGGGTACATAGGGACAACAGAGCAGGACCCAGACTTGGAAAAGGCTGTGGATTGTGTAAATTGCCATATCCTTTAGCCTGCAACTTGATTGGGTTTTATCTTTTTTCCAAAAGTGCCTCAGAAATATAGCCAAAAAGACTAGTGCTTCACTGCTAGTAAGAAAGCAGGGCTGACTCACTACTACTAAAGGTGAGTTATGTAGAGTAATTAGATTTTAGGAGATCTGTTTATGAGTTACTTTCCCAGACACAGAGATATTAAAGCTCATCCTCACAGGCCTGCCTGCTATCTCCTCCAAGGCTGTGGAAGGCATCCTGCCACACGGCTAGCATGAGCACTGGCCTTGGTGCTGGGATAGCGGCCCAAGTGTGGGCACACACAAGCATATATGTGGGCTAGAAAGGTGAAGAATATTTTTATGACATTATTTTTATGGTAATCTATTTCAATGGTTAATTTGGTTTAGGGCACTGATTTATAACAAGTTTATAGATCTTCTTTACTATTCTTTGTTGAATTATGGAGGTGGCATGTGTGAAATGGAAGTACTTGGCCTATTGTTCTGCTTCTCACGCAACCAGTATAGTTGAGACAATAAAAAGATCTATAAAATTAATATATACAGAGAGAAAGGGACAGAGACAGAGAGAATATGTAATGCTCTAGAGTCTGGTATCACATTTATCTCTCCCAGAGAGGTTAAGACTCAGAATTTACATGTAGAAATACCAGAAAGATCTTACCCTCTTGTGTGGAGAGAAATGGCTTCTAAGCATCCAGGCTATCATCTCCTTTATTTATAAAGCCGATTTTCATGGTGTGATTTTTTTGTGGTTTTTTTTTAGGGTAGAACCATATTGCTTTGCTTACAGCTTGGAGCTAGGTCATCTTTTGCTGAAGGCTCGCTGACCTGGAGCTATTAGGCAGGGTTTTATGGAGACATAACCACACTAAGATTTCAGTTCCCAGTTTTCTTTGTACCAGTACGTTATATCATATTTAAATATACCTGCATGTGAACACATGCACATTGTAATGGGAAAATATTTATACATCTCTGAACAAACCCTATATACTCACAATTATTAAATGTGATAATAGCATTTTTATCTTGCCTATGCTAAACTGTGTTCAGTGTATACTACCAACTACACAGAGGCACTTGACTCCATTTTCTACCTCCTTTGAGGCTCTTTCTGCTATTTCAGGCCATTGAGAAGTGATTCATTTAAGGTCTGGTATCTCAGGTATTTTAAGACTTAACTGGTTTTCCTTTCATATTTATAATAAGGTAGTGTTTCCCAGTAGCCTTACTTTTACATGCAATCGTGTGACTAGGGAATTGGGAATTTTTTACCTCATTTTGCTTTAGAGTTTTCTTTAGTTATTATCTTGTATGAGATGGTAAGGAGATGAAAGCAGGTATAAAATACACACAATAGTACAAATCATATGTTTTGTATCTTTAACATGGTTCTTTTGAATGACTGACTTTTGGTTTGCTCTTGAAACAACAGCAGTAGCACTGCTCCTTTTTCTCCCTTGGTCAGAGCTATGCTAAGATAATTCTTAATCAAAGCTTTAACACAACCTTGCAATGAAATATGACCAAGGCAATTAATCCATATTAAAATGGTGAAATCAATTCAGAGCCGTGGTATCTTGTCCAAGGTGTACAAAGCTCTCAGCTCTCCAATGATGTATTTGCTAACTGCTGCTGTTTTAAACTCTCCTCTTTCCCCAATCTCTCATCTTTGATTAGTCCTCAGTATGTTAAATTGGGTAAACAAATAGGTAGTGGGTTGATAATTGTGAAGCTGGTTGATGCCTTGTCCTCTTATGTGCCTAAAGGAGAGCAGCCTTCTTTAATAAACCTATTAATGTACCATCATTCCTTCTACAGAGTATAAATATATGGTAATATGAGGTCTGTCTTCTTGTCACCACACATCACCACTTCTATTTGAAGAAAACAGAATAAATGCACCAAATATAATATTACAGTCAAATGGAAAGAAAATTCCTGGTTTCTACTGTCAAAAAGAAAAAGCAGAACAATAATTTGAATAGAATTGCAGTTTATCCTGTTTGGTGTTAAAGAATACCAATTTATTCTATAGACTGCAAATCATTTAAAGATTTCAACAGTTTTAATGAAGTTTAACAATTCTGTGTAAGGTGGATGTTTTTTCCTCCATTTGGTGTATCCATCATCCTGTGCAATAGAAACCAGTGTTGTCCGCACAGTCTGGGCTGAAGGTTACTGACACTGACAAATTATCAAAGTGCTTATTTTCTTTTTAGTAAACAATCTCCTAGAGTTTTTTTCTCTCCAGAAATATAACCAATAAACCTGCAAGATCTGACAAAGCCAAAAAGTTGTAGAGAAGGACCAAATAACAGAATCTGGCTTAGTGCCCAGCAAATTATTAGAGAAGACTATTTGGTAATAAAAAGAAAATAACCTTGGGCTCTACATCATACACAGATACAGATCAGAACAGCCAAGAATGGCTCTTTTATTTTTGGAGGGGGGGTTGTTAACTAACAGTTCTGTAAGGATATTCACCATAGTGAGTACTGATGCAGACAACTAGAACTAATAGTGGTAAAAAAGAACTGCCTAATAATTTTTTTAACCCAAGTCAGCCTATTGTTTCCATCAGACATTGAATTTCAAATATTTGCAGTAGTAACATCACAGACTACAGGTGTAAGTAAGGCAATATTCAGTTAATGCAAAGCTTTATCTGAGGGTAAATACCTGCAGGTAGCATCATATTGGTACAAAAAGCTTAGGTTGGCTTTGCCTGGAGTGTTTAATTTGATTTGCAAACACCTGTCAACAGAAAAGTTATGGCTTACTTTTTGAACATGTTATGCCCCACGCATTCAAGAAAGCATTTTCTTTTGTTTTTGAAGCTGCTACTTGTTGAATGTGAAAAAGAAGAGCTGCAAGGATACAGTTTCTCCTATATTCTGCATATATCAAGTTACAACCTTTGGTAAGGCTTGTAATGCCTGCCAGGTGATGGTAGGAAATTTAAGGATACAGAACCAATTAGTTAAATGCCCCATCCAATGATCAGGTTTGTTGACCTTGCATGATGGCAATATGTTGGTGCAAGTGGCTGGAAGCTGGGCAGAATCACTCAACTGTTAGAAGGCTGGAGACTCTCCCTGTTGCAGAGCCTGTGGTAAGTAAAATAAGGGCCTTCTGTTCAGAGAATGGGCAGACTCTGAGCCTTCTGCATCCTGGCTGAAGTGGAGATGGGCTCCTACAATTCTGTGAAGCATTAATACAAGCTAAACTTTCAAGGGTGCTCGAGCCTTCATAGGTATGCCTCCAGTTGCTGTGAGGGTCTGCAGTCTGTAGGGGATGTGTAGCTTGGCAGCAGAGTTGTTTGTGTGTCTACCGAACCCACTCACCACAGGAATGGAACTCCAAACTGTGGCTTGAATCAGCTGTTGGAAGGAGTCATCATCGAAGATGAATAGGCTCACTGTCAGCTGAGATCTTTGCACTAAGATGTGTCTTTCAAAATGATATATACTTGTCTGTCCTCTCTTGCTTTTGTACTGTTTTGCTTCTGAAAGTGTTAAAAACTATTATTTTATCCTCTGTAAAAGTTTTTGCATGTGTGGTGGGAAGAAGATGGCAAAAAATAAATTGGTTTCACTCTGTCAAGGAAAATGGATTAAAAATATGTATTAGGACTGAAGAGCACTTATCTAAACCTCTTCTTAGCCATTTCATCTTGTAAACAGCTTGATCCAGAAGGGCAACTGACAAGTCTTAATCAACTGTCTTCTGCAAACCCTTTACAGAGGAGCAGGCAAAGGTTATAATCATTTTTGCTTTAGTTCTGGCATCTGTCCTTAGCTGCCTTTGGTGTGGTGTCCCAGGTAGCTGTCTATCCCTCCCTAGCCATGACAAGAGCTGCCAAAAAGCCTTCCCTCTGGCTAGGTCAGGAGCTTATTGTATTTAGAGTCTGTGTTATGCTAATTGTGTACGATGATAACAAACACTATGAGCTGTCCACTTAAGCAGAAAACCACAAATTCTTCATACCTATCTGAATGATACCAGAGCATTCCGTTCTTACCTGTTGCAACTTTCCTTCGCAGTAACAGATAAAATGTCTTTCAGGTTGGATGAATGGTGCCCACAAAGTGTTTCTTTCAACAGACAGTCTTTGCAGCTGAAATTTGTGCCCATTGTTTCAAATTTCTCCACAGTCTTCTCTGTAGAATTCTTTGCAGAAGCCTTCAGACAACAACTTTGGGCCTGCAAGGGGCAAATAATGTGAAACACGTTTCTAATGAGCAATAATTACAGGTTTAAATAGCTGGCACAATCAGTGTTCAGTGATTTCATTATTAGATGGCACCGTAATTTATGCTAATCCTGATAACGGTTCCGGATGAGAGAGGTCCAGACATAGGCGATTGCACTGCAATTATTTACACCCTGTATTTCTGAAACAATAGATATGGTAATTTGGAAATCAGATGACTATGATTTCATTTATTCTGGTAGGAAACACATGTAACAAGTTGTGTCAACAACCATAAAATTAAATAGGATTATCTGATTTCCAATTCTAGGTTTATTCCTTGTTAGCTTTCGCTGCCCTAGACAACCCATGAATCAAAGGAAGTTTATTTGTGCAGACAAAAAAAATTTCCTACCATTTTGTAAGTCTTGCATTTGGATGTATGTTCTCAGTGCAAGCAAAGGGGGTTGAACTTCATGAGTCTGCTTTCATGTAGCTACCACCTTTGTAATTACTGCAAACAAAGCCAAGCCTTTCAATCTTCTCAGCCATTCCTAAGTGACTGGGGTACTCACTTGTGCCTTTTAACTCCACTGGGCTCTTGTGCAAGTAAGCCATCAGTAAACTGAATTTTCAAATCAAATTGTGCCAATGTGGTGTGTGGCAGGACATTAGGGAGTATATCACAGATGTTTTAGAGGGGAAAAGAAATGGAGGCTGGAGTGATTTCAGTATGCAGAACACTGAGAAAGCTTTTAGCAGGAGAACCGGTGCTTCAGTCTCAGGTTCATTCCTCAGCACTGCAGTTGTGCCAAACAAGACAATTAGACTGTTCATGTGTTTAAAGCCCATGCTACGTGCTTCGTGTGACTGGAAGATCAGGTCTCTGGTGTAAATAAGTGAGGTAATAGTCTGTTGATTGTTGGAAGTTCCTGGAACAATCAGGACTCTGGTCTTTCTGCCAAAGTATTATTCACTGTAATTAGGACAATGAACATCACTAAAATTCTATTCACTGCACCTCTCATCTGTTCCTCTGGTGAACTTGTACAGTCTTTCTTAACTCAACACTTCAAATTTGAAAATTGCTGTTGGTATTAGTGAAATAGATGTGCACGTTTTAGGAAGGAATTTTTTTATCCAAAATTTATCCAGACCAGTTTATGGTCTGGATGCTAATGACCAGTGTGTATAAATTGTATTTCTTTTCTGTGATTGCTGGGACTTTGCTGCAGGATCCACACTGGAGGGGGTAAGGGAAGGCATGCAAATACTGTAGCTATTCATGAAAAGAGGCAATGAGTGCTGAAGAGCTCATCAGTTTGCAATATTTGTATCCTGGTGCATCTTAAATAGTCTCTACCATCAAGTCTGTTTTGTGATGTGATAGAAGGTCTGGGTTGGCCCTTGTCATACAGGTGTTGGCAGTGCCACAAGGATGGGGGAGCATTGGGGGAGCATTGGGGTAGCTTTGCCAGCAGCTCAGCAGTGTCCGGGCTAACAGGACTCCTGCGTGTTACTGTCCGCCTGTTCTGCTCCCTAGTGCTCTTGCTGGCTTTTTTTTGCTCACATCCAGGGCTCTTCAGGCCTCCTGCCACTGCCCTCCCCAGCCTCCTTGGGCAAGTAGCAAGGTGAGGCTGGCCTGGGTGGCCTACTTGGGAGGCTTGGCTGCTCCTGGGAAGCTGAGGATTGCTTTTGGGAAAGCTGAATGTCTGTGTAGCTGTGAACTCCCAGCAGAAAGGAGAGAAAAGGACTGCTAAACAAGCTGATGTAATCCACATGTTTGAGAGTGGACAGTTAGAGAAGCTTGGAAAATCATATCCAGAGGCTTTGGTAAACCTTATCTGAACTGCTCAAGATGTTTAAGCTGAGACATTTCACAAGAAAGGCTCTTGCCGTGGTTTTGACACTTGCTACTTTAAGCATAGCTTGGATTTCTGATAAGACATTCTTTGTGGTATGTAATTTTCTATTTCTGACCACAGCTTGCCCTGGAAGGACACAAGAACAGCAGCTGTGAAACAAACAGGTGAAGCTATAAAACCCTCTTACCCTAGCTTTTTATTTCTGCCAGCTTTATTCTTGTAGTGTTTTGGACCGGTGAAGCTACAGCTTAATTCCCTCATTATATGAAGAAATTTGCTTATGTGTTTAGTAGAAATACAAATTGCTGGAGGAAGAAACCTGGTGGTGGAGTACAGTGTGTTGTTGGTGTTAGGGTGGTAGCTGTCAAAAGCAGACTTCATTGTAATCAGCTTGTCTTAAGCTTCATATGCAACCATTAACATTCCAGCTTTGACCTGTACAGTACCAAACCATGTTTAGAAAAGGAACACTCCAGTGTCTTGATCTCTTCCAGGAAAGTTTCTTCATTTACAAGCTTAATTTATAAATACAGAAGTTATTTCCACAGAGCTGCATCTTTGTTTCACAGGATGATATTCTGTGTTTATGTGCTGAAACCAGTGGATGTAAACCACTGCATGCTGGAGACCTACAGCATGCAACCTAGAGTAAAAGGGTCTGCTTTTGTCATGGTTTAGATAAACAAAGACTTAACAGGAGGAAACATCTCCATTCTGGAGTTCTTATATGTGGAAGTTACAAATCGCTTTTTTGCTGTGTAATAGAAATAGTTTTTCAAAATGCTAGTGTTGCGCTATTGATATTTAAGATCACCTCATTAATCATCTTGGGGAGTAACAAAGTTATCTAAGTTCATGGACTCACTTCCTAAAGTGGATAATAATAAAGAGCAGAGAAGAAACAACATTTTAAACTACAATATTAGTAAACCTTTGGACAGGAGTAAAGATTAATTTGTACATAGTAAAAAGGTTTTATAATGTTGAGGAAATGATCTGGTCAGGGGTCAGGTGTGCAGTGTGGGGAACAGAAAAGAAACTGTATGAATGCAAGTGGTGGTGAGTGTCATCCAGAAAAATACTCGATGCTAAAATGTCACTAGTAGATTATCTTATTTTTGCATGCATTTGGAGAACCAAGATGGAAAGCAGGATTAGGTTGGCCTCTTGATCTGTGAGTAAAAAATGTGAAAAGCAAATAATTTTCTTAGAAGGAAAGGTATAAATCTTACCCTTGCTGTCTCTGCAATTTATGTGAACTCTGTCAGGAAAAAGAAAGGCAGCTCAAGGAGGTCTAAGCTTACTCAAGCTGAAGAAGACAAGGGAGTTGCCAGGGTTAAAAAGAGGAGCTGGTCTTGCTCACAGAGAAGCACAGGAGATAGTCATGAGGCTGTGGAAACACACAGAGAAGTGGTGGGGAGAAGCAGTAATTTTTCAGTATTTGTCTTTGTCCCTTGTGTCACATAAAGGTGCCAAAATAAACATGTTTGCCATACACAGTGGTCAAATTTTCCACATGCATCAGCTTCACTTGGTGTAAGTGCAAACAGCTGTGATGGGGAACTGGGAGTAAATGTAGATACTCAGGGATGTTCAAGAGCTTATGAGAAGGAGAAGGATAAAGTCTGCCTAAAGAATGAAGTAAGTTGTTTGCTTTTGACCCTGAATACCGTGCAATCTATGAAATTAGTAATATTGCATTATAATCTCATTTACAAGGTTTCCTTAAAATAACAAAGATTACCAAGAGTAGTGCCTTCAGAAATGAATAGCATTCAGCCGAAGCTAAAAGGGTTTTTTTAACCTCTGAAGCAGTGTCATGTAGTACACTTCTGGCTGTTTGAGTGATGGGAAGGATTCCTCTTTGTTCTCACGGTATTTGGAAGTGAGTCAGGAAAACGCATAATGCATTTTATATGAACATTATATGAACTTTTAAATGAGTGCTCAGGCGTAGGTCATCAAAAATGCATGTTTACATTTTTTGGGTGAATTTTATTAAAAAAAGACAAAGAACTGTTTGCTAAGGTGCCATCTGCAATGGATGAGGTGGAAGGAAAAAGTGAAAGTAAATATTTTGTCTCTGTTTTTTACTGATCATTTTACGAGAGAAGAACTGCTATTTATGAAAGGATGTCTAAGTCTCCATGTCTCAAATGCACATCTGACCTGCTTCTACTGTGGACAGCCTGGGTACTAGTTTGATTTATTTCTGATGGTTCTCTAGGACTCAGATGCTGGGTTTGGCATTGGAAGACATTGGACAGATATTTTATAGTTGCCTAAATAACAAAAGCAAAATATCCCTCCAGGGAGAAGGAAAAAATAATGAATACTTATTATCTAGAGATTTGTTTACACTATAGTATTTGTGCTAAAGATGTTGATTAAGTAATGTGACTAAAAGTGGTAAAGGGAATTAATTTTCAGCCATGGACTTCAGTAGAGCTTAGGGAAGTCCCTCTCCTTCACCAAGTGAAAATGGAGATTGGAGGGGATATGGTGCAGAAGCCATGCAAACAACTACTTTTGATCTGTGCAGTCACTCAATGTGATTTATTTGCTCAGAAACACAGTAGGTGCAAGACTTCAAGTCCCTTAAGCATAGGTGATACACACATGCACACACACACAGAGCCTTTTAGAAATTTCATTTCTCAGTCCTCAAAATTCCTCTGAGCTGCTCTGCAGTGAGAATGCCACCAGGTTTCTAGAATAGAGCTATTACAGAGCAAGGGGGAATCTTTTCTTCATTAAGAAGAGTTCATACAATACAAATCCCTCTTACATAATTTAAGAATCCCACAAATAATTCAAAGTAACTTTTCACATAGTAATCCTTAAGTAGATTGCTTCAATGCTTCTGCCACAGGTCTGCTTTGGGCACTCTTCTGTGCAATCCTGAACGGTTTTGTTCTCTGTTGAATAATACACCTGAAACTTAATAGAGTAGAAGGCATATGTGTAATTAACACTTTCAAAAGTTAACAGAAGTGTTTTAAGGGACAAGAATCTAGTTAAATGCATTTCCCATAGGCAGAAAATTCTAAATACTTATCTCCTTAAAATTACATCACATTCGTATGACTTGTGTCATCGGTATACGCAGGAAATATAATTTTAAATAAATACTGTAAGGCTCATGTAGGAAATTTTATAGATAGACATCACAACAGAGAAGGAGGAATACCTTACTAGAAGAAGTTAGGAAGGCCTCTTCTCCACACTGAAGAGCCTCCAGTCCAGATGATCGTTAAGGGGAAAAAAACAAACAAAGGCCCAGATGTTAACATGTAGCTGCTTTACTGAGAGATCCAACTCCTACAGGGACTGCCCAGTGTAAAGGTCCCACACAGCATTACAGAATCTCTCCAAGCTGAACTCAGGCAACCCTGAGGAGAAGGCATGTCAGTTCCTCTTTTCAGTTAATCCTTGGCTTTTTTCCAAAGACCTCTCCAGAAAGGATAATTAATGCTAATTACAGGGTTTGGGTTTTTTTAAATGAAGTACACAAACCTGCATCTCTATAAAACTGGGCCCTATTAGATGCTGAAATAAAGAAATTAAAGACTTCAAAGGTTTTTTTCTACTAATTCTCTGAGCCATTGAGTGCATCTTGCATAAAAAATAAGTTGTATTAATATTAAATTGCTTTTAAAACAGCAGTGGTCTCTTGCTTGTGAGCCAGTCTACAGCTTTGAACTTCTATCAGGGTTCTTAAAGATGGGCAGGAGAAAAAATTGCAAGAGAAATACATTTTTCATTAAAAAAAAGTTATATAAAATGCATTTTTGGAGTTCCTGTTGAATTGCTCTAAACCAGGGATTAAAACAACATAAAACATGTGAATGTTCTCTCTTTAAAAAGTCAAAGTCTCCAAGTAGAATCAATTGTTAGCTTTTGTTTGTACAGTACTCACAAATATAGCAACATATTTACTTATTCTAATCCTATACCACACCTTCATTTTTTTCTTTTTATTTACACAACAATCATAAACATTTAATCTCATTTTTCCTTTCTTCCTCTCTGACAGATGCCTCATGTATTAAGCTTTCCTTTGCACTGTGCAACACTTCTGGCATCAGTGATGGTATCCTGGGGTTGCCCAAGGCTAGGATTTGGTACATCAAGGCCATATTTTCAAGAGTTCCTTCAGCTAGCAAGGGTGGATAAATGAATATTGCGGTTCCTGCTACTACATTTTATTTGCACTGTTGTAGCTGCTGGATACCTCAGTCAGGTGGAAGCATCCTATTGTGACAGACACTTAAGAGCACATGATGGAAAGTTGTTCCTTCCTCAAAATGTCTAAAATCCACGCAAGGCTCTGACGGGAGAAAGAGCCGGATGTAAGGAAGCCAGAATCCCCAACAGAGTTGTCTTCAGTCAAAGGGATTCCCTAAGTACAATATGCAATACTTTAAGGAGTTGGAAAAGCCAGGGGGAAAAGGTCAACTCAAACGATTTCTGCCTCTTTATAAAATTTTTCAAGTCCACTACAGAAGAGAATGAAAGAGTTCTGCTCTGAATTATTAGCAGTCCTTTTGTTTCAGTTTCTTGTCCTGAAAATGCTGTCCACAGGAAGGTCAAAAGCAGCAGGGTGATGGGTTTTTCCTCTCCCAGTAGTCCAATCTCTCCTTCAACCAAACAGGTTTGGGTAACACAACAACTTGAACATAAAGCTCAGATCTCTTCTTGCATACCAACATTTAAAGTGCAGAAATATTGAAACTGGGCTTCAAATATAGTCATTCATGTAAAATTGTCATGGTAAGCCTACCCATGCTGTCTGTGTTGCCTCAATAAAACGCCTCTAAAATAATTATTTTGTGAGTGGGGAAAACATTATCTGCAAATCCTTCTACAAGAGGACTCAGAGGATTCAAGAGGAGTCTTTAGGAATGGTCTCCCCAAACAAATTATCCTCCTGAGCTGGGAATTGCATTTTACTACCTCTTAAAGTGATTTTTTACTTCTGATCACCTTCCTTAAGCACATGGAGTCCCTCTTTCCTTGACTTGTTCTTTGTTTTCTGTCTTGAGTTCCTGCTGTGAAATGTCTAAAATGACAGCAGCTCCAAATGAGAAGGCATCTTTAAGACCAGTATTGAGAAACTTTGTAGGACAAGGCTCCAGTGATATCACTCCCCCAGATTTTTCATCTGAAGCTATTTGAGTAGTCATTTCCTTGTTGGTGGTTTGTTGTTTGGCTTTGGTTTTTTTCCTCTTCCTTCTTACCACCAGCACCTTCCTCCTGGCTTCTGCACATTTACTCTCATAAAATCAAGGAGCAGCTCTATACCGCAGATATTTTCCAGACTCCTTTCTAACTAGATGTGCAAAAGCCTTTCTAACAGCTGGACAGAATGATGAAAGACAAACAGCTTCTATATGGAGACTTTAGGTATCATGTATGCCTCAGTAGTATCTTTTCCTTCTCTCAGGCTGTCATCTCATCCCGCTTTACCACTTCCATGGCTTTCTTGAGGCATGTTGGCTACAGCCTGTAGGTGCTGTAGCATATTTTTATACACATTAATAAGAAGATACATAGCCATGCTATTTTTAAATTTTATGTTTGTTAAATGCTGTTTGATAAATACTATAAGAACATCAGTGCTTCTTTGCCTGATACAAAGACCTGGATATCCATTTTGCCATCAGTAATAAGATTACCTTTGGGGGTGGTTTCTCTTACCCAGCTGTGGGATCTTAACAATACTGGAATAGTTGGACTTGATAATTTTAGAGGTCTTTTCCAACATGGATGATTCCATAGTTCTGTTCTATATTTACTGCTAAAATTAGGGGTTGCTGTTTACTGCAAAGTGACTCCTTGCCACTAGGTGGGTACCCTTTTCTTTGATACCTATGCTAAATTTATAAATCTGTCTTAAAAGACACTGAAATTTGCCTGAGGCACTTCTGAAACTTTGCTAGAGCTCAGTTTTATTTGACCAACAGAATGGCTAATACTTAGATTTCTCTTTACATGGGTCTCAGTGGGT
Source organism: Edolisoma coerulescens (assembly GCA_013397115.1). Lineage (NCBI taxonomy): Eukaryota > Metazoa > Chordata > Aves > Passeriformes > Campephagidae > Edolisoma > Edolisoma coerulescens. The sequence goes on from VWZW01001651.1 coordinate 231,126, forward strand.
GCTGCTCTCTGTTTTCCTTCATCAAAGTACTGCATTTAAAATCTGGATTCCCATCCCATGTAGGTAGCTCTGATCTCACTAGGGAATTTCAGCTATTTTAATATCAAGCCATTTTTTCCCAGAGTGGATTTCTAATTGTAGAATGGCTCATAAATTGTCTTTTCTTAAGTAATGTTTATTTAGCAGCAAAGAAAATTGAGTAAGAGTAATTGTTAAATGGTGAGTATCTGTGCCTGTGAGTTTGCCAAAAGGGGAGAGGCAGAAGAAGCATAAGGGTGTGAAAGCTGGTAGCTGCCTTCAGGCAATTTTTTAGTCTAACTGTGTAGGTTTCAGATGGTCTTGGTTTTTATCTCACAGTTTTCTGTTATTTCAGTAGGTTAAAATTGTTCTAGCCCATATTGTTTTGCTTCTAGAAAAGTGAATGTACTAGTTGTGCTAGATGTAATCAGCACAGGGAAGTGAAAAGTATCTGGAAATTGAAATTACTCATGCTGGTAGTCCCATTTTTGCTTGATTAAACTGGTTCTGAAACTGGCACGATGCAGCAAAGGATTCTGTGTGTTGTGGCAACAGAAGCTGACGGGAGTGTTCCTCTGCTGTCCTGAGGCTGCTTCTTAAGCTCATCCTTGGCTTCTTGCAGGTGCCACATCCTCATCATCTGAGCAGAGGGTTTGGGGCAAAAGGGTGTGGTCAAGGCTTTGAGCTAATGTGAAGCCAAACTCTGTCAGTGTACATGGTCTTCTGGAACCCAGTGTCAGGGCAGGATGGATATAGCTGCAGTGTTGACAGATGTGAGGGGTGGCAGGGGACTGCCAAGACGAACACAGGCTCTCTGTGTAAGATGCTAGTTGTTATACACTCTTCACTTCACTGAATCTGGATCTGAAATTCCTCCAGCTGAATGCCTGTAAGGGTCTCCTGAGCAGACCTTTCATGCTGGTCTATATCCTAACTGTGCCAGTGAGTCCTGACAGAGATTCCTTTAATTACTGCCTGCACAGGAGTGCAAAAATTTCCTGCAGTAGTTTAATAAATAGATATTTACCTAAGGGTTACTGAAAAGTCCCAGTATGACACTGCTGCGAACTGGTGCATTTTCCATAGAGTGTGAACAGTGTCAGTACCAACTTCTTTGCTTTCTCTGCAGGGATGCCCTTGTTTTGGAGGTCTTGTTTAGATCAGCCCTCCAGATGGATCAGTCATCAGCCTTTTGAAGTTTCCATCGAGATAGGGAGTTTGCTGAATGCTGTTGTCACACCTGTGTTCCTGTCACGGCCTTTGTAACAGCTTCAGAGTGACTGAATTGGGCCTGAATCATTTACTTTCCTTCTTTTACCTCACAGAACGGCTTAGTTGTGTTTTCCTTCAAATAGGTGCTTATCTGACTCACGTAAAAGGAGGAAGTTTCTTAAAGATTGGGTTTGTGTTGTGGCATGGAAGTCAAGTTTATAAATATTTCAACAGACACTTATCTCCTTTGATGCTATGCTGGTGGGTGTTGTGAAGTTGGCCTATGGTTGCTCTGTGTGAAGCCTGAGGGAGGAAATCTTGTTTCTCAGGAAGGGTGAGAATGAAATTGGATGAGGTGTGACGCCAGGTAAATGGAATAGCTTTTGGTAAGGAGAACACTAGCATAAAATGTTCATATGGATTAAGTCAAGACACGTAGGAAAAGCAGTGACATCTTTAAGGTGGTTTATGTCAAACTTCTGTAAAAATACACAATGAACCCAGCTATGTATGGTATGTATGGTATCATCTTTGACTGTCAGTTGCTTGCTGTCTATCCTGGGCACAATTCATATCTATAAATATGCCAAAGTGCTAAATCCTGTGGCAGCAAAAAAGGATGGCATGGTTCAGTGTTATATGCATTTCTGAAGCACTCTCTAATAGCATTAAGTGACCTAAAAGCCCATCTGTGATATCTGTCAGGATGCAGAATGTGTTTTGGTGGCTTTTTTCCTCCAATGTTGTGCCTGGAGGTCCTATCACTTAGTATTTTGTTTGTTCCATATGTAAATCAAAAGGCCAAAGAGTAAAATAGGAGGAGATACTGCCTGTCTCAAGGGGTCAGAAAACCTTTCCACATTTATCAAAATAACTGGCTTGCAGACTGTGCATCCTATATAACTCTCTAGTTAAGTCGTGAAATGCTATTTTTCAAATACTGACTTCCACTTCTATGGCTCCTTTGGAGTATGAATTGTTGTGGTAAATTTGAGGGGCATTTTTTTGTCTGAAATGAAATACAGCCAACATAATGAAGTAGTTATTTGTAGTGAACGCTATCTGCATGGCTGAAAGGCCTGAAGTTGCAGTTTACCTTTTACTTTTCTTTTTGAAGCTTGCTGGTTTGGTCTTTCACCCATATCCTGTGTGATTTCAGCTCTCAGGATGCTTTCAGAATCCAAGAACTTGCCAGTATAGCAGCTCTGCTTTCCTCCTTTGTGTCATGACATCAAAAATTTCAGTTTTAGTTCCAATATTTGTATATTGGCCTCTTCAGAATGAATAAGCAGTGCTGTGGGTGCTCAATTGCTGAAATTAGTTCATTAATTTCCACCTAAAGATTAAATGGAAGTGAATGTCCATGTTTCCCAGGAGCACAAGATAATTTGGTCAATAGCCAGAGGGTTTGGCTAATAACTGAGGTTGTGGTGAACAGAAATAAACTATTGCAAGATGCCTTAGAGCTATGGAAGCTATTAAGCCAAAATTTCTGTTAGGTTTTCCTGCTGGATCATCAAATTCCCCTGAAGTGAAAACTGTTGCTCTTGAGACCCATCAGGAGAACTATGATTTAAGGTCTATATTTACTGCATGGCTCTGATGCAGGATTTTGGGAAATGGAAAGTATTAGCATTGTATTCATTGCTACAATAGGAAAAAAGTGAAAATATTCAGACAAAGCATGAGAAAAACACCCAGGAGAAACTTGGTTTCTGTCATGGGTTTTCAGAAGTTAGTCATGGACGATAAAAAAATTCTTTAACATATCAAACTGAATGTTTGGCAATGGTTGGTCTTGAGCAATTCTGAATTTTCAAACAGTGGTGAAGATGCATCTGAGACCAACACTTCCTTTGAAAGGTCTCAGCTTCCTATGACTGTTGGAAGAAACCAAATATTTGGTTTCAGTAGCTTTAGTGCACTTTCTTCTGTGCGCGCCAAGCAAAGTCCCAATTCCCTGAGCTGTAATTTGCTGGCAGCAATACTTTGATGTTTCCTCAGAAGAGGTAAGGAAAAGTCTGCCTAAAACTCACTTTTGTTCCTGGCAGACATCAATGCAAATATATGAGTATTTTACTTTCTGTCAAAAAATGTGGGCTGAATTGTCATCCCTCTGGAATAAATCAAGTCCGTATACGGTATCATAAAAAGAACTGCAGGAATTTTTGGCTCTTGGCACAAAGTCATGCAAAAGGTACCTGGATCTTTCTTTTACTTGAACTGCACTCAGTCCATTCCACTTTTTCAAGATAAACTCCCCATTTTTTTGTTATTGGCCAAAAGTCTATCATTTGGTTTTCAAATATATAATTTGTTGCCAAGCTCCTCTATTTATCTTTCAGTCTTATTTTCTTCAGTTATGCAGTAAACTTTTCATTACAACTGTCACTGAAAGTTTTCTGCTTGACTTTTGTCCTGGGTATCTGTGTGGAAGAACCCATGACAAATATTTTAAGTAGTGTCTAACACCTGGTGTATTATCCCATGTCGTGTACTTTACTCATTTCAAAAAGCCCATCTCTTCATTTGACTGTAATTCAGATTTTCTAATATAGATTTCAATTTCATCAGAGAAGTCCTTAATTTCCCAGGTATGCTGTTTACTTGGTTTCTCTTCTCAGGTTATTCTCTGCTCACCCCAGTGTGGTTGAGGGTGGAAAAGAGTAATAGCCTCAGAACATGGATGTGAGCTAGACTACCTGTTTTTTTAGTTATAAAGATAATTCTGATTGCTTTGGATATCTCTAGTATGTTTTAGCTTGTATCAGTATGGATTCCAAAACACCAACTATAATGAAGTCCAAATCTAATGTACCATAGAAAATATTTTAATTACCTTTATCTAAGATTTTATCCTTCAGTTCCACACTGTTATCTCCTGGGGTTTTGTGATAACTGGCTTCCTATTCTTCCCTCCCCTGCCTGTCACCCATCTTGATTTGGAGAGAAATATTTTTTACCTTTATCTGTTTTGTAAAGTTTTCCCTATCCATTGTCTAAATATACTTTGGTTTTCCTTTTAAGATAATACCCTAATACATAAACTACTTTTTAAAAAAAATAATTTGATGTCTTGGAGTTTTATTCCTGCCACCATCGATGACATCAACTCCACCTTCACCCATAGATATGTGCATGTATGTGCATCTGTTCCCACCTGCACAAGATCAGATTCATGCTGTAAATCAGCAGACTTACATATCAGGTCTGGAGACAGGAGTGTCATTAATTTAGGAGATTCAATTCTACAGCCTAAATGATGTAATGATTTCCATAAAGCTTTTGAAAATAATTATACAACTGTACTCTGATGTATTTTTCTTTCCCAAGATAATGACCTTATTTTAAGATGACTGTTCTGATAAAGGATGTATTATAAGTAATGCAGATAAATAAGCCATTTGATAGTGGGATGTGGGCTACTGGTCAGTTAACTTTAGAAGTTGTAATGTTTTGTTTACATTAGTTGGAATAACCTAGATCTAGGATATAATATAATTTTCCTCTCAAAGCTTTGACATTATGGAGCTTTGGGGATACTCTGTGTGCAATATGTTTCCATTAGGCACAGAGCAGTAATATTTTTATGTCAGCATCTCTTTATTTTTAGGAGATGAGACAACAGAAGTAGTAATAATTTGTGGAAGAAGGCCAGGTGACAAGAATAAAAGCCAGGGTCATGACAGAATGTACCAGCTTGAAGTAGAACCTAAACGTCATGTTGGGGACTAAACTACCCTCTTAACACTCCAGTAAGGAACAATGAACCCAATGAGGAAAGGACATGTTTTCTGAACCCCTCACCCCCAGCTGGCTCTTAGCTGACTTACACAAATCATCAGCTTCAGAAAATGCTTTTTAACTTGATGTCAGTGCCCGTTTTCCAGGTTCCTAACCAAACTGGAGAAAGATTACGTGTGGGACACCAAGACTTTTTGCTAGTTTGGGAGTTTCTGGTTATTTGAATTTATCTGTTCTTTGTCCTGCTCCCTCAGAGAAAAGGCTCCTTTCCTCAGAGGGAAAACAATCCCCAGTGTACAGGGATGAGATGGCCAGACAGAAAAAATTCTTGTGCTTCTGTGTGGACACTTCCAAAGGCTGTCTATGTTTCCAGCTTAAAAAAATCATGAGCTGGGTTCACTTTTAGACTTTCCTTAACCATAATTTGGTGCTGACATGATCTCTTCCTAATTTCTCCTAAAATTTCTCCCCTTGACTGTCCTCATCAGTGTGAACCATGATTTGTTTGGCTGCAGTTTGAAGATACTGAATTGGTAATTTTTCTCATACATGTATCCTTCCTTCTGAGCCTTTACATTTGCATTCATTCTTAAACTGTTTCTGCCTAATTAAATCAGACCTATTCAAACTCTGAAGGAGAAGAGCAAAGGTCAAAAAATGTCAGACACCCTTAACAACCTCTATTAAATCTTGCTAAACTGAAGGTGCTCTTACTTTCAGTCCAGAAATGGCATCTTAGATTGCAGTAATTGATGTGACCTCCAAACAGTTACATATTATCAAGAATTCCACTGAGCAAAAGAGGAAAGAATGGGACAAATGTGCGTAACAGAAACTGCTCCTTAGCCCAAGTCCCCATACAGCACTGGGAAGAGAAGTATTTTAACACTCTTTGCAGATTTGAATGTAAAGAGAGGTAGAAATGAAGTCCACTAAATTTGCCAGATCTTCTCTGGGATTTATTTTTAAGCTGGAGAGTGAAAGCAAAAAGCAGTGTGCTGCATTCAGTCAACATACCAAAATTGTGCTCTGTGTGTGGAAGGGTTTGATACTCGGTGAGGGGAGTCAAGCTGCTTGGCCCTGAAATGCAGCTAGTAGGAAACTCTGAGACTTCATTTAATTTTAATTGACATGGGCTGTCCTCTGTGTTAAAAATAGCAAGTTAGGCAAATGGAAGGCTCTTGCATCACCATTTGGTATGGATAATTTCCTGTCAAGTCTGAGATTGGGGGTTCAAGTTGCTTTATGATTTTGTATGTAGAGAGGGGAGGATCTTGCCTCTGGAAGTGGTGCCTGTGCCCATAAAGAACACGGAAGAATGGATAGAGTCTTCTAGTGGCTGGAACTTGAGGAGGTATTTCAGTCAGGAACGAAGTAGATAACCTGATTCTCTTACCCTCATTTTCCCAAGTTGTAAGGTATTTAGTGAGTCGGGGTAGAAGAGCATTTACAGCTGCTGCCCTGTGACTGGCAGCATTCCCAGCTTCACTGACAGCTCCTATTGCTGGATGCCACTAGAAGCAGCAGAATTTGCAGCAGGGTCAGAATAAGTTTCTAAAACCAAGTAAGGTGATTGCCATGTATGCGTGGGCAGAGGCTCCAAGGCCCAGCCAGCTGAAGTGAGAGCCCAAGAACTCCTTCCTTTGAGAGCATAAGAGCTCATTTCATTTCCAAAACACACCCATAATAAACCCATTTTTTCATTGTTTAAAATCTTAATTAATGTGATGAGAACATGGAAATGACATAAACAACACGGTGCTTGACAAACTCTAGTCTGCAGAATGAAGACCAAACACAAGTTAGGGTTTGAAGCTGATAAGAGGTTTAGAAGTGGAGACTTCTGGGACTTCTTTTTGTGTTCTGTTTGGTTTTTTTTTCCTGGAATTTGACTAATAGATGCTTTTACAGAGTTAGAATTATATTTCAATGATGCGAGTGATGAAAATCCAGAACTTAGATAATTTAGGCTTCAGAAAACAATGGAACAAATTTTTCTGAAACACTAAGTTGCTTTTCAGATCTTTGAAGCCACAACATGGCACTAAGGCAATAAATTCTTTGTGATTCTCAAGACTAGCAGGAAGAGCTAAAACATCGCTAGTGAATTCAGAAAGAGTGGTGATAAATTCAGGTGGTCTGTGGTACTTGTATCAACACCCTCCTTGGCGTTTCTACTAGATGGCCGTGATCTGGAGGAATCCCTGGGAATGTGCTAAATTACCCAGATACTGGAATCCTTTCCCACTTGAAGTAGTGACAGCAGAGAAAGGAAAGACTGAATGCATCTAAAAAAATACTTTTTAGCCCAAGCAGTCAGTGAGGTGTGAGAATGATTGGAGTAAAATAAAAATGTTTTCTGACAGGAAGGAATGGATTGGTTATGTGCAGAAGTAAATCAGCTGCATAGAAGTTGAGTATATGGTGAGAATCAGCTACGTGGAAAGCAACACTCCCTAAATGACCTTTCGATCCTCATAGCTAAAGGTTCATCAGTTTGAAATTACTGTCTTGGATGAAAATGGCAAACTTAGCATGAGCCTGTGAAAATAAGAGTATTTAAAAGTAGCTTTCTGAGCACTTGGATAGAGGGCTCCTAGTAAAGAGAAAACCAGCTTGATAAAGGAGAAATGAAGCTGCCTCATCCAAGCATGTATAATAGCTATTGCCATTCAGTACGGCTGAAAGGTTTTTCCTGCAGCTAAAGGAAAATTCAGCTTCTAGGGTGTCACTAATTTTCATAGAGATTTCAATGTCTTCAGTTGTCTCACACTGAAATGGGATGTGAAAATATTCTTGCATGGTCCCTTGTTTTCTTGTGCGTTAAATCCAAAATTACTGACCCTTTGGTGCTAGGACCATGTTGCTGATAGTTGCTTAAAAGGTTGCCTGTGGAAAACCTAATTTCTGTGTCAACTTCAGAGTTTCATCATGAAATTTAATGTCTTTTCCTCCTATCGACATCCTTGGGAAAAGTAATCTTCATTATGAGACCCTAGATTTTTTTAGTTAAAAACAGACAAAAAGTCTAAACAAAACCCACACAACTTACTGCCTTTTCTATTCTTCTCATCCTGCGTTTTATGTGATGTTTTCTTATATTCCATTTGGTTATAAATGCAATTTTAGGTGCCGTATAGTAGTAACTGGCTAAGGCTCGTTTGCACGTGAGATTTCCACCCGTGTGACTAAGGGTCCACTGAAATCAATAAAATTTCAGAAGCATTAAGAACTTTAACACTCTTAATCTGGACCTAAGTGCTCATGCGTTAAGAAGGACAATAAAGTCCAAATATTTATTAGAGGGTGTCAAAACAGGAATGTTGTGGGATGGTTAGAACCAGTGTAGCCTCTTTGAAGCCACTGCCTGATTCTAACTTTATGGGGCTTATTACCCAATCATTGCAAAGAGAGGGCTATGACAATCAACTTCAGACCCCTTTTTAATACTTCTGTTTGAACTCTGCACTCTGGAGAAGTGTGGGGTTTATTTTAAATTTTTGACTCAATTATCTTTTATTTGTGCACTTCAGATACAACATTAATATGAAATGCTTGTTACTTCATGCATGCTGAGCACAGTCTTAAATTATTGCATGCATTGTAAAGTTCAGTATTACTGAGAAGCTCTGCTCCACTTGCTTTTTTACTTTAATCAAAAAGCAAGGCTATCTCAATCAAAAGCTGTTTCTTAAATTTAAAAAGACAATGCAAAAGATTCATCTTTCTCTGGAGCCTGGGGTGGGATTCCTGGAGATATTAGACAAATTATTTCTTAGTGACTTAAGAACAGAAGCTCTGGGCAGCAGCATTTAGCTCTTAGCCTTTTCTATTCAGAAGTTTTATGCAAGGTCTCAGCTAAGGCCGTGAGTGTAGAGAACCAGCACATTCTGGAGCACAGTGATCAAAGCTTTAGTTAGACATGGAACTGCTAAGAGTAGGAACAAGGTGACTTTTTTGCCTCCTGCTAAGTAGAGGGGGTCTGCATAGGGGCAGCTGAGGGGGAACCAGAGAAGCTCAAAATAATCAGACGTGTCCCATGAACATCTTACCATGACCCTGCTTGCAAAGCAAGTATCATGTCTGTCCCCACTGCAGGGTGTGACTTCATTGCCCCAGTTTTGTTGATATGTTTATTACCCGCTTTTAAACAAGACCTAATGGCTTTTCTAGATCTTCCTCTATCTCTTTTTTCCTTTGACTGCTTTTCTAGAGCAGGATGCAGACCAGTTGTCTGTTTTACATGCTGCAGGGGACAGTGCTGCCATTGTTGCTCATTGGTAAGCATTTTTGTCCATAATTCTCTTGATGACAGTTTTCTTTGTTAGGGGTCTGAATGAGGGGTAAGTGTATTATAGGAGGTGAATGTAAACTTACCTTGTGATGTAGCAAGAGTCTGATATCCCTGTCAGCTGCAAGGATTATAAAGTCACCAAGGAGTGCTGTTTTCTTTGCTTCATCCTTCTGAAGTGCCAGGGACCTTGTGTTAAAGCAAAGTGAGTTCTGCAGCTTGCATGAGTTGCATGCATTCACGAGTTTTTAAATGTGCACTTAATCTGCACATTAAATATTAAAGTTCCTCATAACTGGGTTACTGGGTTTTAAATTGCACGTCTCAACATCGCAAACTGGTTCTTTAAATGACTGCCCTTTTATTGTCTTGTTATGCAAAGAAAAAGATAGCAAGCTTTGTCAGAGCCCCTGACTGTCTAGGAAATCTGTGAGTTGATGGGCTTGATATCCCAGATTTTGTTTAGACAGTTCTCTTGCAATTCAAATAATTACATTGCCCAATAAAACCAGAGAGAAAAACAATTTTCAGAAACAACAATCTGAGTTGGCCAGAGGGTAACTACTTTCATTATACACAGGGGAAACATGAAACCTGCTTGTATTCCAGGAAAAGAAAGGGATCAGAGTATTCTGTCATATAGATGTAATACTAAGAAAACAAACTTGGCCTCAGTTTTCTTAAAGGTCAGCACAGGATTTTTTTTTCTCTATAAATGTAATGAATGGGGCTCTACATAGTCACAAAAAAGGATTCAGTATTTGTCAGTGTATTCTAGAGGCAAAGAGGGAAATCCTCTTAGTATTGAGGATAGTAAGATATACTTCCAGGGTTAAACCTGTTCATCCTGTGTTATACTGGGATGAATGCAATCTGGTTGACTGCAAGGGAATTTGAGAACTAGTATTTCAGCTTTGGCAATGGAGTAAGACCACGGTTTTCTACAGTCACCCGGGTCTAGTTAGTTTGGAGTCTTAACCTGTCCCTTGAAACAGGCCTCTCCAAAGTTTTAATTGTCATGGTGAGAGGCTTTTTCCTGCAAAGTGGCAGCTGAGAAAAATGCCAGACTTCTTTGCAGCAGATCTAATATTGGTGTACTCTTTGATGGATTATTTGTGAATGATAACTTTAAGACATCAGGAGGAATTATCTTTCATTGTCAGCATGATCATCATGGTGTCAGTGATTGTTCTTGGAAATATCCCACGTGGCTTGACCCTGACAACTATACACAGGGTGGTGCAGTTCTTGCTTCAAAGACATTACATTTCTGATTAATGACATTGTACAGGTTTTGGGAGGAGAAAAGCTGTGTGATTATGTCGCCATGTTTTTTTCTGTGATAACTCTATGCATAAAGTAGCTTTCTGTCTTCCTGACTGCTCCAAGTAGGAATAACATGTTCACAACTGAAGACCATTAAGAAAGAAAACCAGCAGAAGGACTTAGAGTAATGAGGCTGGGGATGACATAACTGATGCAATGATGAAAGGAAATTATTTTGGTAGCTGGTGGTTCCAGCAGCATTGACAAGTGAGTGTAAAGTTACAATAGCAAAGTAGTTTTAATATCTTGGCAACAGCTCTGTCAGGCTGGCCTAAAGAGGTGTGTGGAAAGGGATCCCTCAAAGTTGAAAAGGGAAGGAAAACATGTTTGCAGTTTGACTGGAATGATTCTTTCAGTTTCAGCTGACCCTGGAGGTAGAGTCAGAAAAGACAGATAGAATCATAGAACCACTGAGGCTGGAAAAGACCTCCAAGATCACAGAGACCAACCTTTGACCAAACACCACCACACCAACTAGACCATGGCACTAAGTGCCACGTCCAGTCGTTTCTTGAACCCTTGCAGGGATGGTGACTCCACTACTTCCCTGGGCAGCCCATTCCAATGCCTGTCCATCCCTTCAGTAAAGAAATTCTTCCTGATGTCCAACCTGAACCTCTCCTGTCACAGCAGAAGGCCATTTCCTCTTGTCCTGTCACTGATTGCCTGGGAGAAGAGCCCAAGCCCCACCTAGCTACACCCTCCTTTCAGGTACTTGTGGAGAGTGATAAGGTCACCCCTGAGCCTCCTTTTCTCCAGGTTAAACAATCCCAGATCCCTCATCTGCTCCTAATATAACTCACAAGAAGTGGGAATATACAGAGAGAGACAAATAGCTCAGTAGAAGTGAGGTACATTTGCAACTCCTTGGCACACACGGCACAATGGCAGCAGAGGGACTTGGACAGCAGACTTAAAGGGAGGTATTTTGCAGAGAGGAAGAGGCTGGACCTTCATTCCATAACCGGGGGACACAGTCTGAGCAACCTGGATTTGACTGATCTGAACACAAAAAGAGCCAAACATTCCAGTGTTGGATTCTCCCTTCATTCTTTTAAATGAAATTACAGGCATTGAACCCAGCAGCTGAAAAGCCTGCTGAATGAGTTTCTTTGTAGATAGAAGGAAAATCTGCAGTCTGAAAAAACCCATTATATGTGACAGCTTTGACTGAGGGCTCATGAAATCACAGGGAACATGAACAGAATATAGCACTCGGGTTATCCTGTCAGCCCACCTTCATTTTGTTACCACTAACTGCCTCATTCCTGGCCAGCCACTATGCAGAATCACAAAATAAAAAAAAAAAACCAAAACCAACAAACTCCAAAACAAAAACTCCATATAAACATTTTCTGCTAGGTGAACTTTGTATAGAAAAGCCTAGAAATATCACCCTTGATTACCTGAAACTGCCTGCAGCTGAAGAGAGTGGCTGTCATCTTGCAGCGTGTGATTTGAGGCAGGATTAGATCTGCTGCAGATCAGCAGCCACTAGGCTGATGGTAATTCCATAGTATGTGGATGTTACAATGGTGGATTGCCACATGCTTGGCACTCCTGGGCAGTGGTAATGGATCTGCCTGGAATACAATCGTCTTGCAGTTAGATCGGTTTCCTCAGAAAGAAACTAAATAGAGAGTAACAGAAAACTGCCTTTGAAATAACCTCTGGCAGTCTGCGGATTTCTGTGACATCCTCATGTTCCCACTACACAATAAAGGGTGTAGTTTATAGCTATTGATGTGGGCAGAGCCATTAAGGGTTTTAACTCTTGTTCTGTGAGGCAGCAGATGCTTAAGGAGCAGGTATCTGTATATTGTTTGTTCCCACTTCTCTGGCATAAGGAAATGCTGCTATCATGCTCCTGGGGAGAGCTGGGCCAGGGGACATGAGTGGTGGAGGAACAGGAAATTTCAAGTGTGGCAAGAGCCCAGCTGCAGTCCCTGGCTGGAGAGAGTCCAGCACACATGCAAGGCACAGCTTCCCTGCGGTGTTTCTGGTCACCATACTGAGCACTCTCTTCTGCACAATTTCTTCAAAATGTCTTAGGCATCAGAGGGGACTGCTTCTTGCTTCAGGCTCTTCTCCCAAGATGAGGGGATTAAAGAATAACATGTCCAAGATACTGCCATCCTTCCTTTAAATGTAAATCAAGGTGGTTAATGTATTTGCATAAAAGATATCCACCAAGTTAATCAGGCATCAAGATGTTGATCAAGTGAAGCATTTTCTAGCAACTTGGCTTTGAGATGAGATAGATAATTGTAACTGATTTTAGAGCAGGAAAAATATGGCAATGCTCTCCAAATTAGTGCCTGGTATTGATCTCCTTTGAGGGATCAAGTAGCAGCCTCGAGTTATTACAAAGATGATGGACTCGAATAACAATTGATCAGTTCATTCCTTCAGTTAGTCACCTGTAAGACTCTGTGAGGAAGCACTGACAATTTCCTATTACTTCTACTTTGCATGACCAGATAGAAACCTGACCAGTTCTCCTTGGCTCCCCATCAGTGGGAGTCATAATCTGTGTGCTCTTGGACAGGTAGGTTATGATGAAGATACCAAATCAGTTGTAATGACACTAACATCCATTACTGATTTTTTGTTTTCCGTCGATTCATACATACACTTTTGTATAGGAAATCCCAGCAGAAGAAAGTCCTTGGTGCAAAAAGATGGTTTGCACAGAGTAACTCTCAGGTTTTACTTGAATTTGAAAACTGAACTTGGGAAACCTTGGTGCCAGCAACTGGCTGGAACTGTGTTGGTGATGCTTTTCAGACAAGAGTGCAGTAGCTTTGAATCTTTGAATTACGGAGCAGAGATAAGTCAAAGGACATACTGAAAATTTCAAGTAGACTGGACTCAGTGTTTCCTCACTAGACTCACTTAAGAAGAATATGCTATAAGCTATTGACCTGAGGCACCTCTAGTATTTTAGTAATAGCAACTGTAGGCAATATAAAAAAGCCTTGTTTAATATTTTTTAAGTATTAGTCTCTCTCCTTGGACGTATATCTGATGATATCTAAAATATTTACTTAACTGAATAGCATGAATAATTTTGACTGGAAGGAAAATCCAGTACAGTAAATCCCTGTATGTGAAACTTAGTGGATGATCTGACAGAGGAGAAAACTCACTTGTTTTCACCTTTGCACTGCATGATTTTTCAAAAAGTCTTTACAGTCAAGTCAGTCAAATTCAGGTGATTACATCTGTCAGCATTTGGTTTTGGTCATCTTTTCTCTTATTTCATTATTTCCTGGGCTCAAGCCCCAACAATATTTAAAGTGAAAGGGGCAGCTAGAGATTTCTGGTCAGTTATGAAGAACAAGAGCCTATTAGATAACCTGCCAAATGTAATAACCTGGCTAATTCTTATTTTTCCAAGGCTAGCTGGGTGCTTAAATGTCTCTCTTATTTCATAAGTTGTCTGATGAAAAGAGGCCTTTCCTCACCAGGATAGAAATAGTTGTACATAATAGTCCAGATATAGAAAAAGTCCTTTCACCCACTATGTCATTATGTGTAGGTATGCTAAGAGGATGAATATACTATAAAAAGTCCACTTTTGTGGAACTCTGCATAATATTCTGCTTTAAGTCAAAATTCAGAGAAATCTGACAGGCTATAAAGTACAATTAAAACTGAGTACATCAGTAATAAGGAGCCACAAAGCATGCATAATCATGAGATAAATGACCTCAGTGGACAGATGATGATGAGCCAAGGAGAAGCCAAGGTCAATTATCAGAACTTCTAATTTTCATGCTGTAATTAATAATGAATATTTCAACAAAGAATGTTTAAAGAATAATTGTATTCTGGTATTAAAACCTGTTAAACGTTAAACTTATGCAATTTATGCAAATGAATCTGATAAGAAGAGACAATTAAGGTTTATAATTAACAGATAAATACAAATGATCCAGTGATGAAGGTCTTGGTTTCTCCTCTGTCTTATGAGACAATGTAATTGATTTTTATAAATGCTAATTTATATGCACTGCTAACCATTAATACATTGAAGAGATCATTTATTAAATTAAAGATGAATAGTGGTGTATGCAAAGATAGTACCTGAGTTTTCAACATCCTAAAGATGAAAAGGAAGCAGAAAAAACCCAAAGCTTTGAATGATTTTGCTTTGGGTTTTTTTTCTGCCAAACAACTTTTGACATGCCAAGTACGAGGTATAGGAAAAAAAGTTTAATGGAGACAAACAGTCTTTGTTCAGTAAGTCTTTACGTGACAGTAAGAGGGATTTTTGGCACAATGCTTGCCTTTTAACATTTGTTCTCATGGACTAGAAGTAATGTGCATTCTTATTTTGCTTTGCTGTGCTCTTTCTTTGTGTTCTTGTATGAGAAGATGGCACGTTCACCCTGGAATAAAGCTGTTTTTAGCAGGGCAGGGGGAGTTTTTCAGGACAAGTGTGCTAACTTGGCATTCTCTCACAAACAGTCGCCTCCTTGTTTTCTGAGGTGTTACGTTGACTCCGTGCTTTTTTAAGAGTCACTGACTTCTCCTCCTTTTAAAATTTATGATGGCATTTTGCCAGCTCCTGTACTTATGAGTACGTATAGTAAGTTTCTCTCCTTTCTTTCATTTAAATCTCAGTATTAGTGGGATTTTTGAACCAGCTATAAAAAGGGATGCATTTTACATTATATTTTGTATCCACCCTCAGAACAGTAATGCTATTTAGCTTTGCAGGAGCAGCTGCAAACAATAGTTACAATTAAGTGTAGCTTTATCTTTGACAGCTCTTCCCTCCTGCTCCTTTATTTTCCAAGGGTGAGGTTGTTGGCTGAACTGCAGCAAAGCAGGTGCTTGCAAGGCAGCTCCAGGAAAGTGGCTCCCAATGGCCCAAAGTAAGTCCTAAAGGCTCAAGGAAAGGGAAATGAAGAAACCATGCTGTAGCAGATTTGATTACCTCTACGATTAAATTTCAAACAAATATATAAGAGATCTTTGCAATATATAAATATAATTACAGTCTATTTTAAAGGATGCTCAGTAATTTTTCCCTGTTTTTCTCCTGACTTCTGACTTCTGTCCTTGGCATTGTAGTCTGTGCTGAATTGCACTCTGTGGAACTGGCTCAGGAGGTCAGCCCTACAGGAGCTTCAAAAAGTACGGAGATTTTTGCAGGAATAGGCAAAATTTGCACCTACTGATGCAATCAGTGCAAAATCCATGGTCTTCCATTGGGGAGTGATGTGGTCTGCTGGATTCGGTGGGGCTTCTTGATCTAAATCCATGCAGAATTTGACTTAAAAAGACAGGCATTCATTTTCTGCCCCCAGCAGCTGTGGTACAGCCCAGGGTGTTCTTCTGAACACATTTCCAGTGCTGTCGCAGCCAAGTAAGGAAAAGCACACTTATCTTGTCTTCTCACACAGATCATCTTCTGGCACAGATTAGCTGGGGGATATTCATCATGAGTCAGAATTATGGCCCTCTGCTTCTAGATGTCAGTATGACACACTTCTCCCAGTTTCTGATTGCTGTGAACAAAAAGCAGTGTTGACTGTTTGTGCTAGTTCTGCAGTATCTAGCATGGTACTGACACAGGCATTATAGAATAAGTGCATCTAATTTCAGTGGTACATTGAAGAAATATCTGTTGCCTCATTGTTGGACAACAAACCCAAGTGGTAAGGCAGAATTTGTTCAGTCACATGCCCATTTTCCCTCCCCTGGGAGTAACATGTTTTAGTCATATTTTAGCCCCCTCTGCAAAGTGTGGTGATGGCAAACAGTGGCCTCTCAAGCCTATTGCTGGCTCATCAAGTACATCAATACTTGGAATAAGAGAATGGCAAGCTACTTTTACTACTTTTTTTGCATTGCTTTTTAGTCCTAGGTAGCCAAACATGTGGACAGAAAGCATGATTAGGAGAAAGAGATGTCAGAGTTAGACTCAACTGAGGCTCTTGAGGCTTTCTGAACCCCTGGTGTGGCCAGAGCCAGCTGGAGCAAGTGTCAAATGGAGGAGGGGGGTGTCTCTGTGCTGGGCGCTGGAGCAGCCTGGCAGGTGGTGGACTGCAGCCTTTTAGTTTCTGCCAGGTTTCAGAATGGCTTTTGTTGCTGTTGCAGTGATTCAGCACTTTGCAGTGAAACCCCCTTTCACTGGGAAGTTGCAGATTGATTCTAGCAACAAGTGTCAGTAAAGGTCTAGAGAATAATTCTCTTGGGAATTTTGAGCATACAGCCTTTTTTTTTGTTTCCTAAGACTTTAATAAGCCTTAATATAATTAATAGATTTGTAGTGGAAAAGCTTGTTGCCTTTGATTGTGGAGATGAAAGTCCAGCTATTTCTGAAACATTTAATTATACAACAGATGCTTCCCTTGTATTAAGATTCAAGAATGTGACTTTGATTTAAAAGAAAAAAAAGGCAATTTCAGGACATTTTCTGAATGACCTACTATGTTTTCTATTCTTTCCTCTGCTCCCCCAAAAAGGTACTGGCTTTATACCCACCCATATTCAACGGTGGTCACTTTTACAAACAGTTTCTAGAGCTCATAGCCTCTTCTAGAGGCTGAGTACTCCCTGAAAACAACCAAGCAAAGACCAGGCTGAGGTTCCTATCCTTCCCTAACCAAACAGGTTGCAGCCACACTGAGGATATCTTTTCCATTTCTACTTTTATTGAAACCACATAATAAGGACTGCCTTTAAAATTATTCTTCCAGAAAAATAATGCTATAAGATCAAGGGCTTTTTATTTATCTGAACTGCTGTAGAGCAATATATGAATATACACCGATAGTCATAACGAAAACATCCTAATAATTTGAAAGACATTTTCTGAACTTGTTGTATTCTTATGTGTATATTGCACTTACCAGTCCTTTACATGTTTTGTCATAGCTTTTAGTTACATGATGGGAATTAATATTAGAGGTGTTTAAATTTGGAAAACATTGGCATTTTGGAATTTGTCATGTTATGTAAAAGCAATATTTCAGAAATCTCCTAGGAAGTTGGAAATTCATTTAAATGTTTTTGGAAAACTTCTGTTTGAAATTCTATGAGGGTACTAGCAATTGTTCATGTCATTTCAGTTTTATAGTTTACATAATCCATTTGGAGAAAACATCCTCTTTCTTCATTTCAGCCACCAGGAGACACTTGCTGTACAGAAGCGATAAGGTGTTTTAGTTAATATAAAGGAAAGGCTGACTAGAATCATTTCAGGAATAAAGTACAGCTGACAGCATTGAAATTGTTATAATGGGCTGTATTTTAGCCACCAAGTAAGCTGGAGGGAACCTGCAGAGGTCATTTAAGTGTGACACACTGCTCAAAGCAGGGCTAACGTCATGAGTAGCTCAGATTGCTCAGCCTGCACTGATCAAGCGTGAGCGTCTATGCAGAGGGAGATCCCACAGCCTCGCCAGGCAGCCCTTTCCAATGTGTTACTGCTTCTATTGATGTTCTTTCCACCCTTATACCCCACTGGTATTTCTCTTGTTTGAGCTTGTGACCTTTGCCTCGAGTCTGTCGTCGTGCAGCTCCGTGGAGCAATCGGCTCTTTCTTGAGCTGCTGTAGGCAGTGGAAGCAGCTAGAGTGCTGCTTTAGCATGCAGGAGGAAATGTCAGCTGGTAGTCCTTGAGTGCAACCAACAGGAGGGCTTCCCTAGGGTAATATTTTGATGAGAATTTCCATTTCCAAAACAATCTTTACTTTTAAATTCTATTTTAAAAAATTATGAGATGGAGTCTCAGCATTTCTGAATTTTTCCCTGAATTAAAAATAAGAACTTTTAAACATTTTTGAAAACTACTCATTTACATGTCTGAAAATCCCCAGTATGTTCAGGTTAGGTACAGACTTTTCTGCTAAGGGTGGTGAGTGAGTACGGGGCAGCTTATTGTGCCTTTTAAAAATTCTTTTTCATCCCCTTACCAAGGGTCTGCAGCTACACTACAGAGCTAGAGCAGCACTAGCTGGGAGCAGAGCAGGATGGCTATGGCCCAACAGCGCAGTGCTTGGCCACGCTACTCCTCTTCTGAGGCAAGGCTGATGGTTGCAGTTGTCAGCCAGGGCTAATGAGCTGGATCCAGCCCCACGTTAATGCAGCTGTAATGTTTCTGGCAGCTGGGCCAGTATCTCTGTGTGGCAGTGTGCTTGAGGGTGCACGTGGCCTGTTCATAGGGAGCAGAGCTGTTTGTGAAATGGGGACGCCTGATGCTCTGTCAGAAGCTCTGTGTTCTGCACCAGGGATTCAGCTCTTGGGGGGAAGAGCCTGCTACTTCAGGAGAGTGCAGCAGGGCTGGGGCCAGCTGGCAATGCTGCAGGATGGTGATTTCCCTCCCAGATTCCTGTCCCAGAGCCAGGAATTGCTTTTTCCTGCCCCGTTGGTGGCTGGGCTTTATTCCTTTACTCATCTCCCTACCAGCAATGGTCATGCTGCTCCTCTGCTCCTGCCAGGGACACGTGTGAGGAAAGACGCAGAGGTGAAAGTGTTGGGCTGGTCTCTGCAGGGCATCGGGGCTGACTGCGAGGGGCTGGCATTGAGGGGGGGTTGGGAGGTCCGAGCCTGGACCAGAAGCTGCAGGGGAAAGGTAGAGAGGGGAAAAACATAAAATCTTTACCCAAGAGATGACTTTTGCTCAAACAGACTTTGAAGAAAATTTTGCTGGTGTTTTCTATGAACTTCCAAAAGGCCTTTTGTTTTCTGAATGACAGCCAGATGTTCATTGCAAGCTACCTATTTAAAAAGTGATATTGAGAGATGTTCCCTGTGTGGCACAGAAAAGTGAAAATGTGTCTACTTACAGGCAATAACACTTCCACAGTGAATGCTTCACTCTGGTTGGGGGAGGATCTTCAGAGCATGTTTATATTTGTGTTTCTGTCTAAGCATTGTGGTTTTGCCTGCAAAGAGATTTTTTTCTCTTTTTGGCATGAATGCACCAGTTTATTCAGCTTCAAGCAATTTTGCTGAGCTGCAGCACAGGTTTGACGGACTCTTTCCTCCTACAGCATGGCTGTAAATCACTGTGAGATGCTACTAAAGGCACGTCAGCTGTGCAGAGGGCAAGTTCTGCATGGAGAGGGGGGAGAGGAATTCTCTTTGATCAGTCTGGCTCCAAAACCTGAACATGGCTTCAGCTGGGAGGCCACAGCCATGTGAAGGTGGAAGTTCAAATCCCTCCTTCCAGGGGATTGCTCTTGTAGCTGCTTCACGAATGTTCAGTTGTTAAAAATTTTACCTGCTGCAGCACTGCATAATTTGGGATTTCACTGGAGATCCTAAATGTCCTGTTAATTTATGTAACAGTGAGCACAGTGCTGTTAGGTTAAATTCAGAATGAAAACATGAACGGAAACAGGAACCCTTGAGATAAAAAGAGGATTTGATTTGTTCCAAGAGATTTTATGAATTGGACTACATCTGGCACTGATGATATAATCCAATACCTTATTAGTTTTTTCAGTGAATTAAATAGCCAGTTTTAAAGAAATTAATGTCTAAAGAGGAAATACTGCTTGTTAAGAGACTGATACCTAAGTGAGCTAATTAGTAACTTGGTAAGGATCTGACATGATATTTTTTTGTGTTTAGCAGGGGAGAGAAATAAGGCCAAATTTTCATATGATCTTCAGCTCTGTTACAACACTTTATGTCTTAAGATTGCAAGCAGCTCTTGCATGGGCTGGTTGTTTACTGTTTGCTATCAGCCAGTCAAAACTCAGGTGTATTTATTTATTTATCTTATTTTAGCAGGCAAGAAACATCACAGTGAGGGGGCAGAACTTTTGACAAATACTTGAAGCCAAGGCCTCCTAAGTTTCAAAACCTAACACGTTGGAAAACCTGGTTTCCTTTTCTTTCCTACAATTAGATGACCAGCAGACATGCAGAAACATCCATCAGGAAGTTTGTAGCTCCAGTCACATCCCAGTATTATTCTCCCTGTTTTCTTTCAAACAACTGGCCTTTGCAGTGGACCAGGAAAGACTATAAGGGCAGAAGACATAGAAGTGCAATTTTTTACTTGTGTGAAGAAACTAGAAAATGTCAAATAAATCTGACATTCAAATACAGTTGTCTGTCAAACAAGTCTGACTTGTTTGTGTTTAGAGGCAGATACCTTTCCCTCTGTTCCAGCCCCACCTTCACGCTGTGATATGCAGGTCTCCGAATCTTCAACACTGTGCCATGTTCTTATACAGGCAGTTTCTAAAGCCTAGCACTTAATACCTTAAAATGATCAACCTTTGCACATTCTATTCCCAGTTTCCACAAGATGTGCATTCCTTAGTGATGTGTTTGGTTTTTTTTCCTTGGTATACAACATATTGACTTTCTTCCAGGTTGGTTTTAATTGGGTTGTTTGATAGCCAGGACTATTTAGCTTCAAGTACTTGAGCAGATGATTGGATTCTTTAAAGGTTAAAGAATCCTATTTGTTCCCTTCCACAACAGATTTAAATCTTTACTCTTCTTTATATAACCAAGAAATTGTTTTCTAAAAAGCAGTCTGTGGAAAGCATTATTAATACTCACCAGGTGTGAAGCATGTGGTGACAGCTTTGTTCTCTTAGATATATGTAGATGGTTAAATGATTTATATCACAAATGAAAGCATAAGTACTGGCCTTTAAGTTTTCAGCTTGTCATTTTAGAATGCCTAAGAGAAATAAAAACAAGACAAGGAAATCTTTCAGTGGGAAAGGTTAGAGACCTCTCTTAATTTTGGCTTAGCACTTTCAAAAAGTTTTTTTTCAATCAAGGAACTAACTGCTTGCTTTAACATCCCCTGCAATTCCTTCTGGACTTTTCAGAAGGGGAAGATAGTGTGCTTAAGTGGTGGTGTTAGGCCAGTGGCTTGATGCTGATATCTGTAGCAGTGTGCAGAGCTCCTGAAGGGATCCAACAGGCATGTTCCTTGTGTGCTTGCCTGCAGCAGCTCAAGGCAAAAGCAGGCATTTAGGAGGAGCTAGAAGACAAGCATCTGAAGCTCATCAGACAGCCAAGTCGAGATATTTTAATATATGAGAAGGAAATTAAATTAAAGATTGAGGGAAAAGATTTCTTTTTTAGCAAAGTATTCTAGTCCATTAGAGCAAAGGGAGTGTCTGTTTATTTTGCAGTTCTGCTTTTTTTTTCCTAAAAGTACTTTGTGCACGGGGCTCTCACTTGAGTAATCTTTGATTACCTCTCACTTGAGGGTAATCTTTGTCATAACTCATTAGTTCTTATCTAAAATCAAACTACTATACTTGATTTTACATGCGTAGTGCCCTACTTTTAATATTGTTACATGATTTCATTGGTCTGAGGAGCTAGAGAGCAGGAAGGAGGAGATGGTGAGAACGGAGCTGTGTGAGCGCCTCCTCACACGGGCAGAGGGAGGAGCCAAGTCAGAACTGGGGTGTCATTTTATTGCCTATGAGATGTATGGATCAGTCCTGGATTATTTATTGATTATTTATTTATTTACAAAGAAACAGACTGGAAGCCAGGACTGTAAATGGGCCAGAGCCATCCTTGGATGTGGAAGAAGTTTTGAAAACCAAATCTGACTTTGCTCTTAATTCATGCAGAACTGAGATATGCTTGCTGAATTGCTTGCTTGAATGCTTGCTGGCATGGTTGTGTGTAGGTACAGGCTTCGGGTCTATCTCTGCAGTCACTGGGAACTGCCAGTTTTCTCCAGGACTTCCATACTGAAGGGCTTTTCCTGGAAAAGTGTGCAGATTGCATGAAATTGCTGAGATGCCATTTTTCTCAGGTGCCAAACAGCACAATTACACAGTTCACATATTGGAATATGGCTAAAAAGATATGTCTCATTAATGAGATTGTAATGGCAGTGTTTTTCTGGCTTAGGACAGAAAAATATTAAAAAATTATGTGAGGATATAGCAATACCAAAAAGAGTCAATATGAGGAATACCTTTTGAAAAAAACTTCTGTTTAAAAGTTGCCCATACAATTCCAAATACTACTCACTATATTGTATGTTGTTTAACAAGAGGCAGAGAGTTTTAAAGTGTACTGAGAAGCAGAAACACTTCCTTCCCTATGTATTATGTGCAACAACTTTGAATTCTAACTTGAGGAAAACCACCCCAAGTTGTTTGGAAAGCCAGAACTTTGGCCTGCATTGCAGGTGGGAGGCACATGAAGATATGGTAATATTAACACAGAATATTATTCAATATCTAGTTATGTAAAGTGTATTAATCAGCATTCAAATCCTTCCTACCTGTTTCTGGACTCACCTGAATGCCTCCATAGCTTATGCTTAACTAGACTTTGGCTCCCTTCCTTGGCTCTAGGTTTCTAGGCATCTAGAAATGAGCCCCCTTTTTTCTGGAATGCTGCCACCTGAGTTGCCACCTGAGAGAATCTGGGGAAGATTTCTAAAGTTTGCACTGTAAGTGCTGCTTCTAGGTGCAGCATATATTTATAAGTGAAGATATCCTTATGCTATGGCACTGCCTGCTGGAGTCCTGTGTGTATCTGTAGAAGGACTGTGCTTTCCAGAATGAGCACAGCACCCCAAGCAAGGAGTGGACACAGCTGCCTTGTCTGTGATCCTGGAGGAAATATGTTTGAGGTGCTCAAAAAAAAGGTAAGTTTAAAACTGAGATATGTAGGAGATGAGAGGCACCTGAGGTGGGAGTTAGGGATGCTAAAGTCCCATTTTGGGTCTCAGACTGAAAAGTCATTTTCCTGTGTTCTCTTTACAAAGCCTGGGAAGCACTGTCCTTCATGAAGCATCAGATCTTCTGAGCTAACTGTTGGAAGGTATACAGTAGATAAATCTTACATTATTCTTGTGTGTTCTGTAGAGGTGTTAGTACTGTTTGCCATGAGCTGTTCATCCACTCCGCGCTGCTGTTTTATCTGTTTTCTTCTGGTAAGTTGCTGATAGAGGCTCAGAACAAATGGCTGTTGTGCAGGGAGCTACACAACGGATGGGGGAAACAAATCTGTTCAGCCACTCCTGTAAATGCTAATGAGTTCAGCTAGATAATACTTTTGTTTTTAATTCCAATGTACTGCTGTATTCTGGTTCCCTGAGCACTACTTGTACAAATTTTATCTGTGTTGGTATTAAAACAGGCAGTAAAATTGGTGTTCTACTTGCTAAATTGCTACAACTGCTGCTGTAACAACTGAATTGCAGCAGGTACAAACAATGGTGTGTGCTGGCATGGCTACCCAAGCTTTAGAACTTTCTCAGACACCGAGGCAAGGTGCCAGAAAGCCAGTGGTTGCACCTACTTCTGCAGACTGTACATAAAGTACCAGACACACTCTTGTTATCTAAAATAGAAGTACAATAATGTAATTAAAAGGGTTGTTGAAATTTGGCACTGAAATAATCCAGCTTGGAAAACCTTTATTTATCCCTCCATATACATAATTTTAAATGGAATCTGTATTGTGCCGTGCTTCTCATGTGAGGCTTGGAAGTGTCATCCTCCCCCACCCCTTTATGCTGCAAAACCTCAACATAAGAAACAAATCAGGGCAAGGCAAAGAAGACCAGGACACAATTCCTAGATCTGTCTTAACACAGGCAAATTGTTTGAGTCAATGTTCCTGCTAGCTGTGAATATTTTGATGCTTAATTGTCCAGCCAGAGATATCTACAGTCTCGCTAACAGCAGCAGTTTGACATTCTCTCTCTTTCCCATTACACAAAGAAAAGATTGAAGTCACCTAAATTAGCTGACTTATTTTGTGTGTGTGTAAGTTTATTCTCTGAAAGATAATGTCTTCATCATTATAGATTGAGGATGAAATTTCCAAATTGTAATTTCCGTTTAATTTTTTTTTTTTCTGTGAGATGAGAGAAGTGAGTTTTCACTTGCAGCTGTTAAGTAGTTTCAGGCTTTGGGCAGAAAGGGAAGCCTCTGGCTCCACTCCTGGCCAGGGCACCTAACCTCTGTTTTTCCTTGGGAGTGATGGGAGGAGGATGCACCATGGTGGGGCTCTCCCACACGATAGGTGCTGCTTTCTGGCAAGAAAAGCTGTCAGGTGTCTTGGGTGGCAGCGGTGTGGCAGTGGCTTCAGCAAGGGGCAGCCCTGGCCCTCTGAACTACACACCCTCTGGTCCACTCCACTGCGTGGCCACTTGAATATGTCTGTGTGTTCAACTAGAGGGTGACAGGTTTCCTCTGCGTGTGTCTGAGTGGGTGCTGGGACTGGTGGACAAAGTCAGGCATCTGCAGGGAGGAGGGCTCAGAGGAGCAAGAGGAGGGGAGGGGCCATGGTCAGGGGAGGGGTTGTGTCCACCTGTGTCAGTCCAAGTGTGTGGGGTTTGTGGAAGGAGAAGTGGCTTCATGGCTTCTTCACTGACCTTTTCTCTTTCCTTGCTGTCTGAGTGCAGCTATCAGTTTCTGTTGCACTATTTCAAGTGGATCTAGTATTCTCCATTTTTAATTGAAAGAAAGATTGAATTCAACCTCCCAATTTATTTATTTTTTTTTATTTCATCAAGAAAAAGGGGGGCGTGTTGTGTAGTTTTGGGTTTGTGGCTTGATACATAGCAGCTTCTCCCCACTGTCCCTCTTTCATACGCTTACTTGATGAAGTAACAAAGTAATTCTCTGTACATAAATGCAAAGCATCTCCTGCTCCGCTTGCTTTCAGCTGGAGTGCTCTGCATCTCTGGAGTACTGATGTGCAGGAATCCCAGGCTGCAGTGATTCTCTAATTCTTCATGAATGCATCTCACAGTGAGCCTTTGCAGCTGTTCCTCAGTTTCCCTACCCATAAAATGAAGATAAGGTATCATAAAGATGGAAGAGCATTTTTGACAGCTTTGAACAGAAAGCACTCATAAATGGCAGTGTTTCCTACCTTTATTTTCTTCTGCTGGCTAAATCAGAGGGACTTGTTTTTGAACTCGTTACCTAACTTTTTCAGCAATTTTTACACTTCTCAGCCATTTTAGTCTGAGCATGGAAGAGACAGGTATAACAACCTGTCTAAAGTACATTCATAACCATATGAGAAATAATGTTGAAAATTATTAAAATTAAGGACACACATTGTATACCCAGCTGCCAGGTCAAGGCCAGAGCTACAGGAAACTTTAACATAAATATTAATATAGCAGGCACTTTAATTAGCTGTGCCCTTCAATCACTTGTTATTTGCCCCCTTGGTCTCCATCTTGAGCCTTCATAGAATAGGATGACCCCTACTTGCCAAGTCAGATTTCATTCAATTTATCTAATTACTTTTGGGACCCTTTTAATACATGCTCCATGGAGTGCTAAGATTGCCCAGGTCTGTCTCTATTCCGGGACTCAAATATATAATACAGGATGCAAAAATGCACATCAGAACTCCTGCTTAACATATGCACAGCCTGCTTTAAACTGCACCTCTTATTAGCGATTCCTTGCTTCCAATCAGCTGAAATAGCTGGGAGCAACTGTACTTCATTTGTCTCATGTTAATGCTTTGCCTTTTTATTTCTGTCTTTTTCCCTTCAAGGCTGTTTTTGCTCCAAAGTTAATGGAAGGAGAGCTGAAAAAACTGTCTGAGAGCACGCCATATAAGTGTAACCTTTAGGGAGGTGTTGGTACTGGTGCAAAACCACTTTTGTAGATCTTGCCACATGGCAGCGATTCCCCCACGATGAGCTGCAGTCACAGTCCCATTGGTGGTCTCTTCCAGCTTGTGGATGCCTTGCTGGTCTCAAGTAGCAGTGCACATTTCAGCTTAAAACAAAAATAATGTTTTTTTCTTAACTGTTGCACAAATTCCTTAGGAGTAGTACACAGACCTCAAGATCTCTGCAAATTGGGTGTTGAGTCTGATCTCCTATAAAGTGCTAGGGCCTTATGTAACCTTCAGATTTAAAACACCGTTCTCTGATTTAGTCCTGGATAAAAATTGATTGGAATCATATGTTGAGTTTTAACAAGTACCATCCAAACACACCTGACTTTAATATAGAGTTGACAGACCACCTTTGACTATTTTCTTATCTTCCTCGTTACAAGGTTAGAGCTGTTTTTAAGACAAGCCTAGTGTGAAAGGGAGAGGCAGAGATAGTGGCAAGGTAAATGAGTCAGATTTACCACAAGGATTTAAAAAAACAAACCTTGAAAGCAAGGGTAATGTCTTGTGATATGCAAGATTTATTTTTTTTTTTAAATCCAAAACCTCTTGTTTCTAAAATTAACAAGTATTGGAAAGAGAACAATTTGCTTGCTATGAGGGGAAATGGGCCAGCTGCTTAACAGGACACAGTAATTCTAAACAGTCCTAATCAGGAGGGGAAGCAGAATGTGCTACTCAGTTGAAGTTCAAGGGTAATTTATAGAGGCAGAAAATAGTATCTATTACTCCAGACAGAACATGACTAAATTAAAAGGGATTATATTTTGAGTGTGCGCAAAAAAATTCAATAGGATTACTGGGACCTGGTGGTAACTGGCTGGAAACCCATAGCTTTTGTTCTGGATCATTTTGCATTTAATATTTTGAATCGTAAATTTGGAGTGTTCAGCTGCATTGGGCAATATCCTTGGGATGCTGGGCTTGCTTGGGCCAATGAAACCTGCAGAGGTTTCTGCAACCTGTTACAGGCCTGTGGAATTAGTAAGATTGGATGTCTTCACCTCTCTGGGCATTTTGATTGCAGTCATATTTTTTACTGTAATTAAGAGGAAACAGCAATGTTTTAATACATTTATGGGTCCCTTCCTTTCCAAGAAGTTTTGCTTTTTGGCTCCTTCCCCATTTTTTTCTCCCAGTCCCCCACCCCACACACTCACAGAGCATAACCCCAAATCTCAGCACTTATTTTCTTAGCAGCTTTTGGGAAGTGGTTGAACATGCTGAAACTGAAATTCAAAGGGTACAAATTCCTGCAAGTGAGGCAGAGACAGTTACAAAATGTATGTACTGTGATCTAAGAAATCTCTGGCAACAAAGACATGCTCTCTCAAACATGGTATTACTTAAGGTTTCTTTTGATACTTTATATTACTTTAATGCATTTTCTAATGTGTTAGTGGGGTAGAAGAAACAGCAACATCTAGGAATAAACGGTCTTCAACATTCTTTTCAGTTTCTAGTTATGCATAATGTGTTTCTGCTGTGAAGATGCTATTTAATTTTGTGATGTTTAGGCTGGTTTCTTAAGTATGAGTATTTTGCACAGAGCATATTTAAATATATGCCTATTTATTAAGACATGTCAACATTTTATGAAGTAGTTTTGATATTACATTCTGCATTCAGTCAGTCCTGCTGGGCTTTCTAAGGGCAAAAAGGGGAGGTGGGAGGGAGTGGAGGCATTATTATGTGATCTCTTTGGAGAAATTATTGGATGGATAGATGGTCAATCTGCAGCTGAAATTTCTTGAGATATATAAGAACTCAGTAAAGATGGTCAAATGTCCTTTTAAACAAAAGAACAGTTTCCCAAGGATCTGGTTAACCTCCCCCTCCCCCATTTTTTTTTCTCCAAAAACCTAGAAATATTGCTATGTTGTCTTACGGTATTTTCGGAGCTTCTGTTTTGTCCTTTGTAAGTCAGTGCCTCCTCTCCTGTCTGCATCTCTTGCTTTACTGTGGTTTGAGAGTCTCCAAGTGGAAGGTGCTGTCAGCTCAGTTAACAGGGAAGATCACAGAATACAGACTTGTCATCTGAAAGATGACGGGAACAAAGAAGTATTTGAATTGATCACTGAGGCAGTATTTCCACGTCACCTTTTTAATGTTAATTTTCAGCCTAAAACTGAGAATATTTTTGAGAGATGGAAACTGAATGTCTAAATGCCCAATGGTAGACTCATTTATGCTCCTACCAGAGCAGTGGTAGGACCTTAGCAGGTTTGGACCTTACTGAGAGGCAGGTTTGGTAGGGTCTGATTCAGTTTATTTTGGAGGAGCTGAGTCAGGCCCTTAATTAAAAGCACTGAGAGACTTTTTAGTGCTAAGGAGACCAGTTCCCTGCAAAGAGCTTGCAATTATGCTCCGAATGTATCCTGCACGAAGGTGTGTTTTGCCTTTACTTCAGTGCTTCAAGTCAAACCATCGCATTCCAGTCACAGTTTCAAAATTATCCATCCTCCTTTGCCATTTTATGGAGTGCTGCTAATACAACGGAATGGGCATGAGAAGACTTCCCTGTGCCAATTTGAACAAAAAGGTTTTGGCTGCCTTTCAGACTGAAAATAGTAGGTGCTTACATTTTTAATCACAGCATGAGCAAGAGCTCACGTACACACGTACACACCCGCACACAGCACACTTGCTCTGACGTGTGAATGCGGGTCTGGAGGTTTCTTGTTGACAGCTGGGTCACATTCAACAGTGGCTGTCCGATTAAACAAAAGTAGGCTACAGCATGGCAAACAAATTGTGCTCTGGGTTTCTGATCTATCAGCAGCCTTGCCAAAATGCCAGCTAGCTGAAAAGGAGATTTCATTGTTTCTAATGAAACGTGCTGTGCTCACTTGTCTAGTGTGTGCTTTAGGAAGCAAATGCAACTGGTCCCTTTTCATTTGCACAGTTCCCCCTGTGCTTCTGCCTCCTGCTCCTCACACATTAAACAACTGCATTAGATCTTTCCCAGCAGCTTTATGTACAGTTTAATATTTACACGTGGGGAAATAACTTCTCTGTCTTACATAGGATGTGCTGATTTCTGTGCAATTTGTGGTTACAGAAAAGCTACGCTTTTGGGAAGAGACAAATCTAAAAAGAAGTGTTGTGTCCTCCTAAGTACCCTCATTATTATCTTAAAAACAATTCCTTGTACACATAGACATAAATCTATGTGTATGGGCTTAATGTCATAAGATTCTTGAGTAGTATAGGATGTGTACAGAAGGTTATTGTTGGAATTTTTCTTGTTCCCTAACTGCAAATGGAATAGTGGCACTTCCTGCTACCATAATGTACAACTCCCTGCCAAGAGACCTGTTGTAGACCAAAACTCTCATGCTTAATACAGTAAATGAGAATCTCGTTAATTGAAAGGATTCTTGTTTAACTGTGGAGTATATCAGCTAACATAAAAAAGGTATGGTCAGATTTCCCTGTGGCCTCCAGGCTCAGCTGACTAACTTTTAAACTCTGAAAATTCTGGATGGGGAAGTAGATAAGGAGAAAGCATTCATGAACAGTAGATGATACCAAAAGATCTCACAAGCAGGGTCTGTCCCTGTGTGTGCTGAACAAATGATGCTTGTGGGGGATGGTCAACAGTGACTAAGGAAGGACAGCAAGAACTTTCAGAGGTTTAGTAACCATGATTTGTGTGGAAATCCTGGAAGAACTGAGTCTATCTAATCTAGAGAAAGGAGTAACAGCCTTAAGGTAGATCCAACATGGTACAAGTGCAGAGGGGAAGGACCTGCACGTGTCCCTACCTGCTGCAGCAGTGTGGCTAAAACACAGCAAGGGGGTCTTATACTAGACATTAAAGCTGTTTTTCAAGCTATGTATAGTCAAGTATTGGAATGGATTCTGTGCAGTCCCTGTCACTGGAGGTTTTACACTTTTAGAGCCCATAGAGAAATGGATTGATTATTCAGGAGGAGAGGAAGGAGTATGGACTAAGCATCCTCTTGAGAAGCTCCTGGTTGTGAACAGGGGTGTGATTTATACCTGGCGTTCATGTGACTGCCCCAGCTGTTGCTACCACAGCAAAAGGATCAAAGTCAATTTGCTGTCCCAGTTGTACCACAGATGTGTTTCCAAGTCAAAGAGCATCTTTAACACTTTCCTTCAGAAGAGTAACAAATACTGCTCAAAGTGACAGCCTGTAGCTGATGGTAGGTTTCTAGAGGTGACTGCAGCAAAGATCAATTTCTGTCTTTAGTGGAGGGGCTTTAACAGTTACAAACAAATCAATTCCTAGTAAATATTAGTGATGTGGAAAATGTACCAAGGGTCACCTTTCAGAATTGTTTTACTCCAGCATGTGGGCATCTTTTTAAGAAACCTTTTTAGTGCCTGGCTAAATTCACAGTGGCAGCAAAATATAACACTCTTCTAGCTATTTACTTTATTGATGCTGGCTTCAGCTGATGCTCTTGAAGAGTCTTCCTGTGATTTGTTATAGGACCAGGTAGACCTTATCAGGGTAATTGCAAAGCACTGTGCTATTTTGTTAAATGCAGCATGTTCTTTGGGAGTGTATTTGTTTTAGTAAGGCTGGAGAGATGAAACCTTTGAATTTTTCTAGTGCTTTAAGTCATGAAGTCACTGGCCTGCGATGAGACTGTTTTTTGGGAATGAGCTGCTGAGACATGAAGTTGGCTTAGCAACTTTACAGGTCAGTCTCCTAAGCAAATATATTCCTCTGTGGTTTTTCTCTGGGTGAAAAAGACATCAAAAAACTTTCTGTTTCTGCAAAAGGCTGTCAGCTGTGGTTGTTTTTTTTTCATGGAAGAGAGTGGGGAAAAAGAGAAAACCTTGAAAATTACTGCAAAAGAGAGGAAAATTTTTTATTTAACAGCTTGTGAAGTACCTGAGGTGCTTGCTGCTTTCCCATGACACTGTATTGCATTGCTCCTTATGCTTTGTTAGTGTGTTTCTTTGTCCTTTTTCTTTACCCAAGTCTGAATAGAGATGGTGTTTTAACCTTCAGGGTTGTGCAAGGCATATAAAGTTACTGTTACGCTTTTCCTGGGTTGCAAGTCAGATAGACTCTCCTGACTGATACCTATATATAATGTAAATTAGCACTTTGCTGTAGGGAGAAGCTGATCATCCCTTTTATTCTTCTACTAATCCATATTAGGCTGTTGGCCCATCTTAAACCCAGATCTTAACCTTTTTCTGGGCTCTCCCATTTCTACCCTCTAACCCCTACTTGTCTATTTACTGTTCTTGGATTATAAACAGTAAGGGTCCTCTATTTATTCAGTAGGTGTGGTGGCCCACTGGTTTACAGCACAGTTATATCAGCTTCCACATTGCAGCTTGGCTGAAAGCACGTGGGGTTGGGAATAGCACAGGGAATTCCCTGTCCGTCCTCACCTCCCATCCCACATGTGACTTACGCAGTAAGCTGTCAGAGCATCTGTTCCTAATGCTCCCAGAGCTGGACTGCATTGTAGTCTGGATTACTTACTCCAAAACATACTTTTAATAACACACCATAGATTTCTGTTTAATTAGGATACATATTTTAATACAATTTTTTCCCGTCTTTATCTGAGAGATAGTCGGTGGCTGTATGGTTGGGATGTACTTTGGCACCTGACACAGCTCAAGGGCATATCTGAAACTGGAGGTGAGAAGGAATAGCAATCATGCCACTCTTTGGCACAACTTTCTAAACTCCCTCCTAAACAAGGGCTTAGAGCACTACCTTTCTGCCTATATCAAGCAGAAAGCAATCTGCTTCTTACCTTTATTCCCTGCTGATCTTGTTTCTAAGCTGTGGCTGTTTTGGAAAATGGAAACTTCTTTACAATGTAGAATGACCAGACATTATATATTGTACTCTTTCTGTGTGTGCGTGTAAAACTATTCAATTGTGTTGTAACTTGGAATTCTGAATAGTATTCCTTCATTAATGTGTTTAGAGAGCTTATGTTTCACACTGTGTTGTAGTGTACTGCCACAGGAAGGGTTTTATTATTTATTGAATTTCTTCCTGAATAAACATAAAAATCCAGCAAAGGAAGTATTACTGTACAGATAGGCAAGTGATGTTCATAATAAATATACTGACTGCAGGTCATCATTCAGGTCACTATTTTACTGTTTTTATTTTTTTTTTCTGACTTCAGGAATAAAAGATTATTTCAAGAAGCTTTTAAAATAATTTTATTCATTTCTCTCTCTTATCACGTAGGGCTAGTCTACAAACAAGTGGATACCAAGAGCATTGAAAGTATTTTGGTGTTAAGTCTGCTTATAGATTGGTCTTTCCACTTAGCTTTGAAGTCTTGCCTATCCAAAGAAAATTACTACTGATGGCCTGTGAGCAATGTATGCAGTTGAGCTGGTAATGAACATAACTGGTCTGCAAGTGTCAACGAGGATAAACCATCTTTTACTCCTTGCAGGAATTGTGGCTGAAATACAGTTAAACACAGAGATTTCTTAGTACAGACTTTACAAGCTTTGTTTTCTAACTGCAGACATTTGAGGGTGCTCTGCTTTTCGCTTGAGTGTTGCCTTCTACTTCCTCTTGTGTTGTTTAAGAAGGGTAACAGTCCCCAAAGCCCTTGGGTATTTCCAGTGCTACACCAATGGCAGACTGGGATGGGAGGTGATGCTCCTTGCTCCACAGGCGGACATCCCACAGCTGATAAGAACCATGCTCCCTTAAGACTGCATGCACATTGTTCCGGTGATCCATTTTCTAAGGTTGCTCTGGCAACTCAGGTATGCATGAAAAAAAAAAAAAAAGGTTATTTCTTGTTAGACATATTTGGTTGCCTTGGTAACAAGAGAATAATTCATCTGAAATGCAACTGGATAGGATAATTGATATATTTTGAGGAATGCCTACAGGCAATAATAGGGATTTGTCTGCCACCAACCGTTCCAGACTTCAGAAAAAATAAAGTTAGGCTCTTAAACAGGAACAAGTGTGTTTTCTATGAGTCTGGATGTAAAGGTAATACCGTTCTTCCTTGTGCCTCTGAGGGATCCTTGATGGACTTCTCTGCAACTTTAGTGCAGATCAAACTGCATCTATGATCTCTTTTGAATATTTATTTTACACAATCCAAAGAGTTTAGAAAACCTCTGAAGTAATGAGCTCCCACTATTGTTTGGTTTCTTTGTTCTATGAATGAAATGCCTTGCAGCAATCTTGGAGGCTTCTGTACAGGAAATTCAAATTGACACTGATAACCCATTGTTACAGATACTAATGACTGACTACCAGGCCTTAAAGGCATTAAAGCCCCTGGTTGCTAAGCTAGCTCACTGTACCCCAGTCTTTATGGAAAATTTATGAAGTTTGATCATCCAGTATTTGATGTTTACTTAAACGGCCTCATGTTTTCAACACCTTGTTAACTTTCTTCCAACCCCTGTGCAGGACACAGTAAGACCTACTTCCCAGTGAATGAAAGGTTAAAATCTGATCCGTGTTCATCTCCTTCTGCACAAAGGCTGACAGGAAGGAATGTAAGAATGGCATGGGAAAACAGATGGGAAAAGTGCCTGTGGGAAGACTGAACAGATGACCTTGGGGTCCTGAGACTTGCTGGGTACATGCTGGAGCACAGCTCTATCTGACTTCATAGCTAGTTAATTTTCTTCTTGTAACACTAACCTTTTCAGAGCCGCGATTTTCCTGCTAAGCTGTTCTGCCCTAGGCTTTTTTCTCTCACCTGACTCAAGAGTCTGTCCTCCCATGACTGGTGTCTTGTCTTCTCCCAGTAACTTCTTCTGCTCCCAAACAAGATATAAAGGTGGCAACTAACTTAAAGAAGGAATGTTCAGACTGGTTTTAAGGCTGTTTATGTGAATTCGTCAGAAGCTTCACAGTTTAATAGCATTTCTGGAATAAAATATCAATTATCCCTGACATTTTGTTAATTTCACCTTTTTCATTTGGGATATGGAATGTGATACCAAGAAAACTCTCTATTTATTTTAAACTGGCTCTGAATCAGGTAGAGCTCACAAGGATATCTGTTTTCCTGGAGAGGAAAACTATAACTTCTCAAAGTTTCCCAGGAATATAAATTGCAGCAGTGACAGATCACAAGGTCAATATGATTACAAAAAGGAAGTATTTGCTTTATTATAGCAAGGCACCAAATGGTGTATGCTTTCTCCTTGAGGACCCTAGAAAGAAAATGTTTCCAGAAAAAGAAAGTTAGAACCCTAATGAAAGCAGAAATACTTTTCATTCCCGCAAGACACTGTTTATTGTGTTAGTATACAATCCATCAGTGCAGTAAATCGAGTCAAAAAATAAGGTAGTTGTCTAACATACTACAAGATTTTGTGCTAAGGGAATTATGTTTCTCTTTCTAGCACAAGACAAGATCTTTCTTTAGTCATGGACAAGGACAGCCTGAATGGATAATGTCTGTACTTGAATCCTTATAATGAAATTTGCAACTGGTCAGCCACTGAAAATCCTTCTAAATTTATCTGTGCAGCGCTATAAACTACATGAGCCTGCAAACTTGTGACTCTTAGAACTCCCAAGTAACTTTTCAAGCCATGCAAATAGGTAATATTCCTTTATCAAGGAAAATGTTCAGTTCACTCGGGTTGAACAATTATGAGTATTAACTCTGTAAACAAAAGTAATACAAAAACATAGTTGAGGAATTCTAATACTAATGCAGTAGATGGTGGTATATTAGCTCTTGTTAACCTATTATTGTATCTGATCTATTGCAATCTATTTTCTTGCAATAAATAAGCATCTTAGACTTCAATTTTCTTGAAGAAAAAAAATGTACTTTTTTTTTAGTTGAGATAATAGTCTCAACCTAAAAATACTCAGGGTTTTCCTTGTTTTATCTGGCCACGGGCAATCTCTATGGAAGTTTATCTTGACTGTTTGTATGGGAATGAAAACTGAAGCATCTTATCATACAGAAATCATACCCTGAGAAACTACATTGTGCTTGCCTGTTGCATAAAGCTGAAAAGTACTGTTCTTCCTCCCTCCCTTGATATTTCAGAAGAGTTCCTGACATCCAAACAGCTGTCCAGCTGCCACAGGGCAGAATCATTTAAAGCTAAGTAGCAATAGACCAAGTTTCAGTTATCTTAGAAAACATTCGACATACTGTCGCAGGCTCTGTTATGGTCTCCTTCACTACGTTTTTGATAAATTTTAATTTGCAAATGGACAGTTTTAACACTAATTTCAATTTATCCTTTCTCTGAAGGAGCATGTAATTGATAATGCTGGGATGTATGGTATGCTAAGTTGTAAAAACATACCTGTTATTTTGTCATTATCTTCCCCATCCAATATATTTGAGAATGATTACAAATTTCTGTAACAGCCTCTTACATAGTATGAAGTTTCCTGGGAAGTTGGTGAGGCTAAAGCTCACAGAAACTTACAGTTTCTTCAAAGGTGAATAGTAAAAGAGTTATTTTGAAGTTTGGTAGTACTGTCTGCCTTTCTTATCTCTCACAGTGGAAAAAGCCCCTGACGCTCTATGGGGATTCTCTTCAAAGAAAGTGGAACATGATCCACACATGAAATTGTAGCCTTCATTGAATTATTAAGTCTGCTGTTTTCTGGCAGCAGGGTCAGAAATCTTCAGTCCTACTCCATATTTTACCTTTCTAGGCTTTCTGTCTCTTACTACAAAATCTGCAGCTGACAAAATTCAATATAGTCTCTGAAAGGACTCCTGAGCACGGCTATAATTGTATTGTTTTCTTTGATTGTTTTGGAGATGTTGTAAAAGGAGGAACAGGGACAAAATTTAAAAAATTACTAAAACAAAGTCAAAGGTGGCAATTTGAAATGAGAAACTCCTTGACTCTTTTCCAAACTGCTTTCAGTTTTTCCATCTTCCCCATATAAAAGCTGTACATTTCTTTAGGATCAAGAGAATGGTCTCCATTATTTCATGGTAATTAGTTTCTGTGCATTAGAGATAGGAGGAATTCACTTGCACTTCAAGGATTTCTTCTACAGCACTGCAGAGCAAGAACTGTAGAAAACATCCAGCCCATGGTTTGCCTACTTCTGGAAGTTCAGCTGTGTTTAAAAAGAATATACAGCATGATGAAATTAGACCCATACTAACCGTATAATTAGGAATGTTGCTCTGGAGGAGAACTTCTGAATCACTGAAAATGCTACAGCCAGTCAACCAGGTCATGTAAACTCTTCCTACAGCTGATTGAGTTCTCTTTGAATCTAGCTTTTCTTTGTAGTTTTTTATTCCTGCTGAAAGGCTGTGCTGGGGCCTTCCTGCTTTTAAGGCTACAGGGATGATCCTCTATCCCAGCTGACCTCTTATGTGTTCTTTTGAAATTTATTGCTGGTTTATTCAGCTTGGTTTTGTGCTAGTATTTTCTTTTTTTTTCATGGCTTCTTTTCTTTTATTTTTTTTCCTCTTTTACCCCTGCTGCCTGACTGTGTTTTATAGACAGTGTACCTCTCGGTCATCAAGCTGTTAGGCAAAGAAAAGTCATCTCTCTTAGGCAAAATGCGTGCTACTCCATAGGATGTCTGCTGTGTATTTCCCTTCTCTGCTCAAACTGGGGAGCCAGTTGCAGTATGTCATGGCTTCCTTCTGTCTCACATCTAAGTTGCCTTCCCATGGAAACTGGGACATAAAGGAGAAAGAAGGAAGCAAGGCCTAGTGTGGGCTTGTCCTCATGTGGAACTGGGACGTAAAGGGGAAGAGCTTACAAGCTAAAGACATGAAGCATGCTTTAAGATCCTGCAGCTACAACTTGATTTTCTTTTAATGATAAGGGGATAGTGAAACTAATATATATCACCTGCTCTATCTGGAGTTCATGTTCTTCAGACACAGAATGGATCAGCTAGGTCTCCCTAGCGCTTTGTAAGTAATTTTAATAATTTTTTGCATCTCCCCAAAAATCTTGCCTAATAGAATCCTCGTCTGCAATCTGACTCCTTCACATCTGAATATATTGGTAGTTCATCATTGTTCGGGAGCCTCCATCCATCTCAGGTTTTCTCCATCTTTGGTTGTTACCAATAGATATATTTATAGCAAGAATTCTTGACCCACATGTTGAACCTTGTGCTTGGTACAAATGACTTTTTCATCCCATATGTCTCACTCCAGCTTTTAACGTCCTTCAGCTTTTTTTTAGCGATCTTCCTCTGTATTGGAACCCTTACGTTCTGAGACAACAGCAAATTTTAATGCTTCAAACACATTTTGCACCATATTCATTAAAAAAAAACAGGAATCAAACTTATTCTAAGAAAAAGTAATGAGACATTACCTATTAATTATCCTTCATCTCTAGGCTTCTAATTTTGCTGTAATCTCGCCTTTAGGTAGTTCTTCTCCTAATTTATAATCTAATATTTTATTAATCTCTAGTTTCTGACTTAATGATTCCTCTCTCATGCCACATCATTAAGTATTTTTACCAATGTCCAGGTAGATTGAATCAGCTGCCTCTCCTCAGTCTTAATAATTATTTACTTTCCTGTTTAGTCTTGCTTGTTCTACTTTTAGTAAACCTATGCAGCATTTCTTTCCACTTCCTTCCATGTCTTTAATTATTCTTTCCATCAAAGTTTGCTGTAAAAAATTGTGTACAGTTGTGGTTGGACTAATGATACTCTATTATGTTTCTTCCTCTTTGCTGTCCTCTGGCTGTATGACCTCTTGGAAGATTTGGCAATGAATTCTATGGAGCGGACCTGCAACTTCAGAAGCTATTTCTTTTTGAGGCTTGAAAGTAACCCAGACTTTTGTGAGTTGGAATGTATGGAGGCCTTCAGCCTCTTTCTGCTCTAACACAGTACTTGTGGTTCTTATTTTTGTTCTTTTTAGCCATTGTTCTGGTATATCCCCACTCAATATTTCCAATATACTTAAGTTAACTGACATAAAAGCACTTGGGTTTTGGTCTAAACTGTAGTCATCTTTAATCTCGGTCCTATTCCACCACAATTTCAGTTCCCATCTGTACTTCATTTTTATTTATGTTCTTGAGCATTTCATTGCTACCTTTTGGAATATCTCTGCACCGTCTAATTCTGTTTGACTTACAATAAAATCGCTAGCAAAATTATTCCCATAAGGTTTTGACATCAGTAATTTTCCGATTTTACCTCTTAAAATGCCTGTCAAAAGGAAGAACATGGCATCAAAACAGCACTTGTTTGTTTCTGGTCAAAAAGATACCACATCAGATCACTGAGTTTTATCTTCTTGAATATTGTATTGGAAGTGGTAATATGTTGAGTGTTTCTCTTCCCTTCCCTGAACTTTTGGAGAATTCCTTGCACAGCTCATAGGTATTTTCAGAGTGCTCTCCAGCATTTTATTAAAGGGATAGAGAGGAGGAAAATGTAATAAACAGGGGGGGTTTTTTTGTGTATGTGTGTGTTTCTTTGCCTAGTATCAATTGTGGCACAAATTACAAACCTTTAAACAATAAGGAAGAAAAAATTAGTCAACTTCATCGGTAGATTTTTGCTGTATATATTCTGGTTCACTATATATTCAAATGATTTTCCAGGTAACTGTATCCTGATTTTTAATGCAAAATCAACTAAGCAAAGGAGAAAAATAAAGGGCATGATTTTTTTCTTAAATCTCAGCTAAAGGAAGATTGACACATTAGTCATTGTTTGAGATGGAGAGAACAGGAGGAAGAAAGACGTGACAGTCATAAGGCTACCTGATCAGTTTGGGAACAAAAGCTTTTACTTGGTCTCAATACATCTTGCTCCAGGTTTGGGACTTTGAAGACTATGAAATGGCAAAATTTTCCCAGGATAAGAAAATTTTCTGCTCAGTTCCAGTTATTTGCACCCCTATCCAAGCCTCAGAATTAACACTGAGTTAATTTTGAGGCTATGGTTCCTTGTTTTACGTCTATTACCTAAGAACATATGCTGATTTGGGTTGAGGTTGAGTTAATTTTCTTCACAGTACCGGTGTGGGGCTGTGCTTTGGGTTTGTGCTGGAACCAGTGTTGGTAGTTCAGGGATGTTTTTGTTACTGTTAAACAGTGCTTACACAGAGTCAAGGCCTTTTCTGCTTCTCACACCACCCAGCAGTGAGAAGGGTGGGGATGCACAAAAGGTTGGGAGGGGATGCAGCCGGGACAGCTGACCTCAAGTGACCCCAGGGATATTCCATACCGTATGGCCTCATGTTTGGCAATAGAAGTGTGGGGGGGAAGGTTGTCTGGAGGCCACTGCTCAGGGACTGGGCACACATTGGTTAGTGGTGAGCAGTTGTTTTCATTTGCATCACTTGTCTGTCCTGGGTTTTATTTCTCTCTCTTTGCTATTTTTTTTTTTTGGTGACAATTTTGAATTATTATTTTTTAAACTTTATTTCAATTATTAAACTGTTTTTAATCACAATGCATGAGTTTTTTCACTTTAACCCTTCCAATTCTCTTCCCCCATCCCACTGGGGGAGTGGCTGTATGGTGCTCAGCTGCCAGCTGGGGTTAGAACGTGTCAGCCCTTGGCACAGTCCAGAGGGACCTGTGAAGACACAGGAGGGAAAAGAAGCAATCCCTACCCAAAGACCTCAGGAATGATTGAGGGAAGATTTATTGAGTAATGTGTTTAAATGCAGTTTTAAGATATACACGCACACACATGTTGGCGTGGTGCATAAACTATCACAAAAGCTTTCTTTCTGCAAAAGGGCAGATTCTAATTTATATCAATAACTCTCAGTCAAATAGCTGGTGAAATGAAGGTCAGTTTTTTGAGCTGAGTCATCCCAAAATGAAATAAACATGCCAGGGTGCTGTGGAGTAGGAGGGCTCACCATGGTGGGGTGGCAGAGCAGGGACAGGCATGCAGGGCCTGTCCCACTGCCCCAGCCCTGGACACGGGGCACAGCCCTGGGGCTGGGCACAGGCCCGGCTGGGATGTGAGCTGGGCTCAGTAGGGCCCCGGCCCGGCAAGGCTGGGAGGAGCTGGAGATCAGCAGATTCTGGCAGCCCCAAGGGGCTGACGTGGGGTTCTGAGCCATGGGTGGGGTGTGGGGAGCCCCAGGAGCTGGGCAGGGACAGTCAGGCTCGTTAGTGCCCTCGGGGCTGTGAGGGACATTGATCCTGCTTGTGTGACCATCCTAGGCATGCTTACTTGAATACAGCATTCGGACAGATACTGTATATTTGAAATATAAAGTAACATTGGGTCAATTCAGCCCTATAAATGTAATTTATGTAGTTTAGCCATCAGAATTTGGTGTAGTTTCCTGGCCTCAGAGTGATATAGCACTAAGACTCATCTAGGTTCAGAAACTCACACGCAAAGACTCTGATCTGTGGTAAAAGCTATTAACAATTTAAATGAAATATAATCAGGATTTGAACACAATGTCATGGAAGTATCAGTGAGACAGAAGCTCTAATTACAGAAGCCTGTATTTAATGTTGTAAGGGACTTGAAAATATGTTATTCTAAAACTGAACATAAGAGCCATAGAGTGCAAACAAAATTATTTTCCTAGCTTATAAGGATCCCAAATTTCATGAAATTCAGGCCTATCTTATTATAGTTTTTGATCTTTCAAGAAAAAAGTGAAGAGAATGAGAATTCTTTTGCTTCCTCTTCTTGATACACTTTATCTTGCTTGGCTTTGAGTTAAAACTGTGACATTCAATTACGTGCTGAAAATGTACTCATTGATTTGACACAGCAAGAAAAAAATATGAATAATTTCACATAAAAATACAATTTCTGCAGGATTTCAAGTCCCCACTTAATACTATAAAGCAGTCTTTTTTCTTTTGTCCCTCTCCTGCAAAGATTTTGATGGGAAAATTCCCGTATTAATACCTATAAATATAGGTATTAAACATAGCCAGAGGAGGGAGCCTCTAATTGTCCTATGAACACAATGAAAACCTGTTGGGAGCTATAGCAAAGTGAGAAACTTTTCAATTAAGGAAAAAAGCAAGCAATCAGAGGCCTTTGTTGATTCCTATAGCTTTTAAAGAAAAAGCCCTCTATCTAAGCACTTTTATTGTAATTATCTGTTTCAGCGAGTCAGTGCCGTGTCTCTGTGAAATCCAGTCCATGAAATACTTACAGCTGGTGCTGCAAATGCTGCCTATGCTGCCAAAAACCTCTTCCTGCCTTCAGACTAGGGCCTCCCTCTTTCCTTTCAACTCAGGTTTGCTTTGCTTCTCCCCTCCTTTTGTCTTCCTTTCTGCCCTTTTCCTTCTTCCAGGCCTGTCCTAATCACAGCTCCTGTTGCCTACTTTATATGGCAGCAGGTTGGGGTGGGGAGCCTGGCAATGGGTGCTGTGCAAGGGAGAGTAGTGAGTGGAGGCAATGTTGGTATCAGCCCAGATAAACATCCATGGAAGCAATTCACAGGAGGATTGTGATCATCTAAGTCAGTTCACTCTGCTTTGAAGAGTGCAGACACGGTATTCTCTTCACATCCTGAAAATGATCTAATCTATAGCTGATGAGCAGTCACTGCAGCTGTTGATTCCTCTTTGAGGCTTTACCCGGTCTCCCTACGTTCTGCTAAATATAATATTTGAGCAAAATATTACTTAAAATTACAAACATCAGAGTGTATGTATATTTTCTAACTATTGTAGCATTTTGAATCTTCAAATTGCTACACCTGTACAACCCTACATCATGTTTCTTTCTCCTTTGGCTTCCTGAGTCTGGGTTGAAAACTCACAAAACTGTATAAAATAAAAAAGTTAGAAAAGTCTGAAATCTTTCAGAACAGTCTGAAAAGATTGCCTATAGGTTTGAAATTATTCCTCTCTGCATATGGCTCACAGTGGCTGAATGCTTAAACCCCCTCTATTTCTTGTTTTGTTAAACAAACCATTCATAATTATCTTAATGTATACAATCATGATTCACTGAGCAGCAAATGGACAGAAGCCTTCTACAAACTGGCTAAAAGGAGTCCTTCAGTCCTTCCTCACCACCACATGAATGACTTCCAGCAAGAATGAGCAATCACAGCTAAAGCTAAGGATTAAGACACTGTTATCCAAAGACGTAACAACTATTATTAAGGGACTGGCATTGAAATGGGATTGTAATCTTTACCAGTGAAGT
Source organism: Edolisoma coerulescens (assembly GCA_013397115.1). Classification (NCBI taxonomy): domain Eukaryota; kingdom Metazoa; phylum Chordata; class Aves; order Passeriformes; family Campephagidae; genus Edolisoma; species Edolisoma coerulescens. The sequence continues at coordinate 273,424 of VWZW01001651.1, forward strand.
CACTTTGCCTTCATTTTGCTCTACAGTTCCCACACTGAGGAGATGTTTTAATAGCAATTTGTATTTGATTACTGCCTGGGTCTGGTCAAAGCCTTAGCATGCAGTGAAAATTTTGTGCAAAGATTCCCTCCATCTGCTCCTGAACACTTTCCATTTCCTATTTGACTGGCAATATTTTCCAGGGTTTCTTCTTGCATGTGAGAGATATGTGATAGAAAAAACAGCTCCCAAAACTTCCAGAGGAAGCATTCATTTAACACTTGTTCATTTTGAGATTACAGGTGCCTGTTTAACTTCCACCACATGTAGTTTTAGTTTCCTCTAGTTTAATTTGTTTTAAGGGATATATCCACAACATAATGTTCAAATCTAGATCTTGGATCTTTCCAGAAATTGCAGGTCCGTGTTTTGCTTTATTCTGTTGCTGAAACAAAATATTGTTTTCCTGAGTAACATGTTAATAAGGGCCCTAAGGATTAGATATCAAATTGATAGCTTCAAAAGTACGCAGTACAACTATGTGGTAATTTTACTTCATTATAATTTTTTTCCCCATTCTTTCAATTTTTAGCATTATATCTTAAATAAGCAGGTATGAACTGGTTCTCAAATGCAAATCTCTTCTAGCTGCTGTAGATAATCAGGCTTTGGATAAAAATCATGGCACTTCTCATTTTTATCCTCTGAATCTGTCATCTGATCTTCATATGCTTAAAATTCAAAATTCAGCTCCTTCCAAAGGTCCAGTTAGATGTTCTCCGTCTGTGGCAACTGTTGCAAGCCTTTCACTGTAGGTTGATTATGACCATTTTGCTCAGCTGGTGGCAAATATCAATTAGTGCATGCTTTTCCCTAAATGATATGCTTCTTGAATGTAAATGAAAGGAAGAAAATAGGCATTAAAATTTCACTCTTTCCTCTTCTGAAAGCACTGTATGAACATGATTGTGTCACACAGGCGTGAACTGCCACTGTCTGTTTCTCAAAACTCACTAGAATTATCTTAGCATGCTGTACTGCAGACAAAGCTTTTCAGTGTCCAGTTCTCAGCAAAGTGTTTTCCTTCCTTGGCCCCCAGCCACAGATTAATAGCCTATAAGCAAGCTTGCTCTCAAAAATGTCAAATATAATTGAAAAAGGAAATCAGAAAATACAAAGTTGTCCGGCATGGCTCCTCTACGTCCGACTCTTCATAGCTTTGCAGGTTTCTCTGTTTCATTGACCAGCTCAGTGTTGGAAGACTAGGCCCTCACTGTCCCCACTGCAGCTTCTATCTGGAGTCCCTGGGCACGATCCAGCCATGGTGACATCAGAGGAGTACAACGAGGTTCGCTTCTGGCTCACAGGCTGCACAGAGCAATAACAGGCCTTTTGTCACCTCCTTCCCCTCCCTGCCTTGGCAATAAGCTGATGAAAAGCAATAGCGTGAGCTGTCACCTGGAAGGACAATGGGCTGCCATCTGCACCTTGTTGTTTCTAGGCCCAACACTGTGCATTCCAAGGGGGGTTGGAATGGAAGGTGCAGAGCTCTCAAAGGAGACTCTGGATAAGTGGGCCAAAGGTTTTCCTAATAAAGAATTAAGCAGGAAGCATTTGGTTTAGAGCCTTCTGGTTTGCTGTGCTTTGTGTGAATCAAAGGGAATTGTGAAAGAGCTGGATGTCTGTCATGGCACGCTAGGAATCTGAGAAAGTGATGACCCCAGCTCACCACATAACTCTAGAACTGAGAGCTGGGAGGTGCCAGTGCCCCGGTCTACAGAATTGCCTGCCTGGTCAGTTTTACTATGTGCCTCTGAAACTGGTAGGAATGTCTAAACCACAATCCCGTTCTTGTGTGAATTTACTGAAAAGCAGAATACTGAGGTTTTGGCTCAAGTTCGTGCTGAGAAAAAACTGTTGAATGAAAGCATTCTGTCTAGAAAGCAGCTGTTTCTAGCTGTTGTGAATGTGCACCCATCCCAAGTTCTGTTTGACAGATAGCAAATGCCCTCAGTTTTCAAAGCTTTCCAATGCTTTTCTTTGGTTTTGAGTCGGGCAGACTAAAGAAATCTTGTATCTTACAGGAAGAAAATTTGTAGTTGTAGGAACTTGGTGTTACAGAAATAGTACCTTGAAAGGAGAGTGCCACCCTGTCCTGGGAGGGTCTTTTCAGGTGGGCATTCGTCTGGCTGCTGTATTTGGATGCCAGCAGAATCCAAGTGATCCCCATTTCTGGCCTACAGGTAGAAAACTGCTTTGATCTAGAAAGCAGCACAGTGTTGATGATTATCCATTCAGAGGGAGCACACACACAAGGCATTTCAGTGTTAGGTTTTTGCCTGTGACATCTGAAAGAATTCTTACCATTTCTCTTCTGTGTTTTGTCTTGGAGGAAGGTAAAATGTGGCAGAGAAACAGCTAGAGCCAAGTTAAAAAACAGAGTTCTCAGTGCAGTGCAGGTGTGCAGTGAGTCCTCAGTATTCATGTGTCATAGACTTTTTCCTGCCTTCACACAGTGCTACAAAATTGCAGAAGACAAATTTATAGCAGGAGCCATTATTAGAACTTATTACTTGCCTGTTTACTGTTGAGTATGTTGTGCAGTACAGATAAACTTCTAAAACACTAAGACTTGTGCATGTGGGGAATTCATTAAGAAAAGTGTCAATTTCCTTAGAATAGAATTTTAAGTATATATTTTTTTTGCGGCTCCATAATCTGATGGCTCTTCTCCATAAAGAGATAAGAACACTTGATGGAGACAGATGAGGTCACTCTTAAGTAATGCATTCAGAGATGTAGTCTAAATTTTCTTCATGATTTCCATGGTTTGGCTCTGTTCCAGACAGACTCTTCCCCAGGCAGGCCTGTGGGAGAGCAAAAGACTGTTTGTATTGAGAACCAAAACTGGAGAGGTAGGGAGGGTCCTCAGCAAGTAGCCTTAGGACTTTTTCCAGTGCAGTCTATAGCAAGAAACTTGCCTTGACAGGAAACAGGGGTTGTAGGACATTTTTGGTGGATGGAAGAGTGCCACAACAGAAATAAGGTGCTCACCCATGTTCTGCATTCTCTAGCTATATGATGGGGGGCTAGGCTGCTCCCCTCAAAATACCCTCCTCCTTTAGGACTGGAGGCTGTGCTGATTAGTGACTAGAATAAGAGTGGGGATAACGAAGGTCTCTTCACAACTCTTGTCATTCATTCACCTTGGGCTAATTGCCTCACCTTCCTTATTCCTGAATTTCCTAAGCTGTAAATTGTGAACAGTCCTATCTGTGACTTTACAAAATCCTTTCACAAAGTTAGGCAATAAAAACTGAGTAATATCCATGAGAGTAGCCTAGGACTGCCATCCTGTAGATGGGTGGTGTTTTCCCCAAGCATGCCAAACAGCTGCAGCCTGTAATGGATTGCTTTTTTTTGTTGATTTCCATGTGTAACATTTCTTCAAGAAGAAGTAGGTTTGCAATGTTCACTTTTGTTTAGCTCTGAATGTTCAAGCCTCTGTAGGTGTTACTCCTCTCTGACTCAAGGGTGGGATGCTGAGTGTTGCTAGGAAAATCAGACTTCTGCTTTCTATTTTTGTCAAAACAGTTTAAGGCAGTTGGTCTCCAGGTTTCTTTTGTGAGAACAGGAACCAGACTGCACCAGCAACACTCATGATGCAACACTTTTTCATAGACAGAGAGAACCTGGTGCAGACTCCCAAACAGTTGTCATTCATGGCAAGCTTTGCACTTCCAATCACTTCTAAGAAATTCTGTATTCCTATCAAAGCAAGGAATGGAGCCAACATTCAGCCTCAGCCTCCTTGTATTGGAGGGCAGCTCGAGTTTACATTAACAAAATTAGGATCACTTTTACAGAGGTTTGTTGGAAAGGGTGGGAATACTCTCTTCAGTAAAATAATCATCTATCTTAAAGTAGAACTAGATAGAAGTTGGAAAACAGCACACAAATGCTGCAAAAGAGAAGTAAAACCAGGCTCCTGGAGAATGCAATGTGTTTTCAAAGTTACACTGAAGGGAATTTACTGCCTACAGATATTTTTCAATTTGAATGATTTCATAAAGGCCATGAGAACAGTCTTCAGATACTTATAGAGAAAAACCTGTATGCAATCTCTTCACAGATTGGGGGAATAGCTAAATAAAATTAATTTACATGACCTACCTCCAAAATTCTTTAAGTGTTAAGTACCCTAAAATTAATTTGCGGTCCAGCTCAACATTGGGTTTGTAAAGAATCTGTGATTGACTCTAAATGGATGAAAGTAGTTACTTGAAACTAGTAATGGTTTCCTAATGAATGAGGAATGCAGCTGACTGAGACAGTGGGGGATCTCCCTAGTGTTAACCAGGTGACAGCTGCAGTTTCAAGGTGCCATTTCAAAAGATAATATGGTTATGAGTCAAGGCAACATTTTGTGGTCAGCAAGTGCACCGATACATCTGTGTCTTTGGGATTGTGGGACAGTGTGAAATCGACCTCTGAAGGAGCAGGTCTGAGTCACTAGATGTTGCTGAGGATATGAGTTGTAAGGAGCATTTTTGTTTGAGCCCTCTCAATTATCAAGCAAAAATCTCCTAAGAGATCAGTGTTTCCTTCAAGTTGCAATTAATATTGGTTTTTATAAGTATGTTGGACACATAAGGATTTGAAATCTCTTTCAAAATTGCTGGTTACAGTAATAGCTACTTTCTTTATTAATTATTGGAGAAATACCGAATTAAATTCTCTTGCAGCTCTTTAATAAGGAAGTACAAGCTGTCTTTGAAGTACTAGCAGCCCTGTTGTTCCTGTGTTATTCTGACACATGCAATTATCTCTCTCCAAGACTTTAAGCCATTATGTTTATCAAGCAAATCAGCAAATAAGTCAAAGTAAACTCTAAAACTGAAGCAGCCTTGTCTGCAATTCAGGAAATAGAATTCTGCTGCTATTTTATGGCAGATGGGGCCATCCAAAATCAATATTCAGCCAGATCAGATAAGTTTTACCAATAGCTCAACTAATAGTAAGTTATGGACAAAGGTAAACATACATGAAAGTAAAGGAAGAAGTCCCAGATTTCAAATCTAACGTGCTTCTGTTGTAACATGTTCCAGTCTGAAAAAGAAGAAGTTTGCTGAAAGAACTGAATGAGAACAAATCTACGGCATTGCTCTATAACCCAAATGGAAGTGGTATTTACAAATATTCAGGTATTCATAGGAGAGGAAGTGTTCTTCCTACTAAAGTGGAGTAATGAAAGAAAACAAGGATAAATTAAGTTCTTCGGGGAAACTCTGAATCCTTGATGGTTTTGCCTTTTTTTTTTTTAAAAAAAAAGTACGTTTATGCCATTTTTTCCTGTGATGACATTGGTATATTTAAAGAGTGTCTCTACTTTGTTTACATTGGGTTAGTTCCCAAAGAATAAGAGAGAGATCCATAGTCTTAGACTTTCTCAAAATACTTGCGTACCATTCTGGTTGCAACATCCATCCAATTTTGCATTCTGGGACATTTTCTGTTCTTGGTTTTCTACTAGAATCTGCTGTATTTATCAATCTCATGGTCAAATTCAAAGATTCTGTCATTCCCCTGATACCATCTCATTGTGCATGTGGTTTTAATGTTTTCACCACCAATTTCAGGTTGCTTGAAGGCACCACTGACCACTGTAAATCAGATAGCTATTACTACAAACTGGATAAGCATGCATACTTTTGCAGGATGGGTGATGGTCCTTCTAACAAAGTATCCTTTCCCAGCATTCTAAGAGGTTTTCATACTCATACATTCTTTCTTCTTTTGCTCAAGTAATACGGATGACAAACACAGGGCACAAGACTGCCTGAAAAATGACAGTAACCAGCAGAGGCTGTGGAACAGCAGGATCTGGAAGGCCCTTTGGCTGAGCGCAGGTCATCCGCGGGTGTCTGTAGCACAAGGCCAGCTCAGGTTCCCTTTCAGTAGAGGGGGTTGTCTGTCATCACCTAATTGTTGTTCCTGAGAACTATTTTCTGGTTTCAGACCAGTTTAGTGATTTTTTTTTTTAAGTGTGAGGGCTGTAGTCACTGGTGGTGATGCTGTTTAAAACAGTCCTCTGCCCTCATTTTTCTAACACTGAGTGCTACAAAGGAGATGAAGTGACAGATTTGCAGGACTGTGATTCCAGTGAAACACAGAGGTCACTGATGGGACCCGGTTACAGACCCTCCAATGTATTCAAGTGCTTAACTCCCACTGAAGTTGTCTGCTTATTTGTTCTTATGGAATTCCAGAGCATAATCTAAAATTAAACTTCTGATTTTGTCTGTAGGGGAAGTTAATTAGCAAATCTCAACTTGCCCACCAATATCACTTTCATTTGGTGTTAAGAGCAAGTTTAGCACTCAAGTCTCTTGTTGTTTTTTCATAGCAAACAGTGTCTGCTTATTATCATATTAAAGGAATGCCACTGGTTAAATCAAGCAATGAATATAAATAGCTGTATTACTGCCATCAGGCATCAGTGTTTATTTAGTGGATGTGAATCATGCGTGCCTCTTTGATCTGGCTTTGACTAAGCCAGTGCTGTTTTCATACAAAAAAGGTTATTTGCAAACACTGGAAGAGTATGTATATATTAAACATGGAACTAATCAATATGGAAGGGTCTTTGCTACTTTGACAACCCCATGTGCTGCCATGGTGTCTTTAAGAGTTGTGGATTTCTCTGTGAGTACCTGGGTCCCTGAAGACACCTGCAGCTCTTTTCTTTGGACTAGAGAAGATGAAGATTGAAATCTGGGCCCCACTGAAATCAGTGGCCATATCATTCTCAGGTCCCTGTGAAGGGCACGTATCTGGCAGCAGGGAGGACAAAAATAATCAAGGACAACGCAGATTTGTTTGTGGACTGGTTTGATTACAGTGCATGCAGGAGAGTATTTGAAAGAGAAATTTGTTTGTGCATAATCAGATAAGCAGACAGACTCAGACCTACTTGTGCTTGTTACTCACACCGAACTTTTTATTACTTTTTGCTAAAGCAAAGCTGTTGAATTTTAAAACTGAACCTACATGCCTTCCCTTCAACAAACTGTATGCAGACTATTGTGTGCACTAGAAAAGCAAATGATAACCCATAGGTACTGCCAAAGTAATGTTATCGCAGTCATTGTGATAAACAACTTAGAACGAGACTCATTCTGGTGCCAAACATTAACCTGGGCAAAATAGCTGACAGGAATGGTGTTTATTCAATCATGGATCATGACTGACCTCAAATGCTCTCCACTGAGGGAACCGGGAATGACAAATAAGTGGAAAAATTGTAGAAATATCCAAACCATTAGGTGATTTCTGAGCCCAAAATGTGCATCCATCCCTCCCTCACTTTGTTACTTCTACTATAGTGCAAGGTCATACCTAAGTTTTAGGATTAAAAGGAAAGCTGGACCTCAAGGGTTTGGGCAAATTTGGTCTACACTCCTAAATTTTCTAGCAAGGTTGGATTAGTTTTGCATCATTTGGGAATTCTTTTTTATGACTTAATGTCATTTTGAATGTTAATCTTCCCTATATTTATAGGGTATTTGCATTATAGATGTTGCAGAAAATGAGTTTTAAAATAATTTGGAATTATTACTGTACTAAGAAAGCATAGTGGACCAGTGAAATTTACCTTTCAGTCTTGATATTTTGTAATCAAGTAAATTACACTTTATCTAACCTAAGGAAAAGGGTGAGAATTTTAAAGATGAAATGGTGATCATTTTGAACAGTGAAAAAGGAGAGTTTTGATGTGTTCTTTCATAAAGATCATATGCTCTTCATGGTAATGTTATGATGTTCTCTCGACTGACTGTGCATTATTACACCAGAGATTTTGCCAAAGAAATACAGCCAGAAAGGAATGACCCCAATGACACAGAGAAAAGTCCTTGAAGGAGAAGCAGAGATACAATTATGGGGGAATACCTTCCATCTGGCCTCTTCAGATTGGACTAATTTATTCTTCTTTGAGTTGTTGGAGTGAGTCCACAGAAGGGCAACAAAGCTGGTGAAGGCTCTGGAGCACACATTCTGTGAGGAGAGGCTGAGGGAGCTGGGAGTGTTCAGCCTGAAGAAAGGGAGGCTCAGGGGGTGACCTTATCACTCTCTACAACTACCTGAAAGGAGGGTGTAACCAGGTTGATGGTCAGTCTCTTCTCCCAGGAAGTGACAGGACAAGAGGAAACGGCCTCAAGCTGTGCCAGGGGAGGGTCAGGTTGGACATCAGAGAGAATTTCTTCACTGAAAGGGTGGTCAGACATTGGAATGGGCTGTCCAGGGAGGTGGTGGAGTCACCATCCCTGGAGGTGTTCAAGAAACAACTGGATGTGGCGCTTACTGCCATGGTTTAGTTGACAAGGTCAAAGTCAAAGCTTGGAGGTCTTTTCCAACCTAAATAATTCAGTGATTCTAGTTCAGAAATGAGCAGATACACAGAAAAGAGCAATAAAACTGCTGAGGTTACTAACGCGCATTTTGTAGCCTGAGGTAGCCAGTGCCTCACTGGCTACTTCAGGCTCCTGACTAAATGGTCCCTGATCACTGGCCAGAACAAGGCTGGGCTATTCACTATTGCTCTGGGGACTACCTCTGGTAGACATTGCTCCAAGCACCTCTGTCTTCACTCAGGACAGAAACACTTGGTGGCCACCCATCAGGAGAGACTGAACATTGTGGCAGAGGAATCATCTGTCTGTTTTATGCAGCTTCCACATTAACTGCTCTGTCCTCTAGTACTGTTCTTCACTGTAGATGTTGGCTGGAGAATATTTTCTTCACAACTTGCTGGCATAGAACAGTCTAGCCTCTTGTTAATGTTGCATTGGAGGACAGTGGGATAGTAGTAATTTTACAAAGGTGGTATTCCTGTTTGTTTTACACTGGAAACTTCAGAATAAATAAAAGGAAGCATCAACTGAGGAAGAAGTGTAGCTGCCGAACCCCAGCAATGAATCCATCTCTGAGCAGACCGTAGAAACGACAGGAGAGATACCAAGGCTTGAGGTGAATAGAGTGACCAGATCTCACTTATTTTAAGGGATGTTCTTAATTTCATTCACTGTTACGTGAGTAAAGGGAAGGTGGATCAATCAACCCTTTGTTTTATTGACCCAATCAAAACAATGTAAGTATTGATTGAAGCTGTTTTTCTCTGCACAGTTCAGCCTGAAGAAATGTAATATTTTAACACAAACTTAGCCAGAGCTTTAAGGTATGCATGGAACTGCTTACCTTAAATGAGAATCATGGCTGTGACTTCATGGTGGGAATTTAGCCTGTTTATACATATATATGACCTCTCCTCAGGCTTCTGCTTCTTGCTTCTTTACCTGGCTAAGAAAAAGGCATGCATGGAAGAACATTTCTAAAAACATGTTGAATTAATAGATATATAGTTTGTTATCTGTGTTAGTGAACTGTTTCACTGACTGTAGAGATTACAGTGTCTCAAATTGTGTAAATACCTCCTCACCCTGATAATAGTCTACTGCTGTGCCTTGCAACTGGGTGTGCAGGTAGACTTTGCTGTTTATGTGAGAAAGAGGTTCTACAAAGTCAATCTATTTCTCAAGACCTTTTGACATCAAAAAATATATCTACAGTTTGTTCATTCAGTCAAAAGCTTTTCCTGATGAAGAAAAAAAATATTCAGTTTTGAGTATTTGTTTCAGTCCTCATTATGGTGGATTCCTTCCAGAGCTTCCTACCATGGTACTGAAGTTCAGAGTACTGTCCTAATGAACACTTTAACAGGAGAAGCTGTTACAAAAGGTACCTTAAGTAATAGCCTTTTTCCTACATTAGTCTCAATGAACAAACCGGTGATATTGTGAAAGGTATCTTCAACCTTTGCCCCCAGCACTGCTGACAGCCCCTCCATGTGCTTTGGCAGCAGCTTCAGCAGGGTCTCAACTCAGGGAAACTGTGGGATATGTGATGCAATGAGAGCACATTGGTACTTGGGCAATGAGCCTGCTCACCTTGCCCCAATTCAGGTGCAGAGCCAAGTATCCTATAACATCATTGAACAAACAGCAGAAACTGTTGGACACACAGAGAAATATTTGCTAAATTACAGAATCTTATCAGAGGGAATGTGTTCTTGCTGTTTGTTGGTGGGACTTTCCAGGAACTGGAGATACATAGGGTCAGAAATTCCTGGCAGCTTCAGTGCAGCTGAGTGCACCCTCAGTGTCTATTTGAAACCACAGATCACATGCTCTCTTGCTCTCTCTCTCCATTCTGTTTCACTTCTCTATCAACTCTAAGCTGTGGAAAAGATACATAACTTTCATTTCGATCCATGCCTAATGTTTTTTTGGCAATGCTTTTTAAAGAAAAATACATGATGCCTTGTCTCATGATGGCCAGCAGAAGTCATCCTGATCCTGGTGAAAATTAGGTCCTCTTTACAAAACTTTTCCAATCCTCTCAAGAGGACTGCTTATTTAGATGGGAATATAGATAATATGGATTACCAGGGCCCCAGCTCTACAATATAATGTGTAAGGAAATAGCTATCTCTAACAGTCTCTCAGAATCTACAGACAGCAATCCCTTCAGGAATTAACAACTTCGTTTGACAATTTTTTTTTTAGTAGTATTAGCCTAGTTTTCTAACATGAGAATACTCAGTAGATTTTGAACTGGCTAGCCACTTTGAATGGAGAAGTGTAGAACTTTTAAGATTATTAGAGTCCGAGTGAGTCTTACTGATACCCCTTCAGGAGAAAAGATTGCTGTATGAGTTTAACAGTATTCTACACCAAAGAATCCATCTATATGGAGGATTTGATGACTACTCAGGGCAAAATCTGAAGGCAAATATTAGACAAAATAAACTCCAGTCAGGAGCATCTGCACCATGGGAAGCCAAACTCCACCTTTTGTGCTGCTTGTAGAGCTCCATGTCATTACACGTGTAATGAGTAAACATGATAGGAAGCTTGTGTGTCACTTATTGCGTTATGTCTCCTCGTCACCAGAGCATTTTATTTCCTGATAAGTGAACTGCTTGGTCAAAGAAGAGTTTAAAAAAACTGTATTTCAAGATGAGCACACATCACAATCATTAAATTGGCACTCAGGTCCCATCCTATAAAAAATTTCTGAATCTATGGGTCTCTACACACATACAGAGCTCTGCCTTGCCATTCTTTATTGAAGGATTGCAATCTAACCAGGTAACTAGACCCTGTCTAAGGAGTCTATTGAGCCAGTGAAAGTTTCAGATAACACAATATTATCCTATTTTATTTGGATAGCTGAATATGGAATCAATTAGTGTTGTGCAGCGTAGTTCTGTAATAAGGGTTTCTATCACGAAACCATTTGGTTGTGCTATTGCATTAATTCTCCTTAATAACCAGTGTTTTCATTATTTATTTCTGAGTGCTTTAGGTACAGTTCTCAAGAAAAAAATTAATGAAAATGTCTTGTTCTATGTAGGTATTTAATAAAAGAAAAAACAGAGAAAGATTTCTCATTTGATTGTTTTTTAAAAAGTCCATCTTTCCTTTTTTACTTTGCTGTTGCAAGTTAAGTTCTTTGTGCTTTCAGCACAAATGTGGATGTCTCTTAAATATTTAGCATGTGTTTGCTCATGGCTTTTTGATCATCTGATTTCCTTATATCACCCTCTACTCTCTGCCGCGGCTCGGGTCTGGTCCCAGAATGAGGAACATTCAGAAATTGCATAATGCCTCACACTAGTAGTTAATCTGGTGTGATGGATATGGTTCTATGATTGTTTCTGTCTGGTTTCTGCTCCAGTGAAGACAGACCAGTCTTTATTTCAAGAAATGATTTATGTGGGAAGTAGCCTCAGTCTGCAGTTATTCAAACTTTCCTGGAGTGGTTTGCTAATATTGTATGGAAGAAAGTACTGGGATGCTACTGCCTGTAAGTAGTCTTGCTGGTGCAGATTTTAGCACAATATTCTGATACAAAATTAGCCCTTTTACCTTAATTAGACCTGAACACTGCTCAAAATACATAGCTTGTTGTTAAAGGATGTTTTTGCTACAGCTAAGCAGAGACATCCCCAAAGCCTGGTCTGCTCTTCTGCAGGAAGAAAGAAGGGATAGGCTCTGTCTTTGTAACTGTGGAGCTGCATGCCTGCCTGCCAGGGTCTTCCATTGATCTGGAACTTCCCATGCTCTCCCCCACAAGCATGGGCTCTAACCTGAACAAGGCAACAATTTTCAGAGTTCTGAAGTCATGGTTATTTGCCTCAGCACAATTTATATGTTTTAATCTTGAAGCTGGTTCTCATGTTCATGAGCTTGAGGTCCTGAAGCCCAACTCTTTGGCTGTTTCATCTGTGTATTTAGCAACTGTTGGGTATGTCACATAGATGCATCTGGGTTTTTTTAACATGGATATGAAAATATGGGTGCTGTTGATAGTGATGAGAATTGTTCTGTCATGAGGTGTGAGGGGGAGAGAGATGCAGACAGAGTTGTCTGTTACCACCAATTGCTTCCTGGTTTTGTCACACATTGTGTCTCCTGATGTTGCAATGAGTAAAAAGGGAAAAATCCCAAACCAACCTGATATTCAGTTCTGCAGAATCAGCATGCAAAATCTACAGGAAAATCTGTGAATGAATGAATGAATGAATGAATTTATTTGCTGGCTTTATTGTTGTGAGGAGTTGAGCTGTATTTAGTGGCTTGAGATGCCTACGGGTGTAAATCTATCTAGACCAGAGGCTGCATGGTGAATATTTAGTGGAAATGAAGGGTCATGCATGGATTGGAGGCTGGAGTTGAAGGGTAAAATTTGGGTTATGTACACAACACTCTTTCTATTTTAAATGGCTGTTTTCCTTGGGAAATAAAATTCCAATTATTTCACCATGAGATATTCTGGGAGACAAACAAGACCAAAAAAAGAGTAATGGGTAAAATATTTTATCTACTTCTCATTCCTTTTTTTCTTCCTAATGTTTATTATCCTTTTTTCTGCTTCTTTCCTCTCACTCTTCTTTTTCTTGTCAGGCCCAGTTTGTTAATTTCCATTAACATTTCCTTTAACTGATTTTCTGTTTTTTTAAACTGAAGTTATGCCTCAATCCTCTCACAGTAGCATGTCCTTTTCCAGGCTCTGGCCTCCCTTTCTTCCATCCTGAAAGTCTATTTCATTCCACTCTCTCTCTCTACCTTGCTCTCTCATTTACTACTGTTCCATCTTTTGATTAAAATTCCAACATTTACCTTTCACGCCCTTGCTCTAACACCCCTCCAGTGCTCTTCTCCCTGATTCCCCCATTCTTTCTTTCATCTCTGTTTTCTTCAGAGCAGCATGTTCTTTTTCTCTTACCTTTGCATCTAGAAAAAAAAATATTACCGGCAGATGCCAACTGGCCTCTTGGCTACTCATTCCTTCCTACCAGCCTCGAGGTTTCACACTGAGACAGACACAGGGAGCTGGGCGGTGTCCTGAGAGAATCAGAGATGGGAGTAGCCCATCCTACGTGTGGACCTCCTATTCAAACACCAAAGAAATTTTACACTTGCTTGAAATACATTGTTTTGGTCAAGAACTTAGCTTTTCCATAAACTATTTTCTGTGAAGTAAACTGAATTCTGTGTCCAGCATTACTCAGCTGGAACAGGAATTCAGAATCTTGTAATAAACTTCCTTCCTGAGAAACTGCCCCAAAAGGGCTTTTAATAAGAGCAGTATGATAAATTTTGGAAGTTTAGTTCTAAGTGAATAAACATGTTCCTGAGAGACAGGGAGAGGAGGGAGATACTTATTTTCTCACGTCTCATGAAGGCACTGAAGGGAGGTAAATATCTCATGATAACCACACCCCTTGTCATACTCTATTAGTCACATCACATGCTTCCTGAGCAGAACACTTCTCTATATTGCCCTGATATTTTGCACGTCTCACAAGTACAGTGACTAGTTGTCATCCCCAGGGCGAACACCCGTTAAATACAGTTCAGTGAGCCTTTACAGGAACCTCTCGTTGTCTACGTACAGTATGCTAGGCATCACCGAGGCTGCATTTACTCTTTCCAGAGAGAAAATGCAATTGGATAAGATATGATTGGTATGTTTTGACTTTAAAGACTTTAAAGTCATGCTACATGAGTCAAAAAGGAGCTGGAAACCTTTCTGCCTTTTACTACAAACCTTGAAGATTGCATGCTATGGTTCTGCCAAGTGGTGCTTGGAGCAAGTCTGCAGGATAGCATGAAGGTGGCCTTCTCCTAACTGCTGCTCCTCGCATGCTGTGGGCATATAGGACATTGGTCCTGCCAGAGTCCAGGAAAAGGACTTCCCAGGTGGTGCATTCAGGGGTTCTAAGGCAATAGGGTAGCTGCTGGCTAGAGGAAAATTCCGGCTATGGGCATCCTTGTCTGCAAAAGATGATGGCAGCCTATACAACTTTGCAGTAATTTTGTTAATCAGGAGCTACTTCAGCTCGTTCATCCTGTTTTTTCTCCTTTAAAGCCATTGTAGGTAGGGGAAGCAAAGAGAATTAGACACTTGAAATCCCTTTGGTTTGCTCTGTGAGTTAGCAGGATTCAGTAGCCACGATGCCCTACCACTTCTTTGTCCTCGAGATTTGTATATCTGGTATGACAGCACTATATTGTGGTCTTGTTGGATCAAGATAAAAAAAGATATGACACAAAGTACTTTCAGTGTGAGGCCCTGGCCTGGAACATCAAATCAGTGAGTTTTTGTTAATTTTTATGTACTGCCACATTATGGATGAAAGATGCACAGAGAAACCGGGCTAGGTTAGGTGCTCAGAGCACTATGACTCTAGTCCTTCCTGCATATAATATGGAAAAAGTACTGAAATCTTCCTCAAAAATTCCTCTTCCTCTTTGATGGGCTTGAGTTAAAAATAGTAAGTTAGAAAGGGCAACTGCTGCATGTGAGATACAGAACCAAAAGCAGTTGTGGTTCAAGACCTGAACAAAAACATTATGTCCATGCACAAGCCAAATCCCTCTTCCTGGAATATAGGATGCTTCCTTTCGTGTGTCAGGCTCTGACCACTGAGTCACTTCCTGTGGGTTTGCATTGTGTAGATTAGCAGGTGCAATTCTAAGCACGTATAGAAACTTCCTTTCTTACTGCTCTCTCAAGGGTTGTCCTTGGCTTCCTCTGAAGTTCAAACTTCTCTACTTCCTTACCCACGCTACATTTCTCTTCATCTCTGTCTCTGCCCCTGCCTGTCCCTGCTATCTGCCCAGGCTTTCTTCCTGACAGCTTCTTTAATTTCTTTCTTTTCTTTGGCCAGCAGTCTTAGAGAAAATAGCCAAGCTAGTGTGTGGATTAGTAAAGCTAACTCTTTACAAGGAAGCGTTTATTCTGTGTTTTAACAAACATAGCCTGCCTGCAAAATCTGGAATTCCTCTGGAATTGCATTTGCTGTGTAGGATTTTGCAAAGGAAAGGACAGGGGTGGGAGAGGTTGTTGAAGATAATACAGTCACTGAACTACAATGGTTCAGGATTCCTACTTTTCCCAAATCTTGTACTGCAGCTATGGACTTCATGTCTTCATACCAGATTAACTATTTCAGCTGAACCATTGAGGTTTTCATCCAAACGACTAAGCCAGTAAAAGTGACTGTGATTGTACATGCCCTGTTCCACTTTTGTTTTGTTCTGCTGCCTGCATGGGAGTAGCTATGCTGGGATGTTGTTTTAACTGTACTAGAATTGGTTTTTAATTTAACACTTGTGTGCACATGACCTCTCTGTCTTATGTCTACTTACCTTATGAATGAGTAAGGGTGTCCTTTACCTGGGTTGTTTCTCAGAAAATAAAAACAAAAGTAAAGGACATATGTCATTCTTCAGACACAAATTCATCCATTCTTTATTCCTCTTTCCTGTTAAATTCTGTAACTTAACCACCATGGGCAGATTTTTTTAAGTGTCTCTAGCACCTGTTTTCTTTCTGTCTACTTCACACAAGTTTTGGAAGGACTCCTCTACATTTAAAAAAATTGAACATACGGTCAAAACATAAAGCGAGGGTGTGGGGAGAACTTGCCCTTTTGAAGAGACATGTTATTTTTAAGGGCTGAATGTCGAATAATCTGCCAGATAAATATGAGAATATCGTGATACATTTGTTGAATGAAAGCATGACAAATAGAAGGCAGGAACCTATTTCAAAGAATGGTGCTGGGATTTTGCTGATATTCTAGAACTACAAATGTTTAAAAGTACAATGGCAGTAGCAAATGGTTTTAAACTTTGCCAGTATAAAATGAGCATAGGGTAGAAACTGAGAACAATTGTGCCTGTGTTCTTCACATTTTCCAGAGCTTGCCTCTAGCTAGGGTTGGGTGAAGGATGAGAAAGAAGGAAGGACCTAGACTGAGAAGTGTGCTGAATGTTTGTTTGTGTTTTTGGAGGAAAAGAAGAAGTGGTTGAGATGATGGTGCTTCACATCCCAGAGGGAGTTTCGCTTCACAGATAAGCACCCTGAGTCATGAGCTGAATACGTGCCAGAATGTTTCAATGGTACAAGTAAATCCTATCAAAGTTTGCTGTTGTGGTTGGACGTGCTGGCTCAAAGCGCTTATTACGTGAGCTACCGGGGAGAAATGTGGCTGGTAGTTTCCACATGGAGGCAGAAATTATTCTTTACATGAACGAGAAACAATCTTGGTATGTGAAAATGCAAACTGTTTGTTTCAATGAAGAGGCTGGGTTTGGCTTTACTCCATGTAGTTATTTGAAGGCTATTGAGAAATGCAAATCATGATTTATTTTTACTGTGCTATGTGATGAGACTCATACTTCAGAGGCAAAGAGACAAGTTTCTGGAGTCTGTCCAGAAATTAGCCAAAACAATAAAATGAAAGAATCGCACAACTTATACAGTTTGTTTAATATGATTATGAAAACTTGAAAAAAAAAGATAAAGGTGATTGACAAAGGACAAAAGCAGGTAATTGTCCCAGGGGCTTGCTGCAGAAGGAGATAGATTTTGGTCTAGTGGCCAAAGGACATTGGTTTTCTGGGGGCTTTAGACTTGTTCATTAATTCAATTTGTCCCTTTAGGGGTTTTCTGTTCCTCCTGTGTTGTGTTAACTTATTTAGGTAAAACATGCTCAGTGTGCATATGTTTTACTCTTAGCTGCCAGACACCTCACATAGTCTTTTGCATTCTGTCTGCAAAGAGGGTTGGCACAATTTTTGAGAGACAGCATGGAAGGTTTTTACAAATTACTTTTAGAGTATAGGTTGCTAGCTACATCCTGATCCATGGAGAAACACTTTTAAATTATCCTAAACCATTTATTCTGATGAGGTACAAAGAGTTGTACTTAGCTAATAAATTAAAATATTCTCTTACTTAGTAGAAGAGGCTGACAAAGATATTTATAGGATCATTCTGCTGTTTAATACAATTTTCCTTCCTTTTTACTTCAACAAACCTGAACAGTTGAGAATTAACTTGAGACAAACTGGTTTGAAGACAGCATTTATAAAATCTCACAAAATCTGTGTCTGTTGTATGATCTAATCTCCTCATTAAAGTGGGTCAACTTAAAATATAAATATTTTAACCTTGCTGCCCTCTCATAATGCCTTCCATATTGACACACCTGCCTTTTCTTTGCAGTTTCAAAGACCTTAAGCACTAATGCTAATGACGCTCCTCTTTGAAATGTGTTAGACAGAAATATTCTTGCCGGAGTGCAGCAGGAAATTGAAATGGTGTGATGCCAGAAGCTGAAGAAGGCACGTGTTTGCACAGCACTGGGAAATGCAGGGGCTTTGCTTGCAAAAGTTCCCTTCGGGATTTTCCCTCCCACTTTCCCTCAGCAAGGGCAGACACACAGGTCTGAGTTTCAGCGCAACACTGTCTGTGAGAACTAACCGCTGTTTTCAGAGTACAAACACAACTGGAGCTATCAGACCACCCCTGAATTGGCCTAGGATCCTTCACAACACAGGCCTCCAGGTACAAGGTTGGTTGCTCCTGGGACCTTGCCATTACTTGCTTATCTGTGGATATGCCCATGTTTTCCAAGAAGAATAGACAAATAGCAATATTCCATGCTTAATATTGGCATTAAGCGGCTGGTAAAAGTCTGTAGGTCTGCTAAAAATAAGCACTACTTCTTTATACCAGCTGCCCTAGTGATCCTGTTTTCCTAAAGTCCTTTTTAGAAAAAGATTCCATAGTGAAGGAGTGGAGTAGCAAAAGAGAGCTTGAAGAAGTTGCCCATGCAAGTGTTACGATCAGTATTGCTGGCCTTCTTCCAAAATTGTGAGTTCTTCACGTGAATTAGAAAGTGCCACTAATAACTGAGCGAGGGTTCCTAAAG
Source organism: Edolisoma coerulescens (assembly GCA_013397115.1). Taxonomy (NCBI): domain Eukaryota; kingdom Metazoa; phylum Chordata; class Aves; order Passeriformes; family Campephagidae; genus Edolisoma; species Edolisoma coerulescens. The sequence goes on from VWZW01001651.1 coordinate 291,752, forward strand.
TCAAGGCAGAGAAGGCGGAGGCTCCAACAGCTTATTGGTATGTGACCCTTAATCATATCCCAGGCACCAGGATGTTCTCATTAGGGGTGAACCAGGAATGCTTAATAGCAAGATCATTTACTGTTGACTACTCCCAATGATCTCCTCTATTCTCCGGGAAACCCAGTAATGAGCAGTTCAGATGCTGTGTGGGGCAGCAAGACCACTCAGTCCAGACTGTAGGCACATTCAATTTAGCAGTGAGTTGGCAGCTGGCTGGCGCACACCACAAAATATGCTGTATTTCTTTATCAAATCAACAATAAGTGTTTGTGTTTGTTCTGGTCTGTGTGCAAGAGCTCACGTATGCCTGCATACCGCATAACTTTGCCCGAGCAATTACATCCCATACTTCCCTTTTCTGTGCTGCTGTATTAAGAGTTACAACATTACATAGCTATACAGAGATTAACCCTATCAAAATACATACCAATATACAGCATTTCCTTTCCCACTTATGCTGGAGCTCCAAAGCAATTTCTTTCTTATTCTCTTTTCTTTGCTCTTTTTTTTTCTTTTTTAATCAACTTTATAGCATCTTCATCTGTCTTTGCAGTTATGCCTTTCCCTGTCTCTTTGCATTCTGGCACTTGACTTTGAGCTCTTCTGTCTTACTGCAAGTTCAACAGTTAATGGTGGAGAGTTAAAAAGTCTTATAGTAAAAAAAAGAAGAAAGGTGTTGACAGAGGCAAGAGTAAGTACTACCTGATAAGCCTGGTAGGTGTGTTGGGGTTAATACTGAAATGTCCAAAAGTCAGTCCTCATGGTTACTGTCATGGGGCCTTTGAAAACAAGGAGAGAAATATTGATTTTCCTGGTTCTAATGACATCCTGTTTTTAAACACAGATTAGAATTTGTTTAGCTCCATCTCATCCTTGCAATACTGCTGCATGTTTATTGTGCTCTTCTTAAAAGTCAGTTGACATCTCATTTCTGTTCTTGTCCACCTTTCTGCTCTTGCACCAGAAAAGATCTTCTCTCAGTGGTTGTCCTTGTTAGCCATATGACTTCTCAAATTTACTCTGTGGGAATTTTCTGTAACCCTATAATTATCTCTATTTATGTGATGGAAGTCTTTTTGCATGTCCTATTTAGCATTTGCTAACTGCTGTTTGTGCTTGCCTCTCCCTACTAACAATGGACTTTGGATTTATTTTTTTTTTCTGTATGATTAGGACTTTTTTAACTCTTGCATAGTTGGACCGAACTACTTAGCAAGTACTGAATGTGATATTTTAAACAAGAGTTCTTTGCAAGGCACCTCTTCAAGAGTGCTATTTGAGAGCATTAACCAAGACTGACCTTGAAATTATAGGCAAGACTGAAATCTCAGACTAATTTTAAGTGATGTGAAATCATACTGTGCTAAACTTTTCTCTCCTTTATATCCACGCCAAATGGAAAATTTGTTGAATCTTCTTTGCCCAAATCATGCCAAACTTGTTTGCAATACGAGCAGCTGTTGTTACTGGAGCAATGGATGCAGCTTCAGTATTGCTTAGGTGGCTGTACAGTGGTGCGTATTCTTCCCTCCCAACTGATTTGGGGTGTTTTCAACAGCAAATAGGTGAGTTGGGAGGGGGAAAATGAAAAGGGGAATTATATTCTTGCTGAAGTCTAGTGCTGGAGTTTGTAGAAACCAAGGAGGTGAAATACCCTAGAAGGATGAATGTTTAGGCGGGGCAATAATAATAAAAATAATCAGATCTACATGGCCCCAAACATGACAATTCATCTTAAATATGTTCTGTAATGGGTTCTGGGTTATTGTGAATAATTAACATTCAAAGGATCTGACTGAAATACAGTTGATGAAAACAAGCAAGCAGTTCACATGGGGGACGATCAGTGTGGTATTTTCTCCTTTCAGATTTGACCACTAGGAAGAATTAATCTAGGTGTGAATAGCCTAGAAGGTGCATTCATACTTGGCTCCAGCCAACGGGCAACTTCCAGTGTGGGAACTGAAGTGGGATTTAGGCTGTACTGGTCACAGTAGCTGTACAGCTGTACAGTAGCTGTGGCCACACTAGCTCTTACTGCTTTCTCTTTTGGACTGTTAAATCCCTGTCTGCCTGAGGTGGCTCTAGAGATTTCTGTTACCTTGAAAGAGAGTTTTCACTTTGGATAGCCAGGTCTTGGGGAGATTTTGCGGGTAGGAACATCAGGGATAGGGCTTAGCTGGTGCTCCGTCAGTGACATTCAACAACATTTACATCAAATCAGTACAGCTGACTGGAGCAAGTCTTATCTAAACAGTATTTAATGAGCACATGCACAGTATTTTATCAACATATTAGAAGGAATGTTTGTAAAAAAGATACATTTCTCTAAAGGATAAAAAGTTCCTGAAGCTCATTCTGGAACTGCGTGGAAAACATTTTAGAGGTTTTTCAGCATCCTTGAGCCACTTTCACTACCTGTTTGAGAAAACATATTTTCAAACTCAGTTCCATTGCTTCCTGTAGACCAGACTACAAAGTGAACATGCTTGTTTTTAAGATCTCCAAATTAGATGGTGTAATGACGCAGCATGAAAACCAGTCACAGACAGTGAACATTCCTCCTCCAAGATGAGTGTTTCTAAGAAGCAATCAAAATGAAATGAGACAAGCAAAGAGAAGAAATTAATCAAGCTCTCACTTCATACAGATTGGGATTCTTCCTCTAGTATTTTTGTTAAATTTTTTTCCCCTGCAAGTACCCGATAAATATAAGAGGAAGTTAACTTTTTTCCCCTGCAAAACTAGGGTAGAAGACACTTGAAAGCTGTTTTTGTTTTTAATGAGGACAAATATTTTGTCTATATTAAAAAGGCCACCCATGCTGATTCTTAAATATGAAACTCATCTTCTACTTCCAGTGAAGCATTAAGTAACTCAAATATCTGTACAGGTATTGGGTTAGTTGAAAAAATAGGTTTCCTATGGCAACCTGCTGAATAGTTCTTAATTATATCAATAGTCACAGATTTCTTAAAAAAAAACCCTAAACCCCAAAACCGAACAACCCAAAACTTTAACATTTACAAATGAATGACCAGAGTTGTGAAGTTTGATTAAGGCTGAATTACCTTGAGTCGCAGCAGAACATTAGAGAATATGCTGTGTATTGTATTTTTTAAAATGCATTCATGATTTTCCCGCTATGTTGCTTTCAATTGAAATAAGAGATGAAATAAGAGCATAATCCTGTGCCCCTTCTTCTCATTTAGGCTAACATCCTACTTTTTGCTAGCAAATAGAAAGCATTCAGATATATTCTGTTGAATACAATGCTGGGAGACTGCAAATGTGATCTGGTTCAGTAATGGTATTGCTGCTACTTGTTACTGTGACAACAGAGCTACAGTGCTCTCTGAATGGTAGTAAATAACCTTATTTTGAGTATTTAGAAACTGGATACCATTGGGTTCTTTACTAGTTGTATCAGGAGTCCAGGTGAATGCTTTCTCTGCATGAATCTTTTCCCAGTTGCGTGTCATGGTAATAAGATGTCATTGTGCAATTATATGGAGCCTTTCATCCCAGTGTGTTGTGAGCAAAATCTTCAAGGTATAAAGTCAGCCACTGAGGTTCAGTGTGTGTAGGATGGGAAGCTTCAGGAGCCCCCTTACTGTAGAGCTAAACAGTACAATGGTTGCTTACTCAGACTCTCTGTTTCAGGATGGAAGGAGCTGCCCATGATGCTTCTTGAAAAAGACAGTACCAGTGATTAACGATCCTCCTTTTGATTTATGCAACATCTATGATCTAAAGATCTTCATATACATGGGAGTAACTCAGAAAGGGCAAAATCTTATATATGTCTTAGCTTTTTCTTAGAGGTATGCATATAGTTCAACATATCTCTTTGGCACAAAGCAGAGTTTTTAAACTTAGTAGTATATCTTACCGAGGAGATGTGAATTTCTTAAGTTTTCCCTGCCTTTATGTGGTACTGTAGTCACACCTTTTGAGTGTGGGAATCATTTACCTCAAAATAGGGAGCAGGTTACTCCTGACCATCTCTGGTGTCCACTCACTAATGGAACAGCGCTCTACAAGCTTCATCTACAGACAAGAAACCATAAATTTGCTTCTTGAAACTGGAGCAAATGCTTCTGGGTCAACTGTTGACCCCACTTAAGCCAAAAGCAAAGTATTGGTTAACCTCAGTCAACAGCATTTAATCCAGGGGTCAATTTTTTTTTCATGTTAAGCCATTAAGACTTATTTCTGTTTCTTATTCTGTTCTTCTCTGCTTCTTTTCTTCTTTCTTGCTTTAGCATGGAAGATACCAATTTACTTTGTCTAGGTATGAAACGTAAGACAATATTAGACCTGAGACCTTTAAAAAGAAGAACATTTCAGTGTATTCTGTTCCAGCCGAAGCAGGATCCAGTCCAACAACGCTGTCACATTGCTGTAGTTTTGGTTGGAATTCAATAAACAGAAACACCTCACGCACATCATTTTCATAAAGCCATGAGCACTCTTCTTACATTAAAGACTTTTTACATTAAAGACTCCAGTGTTTAGCATTTGTAAACTTGATAACAAACATGGCTAAATTAACTACACATAACATAAAATGTTCTCTAAACCCACATCCCTCTTTATTCAACTGTATACAGAGGCAAAGAAGGAGACATATGAAGACTCCTGACTTCAGAGATGTTTTAACAAAATGCTGGTTAGCATGGTATCCCTCCAGATGTGAAGTGCATTGGGAGGAGCAGATTACAGAAGGACGGCTGTTAAATGCAAATTTTCACCTGCTTGATATAGTTTCCTGCTGCTGCACTTACAGCAGTCTAGAATACAAAATGTTTGATCAAAGCCTTGCTCAAATGCAATTTCCACTTAAGTCAGCAGGAGTTTTTGCTTGAACAAGAACTACAGGATTTAGTATGCAGGATTTCATAGAAACTATTTATTTTAGTGGGAAGTTTAGTACTAAGTGCAATGACAGAAAAAGGGGAAATAACTTGGGATAAGGGATTTTTAAGAAAGTTCCTGTGTATGCATAAAAAATTATCCCAGATACTTTTTAATGTTTTTTTTTCCCCTCTTGTAACACCTGCGTTGTAAAAATCAAAAACAATGTTGCATTTTAAAGTTAGCTCCTTTAAATTTTTTCTTCTTCCCCCATTACTCACATTTCTTTTCCGGTTTTTATTATCCTGCCCCAATGGGGATTTTCTTTTAACTTTGTTATATTATAATAGCGTGTGTACATGAAGAAACCATTGACCTTTTAGTGACTTGTGAGTCACAGGATTAATAGCTGTGCATATGACTTTGAATATAGGAAAAAATTTCTCTTGACCTGGTTTTCAGGTGAACAAAATGTAAAATTCCTACTCTGTATTTTCTCCCCATTTATTGCAATAGATTGCTTCTCTTTTATAATTGTCTCAGATTTTCAAGTTGTATATTTTGATTAATAATCTATAGAATTATACAGATAATAATATAGGTAATAATATAGTTATACATTCCATATTGGTTTTAAAATGCAGTTATTTTGTGCATTTTGGAGCATGCAGCTTCCATAATTGAAGATATTTTGAATTAGTTGGTTAAGGTCAGTCTCTAAGCTCATCATTACCTTCACTCATGTGAATAGTTTCAGAGAAATACCATAGGAAATCCAGAGCCAGTCATTCCAGTGGTCATACTGCTGGAAGCATAACAGAATGAGGGAGAGAATCTTGCAATTATGGAGGAACAGTTTGGTTATGGCTTTCCTCTGTAACTCTCCGAACAAATGCCAAGACCAGCATTAAGACTTGGGATTCGCCTCACACAGTGACCTTTAGGGTAAAGAAGATTAGTGAAAATTTTTCGAAATAATTCCTAATTTTAGAAGTTGTGACTACTAGCATCTTTCTCTGAACTTCACGGGAACAAAAAACTTCATCCCCAAGGTGTCACTAGTTTCAGATACCCCATACGGAGACATCCAAAAGTGGAAGTCACTTGGGTAAGTTCTGGCCTTAACCTCTGTGTCTCTAAAACCATTCCATGTAACAAGTAGAGGTTATGAAAAGTGAGAGGGACAGGGAGATATCGTGGGAGAAAGATATCTGGCAGTGGCATTTGCTGCAGGGGAAAAAAAAGGAAAAGAAAAAGGGACACAAATAGCAAGGAGCTGTTTGGGCTGAATAGAAGGGGAGCAGAGCAGTAAAAACATCACTTTGCAAATGGAACAAAATCCAGTCTGTCTCAACATAAATTTTCCAGGTGCATTATGCAGCCTATAGAGAGCACTCTGATGGTAAAGCACCCTATGTACTGTCTGGAGTGTAAAGTAATATTTCATTTGCATGCTATTTTATTTTACTTCATTTTTGACCCTTCTTATACTGTTTTCATTAGTGTAAGGCTTTCATTATCTACTGAAAACCAGACTTCTTGTGAGTCAGACTTGTTGAGAGCATGGGAGTATGTATATCAAGGAAGTGTATCCCTTAGCAACCGAATGCAAGTTAGGGTTCTTCAAAACTTCTCTATTCATGTTTTCTCTCATTGTTTACAGAGAAATTGGCTCAGTCTTCATTTGGAGTGCTTTAGACCCACATGTTAGTCGGGTTTAATGAGACAATTTTGGGAGTTCCATTTGCTGCCAGACAGTTAGTGAAAAACATGCACAGGGTTACATCAGTTGTTCCAAAGGTAGAGACCTCCTCAGGAAAAAGGTAAGGGGAGAGAATTATGTCACTATTTTTGTAGGTATGAGCTAATCTGCTAAACAAACATATGAACTGTAGACAGGGTACATTTTAATCTAGTTTGTCTTCATTTTGTTTGCCTTAGTCAGGCTTTAGACATTAAGGAACAGGTTGCCCTATCAGATGTATCAGTTAAGTGATTTTACCCAGAAAATATTTTAACACTACAGGAGTTACACTTAGAGCAACTGGGTATATTATCTTTCTGTTCCAGTGCCTGTTTTACTTCAAGCATGCAGTGACACACAGATGGCAGTCAGAAGCAGGCATGCCATGAGCTCTCAGGTCTTACACCCTGACATCCTGTGTGCCCTCCTTTAGGTGACCCTCCGCACTTGGCTCTCCATGGTTGTCACCGCCACCATTCCACCCTTCCTGAAGCTGATGGATCCTGACAGCAAAGGACGAGAGACTGAGTTTCTGCTGGTGCCCACCTCCCAGAAAGTGGCCCAAGGCAAGTCAGAGCATTCCCACACATTTCCCATGCAGGGCAGCAGTTGTTAGCACCCAGACCACACACCTCAAGCTGCCCGGCTTTTGACATTGTGTGTTTCCACATTGATGATGGCTGATGAACTCAGACCACTGCCTCCTATCCATACTTATTGCACCCATAAACCAGGCTCTTCGGTACATGTTTAATGAAAAATCCCCAGACAACTAGAAGGTAAGGATTGACTTTCTTGTCCTCTGTGTATTATAAATCATGTAGCGAAATCACTAAAGGCTAAACTGGCCAAGTAGTGCTGATAAGAATGAGAGAATTTGGAGAGGGAAATATTTCTCATAAATGGAAATAAAATTATTATTTTGTGTGCCTTTTCTTGTTGGCGGCATAATCCACTCCACTGCTTAATCATTTTCATTCTAAATAAACCCATTACATTTTAAATGATAAAAAGCAATCCTAGTAAACTAAAGAAAAACTAGTCTTTATCTAAGTGTGTTGCATATTCTGACTTCAGATCTTTCCTTAAGTGTCTTTTCTATGTTGTTGACTCAGTGAATACCTAATTTGTTTTCTGGCAATTTTCCTGAAAGGAAAGCCAAAGAGCATCATCTGAATAAATAATTGTGGTTCATTTTGGCAATATATTGTACCAGCTCAAGTGGTCAGGTATTTTATTTTTTAACTGAAGCATCCTATCATCTTGGAGCCTCACCCAGAGCTTTCTGCCACTTTATGTAACTTACCTGTTTCACTCTACTACCTGACCATCTTTTGTAAATAATGCAGAGGACTTTTAGCTAAATGTTGCTGTTTCTAGTTTAAGATGTCTGTCTTAAAAGCCAGAAACCTAGCACTAGAGTCATAGAATGGTTTGGCTTGGAAGGGACCTCAGAGATCATCTGGTTCCAGCCCCCTGGATTAGGAATAGTAATGTCTTTGTGGTACCCTGAGGAATGTGGCTGATATACTCACAGGCATTATATTTCTGGAATATCCGTAAGTGATTTCTGTGAAAAAACTTTTAAAAATAATAGGAAAAGGAATGAATCCACAATCCTGTGTATTCAGGTAGTTTTCTATAAAAGGATCCTCCAAAAAAAAAATCATATTTGAGTAAGTCTTGAGCCAAAATACTGATTTGTAAATTTATTGCACCTAAACTTGGAAAAAAATATTTCCAGCAAAATCACAAATCTTTTCTCTCTCAAAAACCAGTTTTTTTAATTGAGACGTTTTCATTTAAAAAAGTAAGTATACTTTTGGGCTTGACTTGTGTCAGTGTCATAATTACCTTTACAAATAGGTAAAAGTAATGATGACAGACAATTAAATAAGGAAGTGAACAACTAAATGTAGGCTGAAAATCTGCTTTGCTGCTGCTTAATGAAGATACTCTTGAAGAAGATGGTTGTTCCTGGTTTCAATTCTGGCTTCTAACATCTGTGGATTTTACCTTGACCACTGGTATGTGAAATGCATCAGCCATCTCTGGGGTTGTGTACAGGCAGCGGGAATTGGTTTCACACAGCATCTCTTGGCAGCACCAGGCCTAAGAACGGGGTCCTTGAAGGAACGCCCTGTATGCTGCCTGTAACCTTGCCACAATCTTGCTATAAATTGAGAATTGTGCTAAGTCTTCTAGCAAAATCAATTTTTTTAAAAGGAGAGTCTGCAAAAGCACCACTTTACTATAAATATCCTTCCTTTGCTTCTATTTCTGTGGATAGCCTTGGCAGAAAACTCACAGCATAAAAGAATTTGAGGATTCCTTGGGCCGTATTTGTTTTCCCTTTCCCATCTCCATTTTTTTTTTCTTTTCAAACATGTGAAACTGAAACCAAATACTTTCAGAGATTCATTAAGGAAATCAAACTATAATTACTGGTGAGTTCCACCCTGACATAGCATGAAATGTGGCTGCCCACTCAAAGCAATACAAATCTGTTTGGTTTTGCCAAGCAGAGAGTTCCTAGTTAATTGAACGGTCATTTTCTTAATCAAGAGGAGTAATATGATCTGTAAGGATCTATGCTGAGCTCAGTGGATGGGAAGACCATGCCTGATCTTGGCAGACAAAGGAATTGGCCTCCAGGTCTTTGACCCTTTGCGGGCTGTTTTGCCTATGGTCACCACGCTCCTGCAGAGGATGCATTTGGTTTGTGTTTACTTCATCCTTTACTTAAGTGGAAGTGGTGAGAAGCAGCTCTCCTAAGTGGATGCAATGCTATTCAGAGATGTAGGAGGTGATACTTCACTGCTGAGGATGCTGCTTGAACCTCCTGGCCCCACCTGCGCCAAGACACAGCTGCAAGTGGGATGCAAATACCTGCAGGCAAGATTTGGGTGAGGAAGCACTGGGTAGGTTGTCCTGACCTAGCTGATGGGCTGCTGAAATGTGAGTCTATAAGCCTTAGGTTCTGGTTCCAGGTCAAGTAGAAACTCCTGTTTTGCACAGCCAAAACACTAAGGTTTTGAATCTGAAATATACATCACTGTCCTTGCTGGGTTTGTTGCTGGTAGTGTGTGGGGTTGATTCTGGTTTTGGTTTTTTTAATTTGGTTTTGCTTTTAAGAAAATCCAGGATGGATGTACAGGACTCTGTGAGAATAAAGGATATTTATTTTGGAGGCTGGGCCTGGGCTGCAATTTCGATTTTTTTCTAATCCCTGAGTTGGGAAACTGAATCTTATTTTTCCTGGAATACAGGGGGGAGGGTGGCAACAAGAATCAATGTGTTAAGCCATTAGCCACCAACTGCTAGAGTACAAATATTGACAAGTGCAAAGGTTTGGTGGTCTTGCTTTTCTGCATGAATATCAGCAATCTATCACACAAAGCCTGCCTGTGCTTCCAGGAGGCCTGTCTCTGTGTAACATGATTATTGCAGCTTAGTAGGGAGGTAAATGTTACACATGGGTAGTACAGCTTCCACTGAACCTTTGTTACCCAACATCCGCTTATATGGAGCTTTGCCTTGCAACGCAAACATCATACATAAACTTCAGAGTTCTAAAATCAGCCAAGTGCTTTCCTGAATAATGCTTCCTCATACGGACAATCTTGTAAGTTCATATGTGATAATGTGATTGTGGATCTCAGGTCTCTCCTTTAAAAGATCACATGCTCTGAGAGACATTCCCCAGGAAGAATGCTGTAACTATGTTGTTCACGTGACAGGAATAGAGTAACTGTGGGAACTGAGCAATTTTCAAAACTGAAGCACCCTGCAGTGAGATCTGTGCAATGGATGGTCAGTGGGCTCTGAACAGGGATCTGTGAGCAGAGAAGTAGATGGTAGCCTCAAAAATCTTGTCTGAGAAAAGAAAAAACATTGAAAACTTTCCACTGTTGTTCAGTCTGGCTAAGCTCCATGAGCTTGCAACACTGAGTCATTATATAAGATGAATCACTGGATGCCGTAGGCTGTTTCAAATCCTTATTGATGAGACCTGCTCAGAGCAAGGCTAGAAGCCCTGGTGTTGGAGATGTCTGCAACTTGTGAGACAGGTAGAGCCAAGGAAAGAAGTGTAATCTTGGTCCATCACACTGTATATCCTCAGCCAAATTGCAAACTCATAGTTTATTTTCCTTCCTACACAGTGGGTTGAAGCTCAAAATTTCTAAAAGACCCTGTATATTTAGAACCCTCGAAATGTGCCATTACATTTCAGATCTTTGCCCCTTCTGGTTATTCTAGATCTGTTCCATACTATCAGGCTTGTCTCCCTGGGATTGCCCTTAGTTCACTGTTGGTTGTATCCTGTGAGCACATTGCAGCAGGTTAGTCCCACCCAAAGGGGGATAAAAAACCCCTACAAAACATACACAAGGTTTTAAACTGTAAAGCTTGCTAATGTGGAATAGCATCAGAAAAAAGCACAAGGACAAAGTTTCTCAAGCAGTGAGCTGGGATTATTTCTGAGACCCCCTCAGCAACAGTGATAGAGCAGTTAACTCATTGTCTGATGTCCCCCTTCTGAAGCAAAGCCAGTAATACTTTTCTACCTCATCCATAACTCTAAGAGAGGGGCAATCTCAAGGATGAAATCTGAGACTTGCTAGCAAAATTCCTGCTCAGTAAGTAGAATTTTGCTCCCCTGCTGTGGTTTTGCAGTGGATAAATGTTGCACACATGTTCCTACAATTACATACGTGCCTTGCAATAGCAATTTTACCAATACCTGGCAGTATGAAGATGACGCATTCCTCAGGAATAAACCCAGCATATGGATAAGTAGTGTATTGCTAGAAAAGAGACCACCAGCACTGAGACCACTTCATTATCCAAGTCACATTCTCCCAGTGGAATTCCCACTGTACAAAAGCATTTTCAAGGAAAGCTCTGTGTGGCCTCAGCAAACGTAATTTTCAAAATGACATTTGTGTTTGAGCATTTTGAAAATGAAAGAAAGCAGGAAACTGAGTCTCAGTCATTTTGCTTACCTGTTACATTATGGTCAGTTTTGCCCTTTTTCCTTCATTTTCTGTTGGGCAATCAGTTTCTTTGGAAGTTTTGTGGCTTTTTTAAAGACATGATATCATGTCTTGTTATTTATAACTGCTCAGGCTTGTGAAGAAAGAAGAGGATTTATCTGAGGACACAGAGACTGATGAAACTATTTGTTGATCATAGGGTGGTTATAGGGACAGTGGAAATGCCCTTCTTTCCATTGCAATGTGTAGATTTCCAGACCTGCAGAGCATTGTGAAAGGAGACTGTAAGAGTACGGAATGAAAAGAGCTGTATATGCAATGCACAGTATGGATCACATTATCTATTAAAGCAGCTATAAACAGATCTTGAAGCTGAGGTAAACAGCCAGCAGCAGCTATTGTGCGGATATGGGTCAGATGGTAACAGCTAGGGAGAGCTCAGATCCCTTTAGTCATGCCTTAGTTCTTTGGCTCTGCCTTGCAGCAGAGAGAGGCAATGGGTGACCTCCTGAGGTCCTTCCCTGCCCTTGTTTCTGTATTCCAAAAGCTACATGTAAATAGTTCATGCTGAACTCAAAAAGCCATCAGGAGAAAGATAATGGCTGTGACAAGACCATTCATAGCTCATATACTTGTTTTTGTTAGCATAACTACAGCAAAGATAAAATAGAGTCAATGATGCAGAGCTCTATTTGAAAGAAAGTCTCACAATTATTTCCTGTATTAGTGAGATGATGGAATAAACACAGAAATGGATGCACTTACGTAAAAGATAGGAAATAGAGAGATACTCAAGTGAAAAACTGCCATCTTGTTAGTTTAGCTACTTTTCATACCAATATCAAAATGACCTATAAAAGCAGCACTACTAATCCCTTCACTGCTTGGGCTCTCAAGTTCCACAAAATAAGCTTGTCATGAGGTAGTTATTACCTGTTACTGCCCTTGTATCACTGGGGAAAACAGCAGTCAGATTGGACTAAAATGTGAGTAGAAATACTGGTTGCTGTAATGCCCATTCAAGTAATGGTGTATGACAAAACAAGCAGTTCTTGTCACTTGCTGACTTTTATGAGTCACTTAATAAATATTAAGACAACTGGCACCCAGTGCTATGCCCCATAGCATGTCTTACCAAAAGTGGACAACACAGAACATTTATCTGCAAAATAAGGTGTCTTATGAATATAAGGCACACCTCTAATGCTGAACAGGGCGTGACTGGACTAGTACCTGCAAAGAAAATCCACTAAAGCTTCTGTATATAGGAATATTTGTCTACTCTGAATGAGATTCCCAAGTGTAGTAGTTGAACATTATTTACCCTACTGCAGGGATACTCTTTACTCCGAATGAAAGTAAGTTAATACAATTTCTTCTCTTCGGGCCAGATTCATGCAGGGGTTTAGGGGTAGCCTGAGTTATCCCAAGGTCTGTGTCCCAAGTGTAAGGAACATTACTTGCTAGGCAGAGATATCTTTCATTTCACGTGTAGGACTGAAAAGGTTTGGACTCCTTGTAATTTTAGCTATTTGTTTTACAAATAGTTGCCCTGGCTAAATTCCAATTAGAAGTAAAGGTGGACTTAAGGAAGAGGGAGTGGGGACTTGGAAGACACGAAGAATGTTCTCTTGTAAAGACTGTAAGTATCTTGAATTTAATTCTCTGCTTAATATAGCTTCCCTTTGTCACCTTGGCATATCAGAATTTCTGTTTTCTTTCCCTGGATTTTAAAGAAAAGAGAAGAATTGGTGACTGCAAGTGGGGAATAAGTCTACTTTTCATAGGGCAATCCTCTAAAGGCATCTTCAAGAATGCCAGATTTTCAAAGGTTCTGTTGTGTGAAAGACGGTAGTGCAGAGATGATAGTGGAAGTGGAAAGAAAACAAATGACTAATGGAGCAGTGTGGCTAGACAAGTATATGGACTGTATTAAGTATAGAGAGAAAAAGTCTGCAGAGAAGAGACGATAGAAGTTGACAGGTGACTGCTTGAGGTCCTAAATGGCAGTAGAGTTCATATCATAGAGTTCAGTGAGCATGCTGGATCTGTCTCTTCCTCTGCCTTTCATAACTCTGGAACTAATTTTACATATTAAATGAAATACTTTGTCGACCCAGTGTGTCTGGCACTGAATTTGTAAATCCATCCTTTCTATTTCAGTCAGGCGTGACTGGGTGAACAACCTCTATAACTAAAAGAAATGACATGAATAATTCTTCCTTGAAATAAGGTCAATGTTATCCTCATGTGACTTGAGCTGTGTGGAAGGAACAAAGACCTACGTCAACCGGGTCCTATTACCAACTCTGGGTGCAGATGTATTTTGTCATAAGTCTCAGCTAATAATTAAAGAGTCATTATGATTATCTCTTTTTTTTCAAGAAAACAATATTCTTCATAGAAATGTCTTTCAGCATCAAATTCACCTTGGGGTGAAAGAAATTTTGTCATTACAAAGCAACTTTCATGTTATGCCCTAGTGCACATTTACTAAAAAGTTGCCACTATTCATATTCTGCTTGGTCTTTGTCATCATGAACCTGACCTTTTCGTGTCATATTAAAATGCAGCTTATGGAATTTTTTTTTGCTTGTTTTCTGTTTGTTTATGTAATTCTGACTTACCATTTCAGTATATAACATAACTGATTTACTAATGTCAGCTACCTTTGCTATACAGACAATACTTTCAATGTAAAAAAAGTGGTAATAGTGGATGCAGCCTGCTGCTGTTTTCAGATAGCATCAGAAGGGAATGTTTTGGGTTTTTTAAATATACAATCTCAATCTAGTTTAATTTTTGTGGAAAGCTTATTTTTTCCTTACCACAAAAAAAAATTGGACAATTCTGTAGATGATTTTTTCTATAGAACGATTTAATAGCACCAGTGGCCATAAAATAGCAAAATGCAGTACATCTTGCTAGTAGAAAATTACAGTATCTTTAGCAAAATGAACTTGCATAGATTTTTCTTTGATTGTTGGAAGTATCCTGCCTTAAACAGTAGGCAATCTCTTTGGAAATGCTTAAGTTACCGGTTTCACTGCCATTTTATACTTCTGCGTACTGTCAGTAGGAGTTCACATTCTGCACTATGTCTATCTAAATCTGCTTACAGAAAGGAATGATAAGTATTGCATTGGAAAACCTACATTATTGTCTTCTGCTTTTCCTTACTTAACGGTAACTGTTCTCAGCACAAATAAGATAGCATAGGTAGGAAAACTTGTCTTTCTCATATACACTGTTTTATCAGTTCTATGTATAATATTAAGTCCATGCTACACAATTTAATGAACATGCCACCAGCTTCATAAACACAGGGCTTTAAAAATTGCTTGTGGAAAACTTATGATCTACTACTGAATCATATTCAAAGGTTACTCTAGGTAAATATGAGGCATCACGAGGCCTTGCATGAAAGATCACAAAACAGTATACTATGCTATAGGTTTGTGAACCTTCTCAGGTTTCCCAAGAGAAGCCATCTAACATGGTCTGGTCTGGAAAAGATGTGGAGTAATTGGTACTGCTGTGTTATGGGAACCACTTTCTGTAACTCCCAGATTATCTTCACCTCATCATATTTGATTATCCTGGTGAAAATACAAAAACTGGGTAAAAGAAAGCAGGTGAAGATGTGGGTTTATATCCTTTGGTCATGTCACAATATTTGTTGTTAAACTGTTCTCATTATTGGAATCTGGCACAGATCATAGAAAAATGTATTTGAGTAATCTTTTTTTATTTATTATTGATTTACCTGTCTTTTGCCCTGGTTATGTAAATACAGCTAAAATAAATTATTTTTTAATTCTGTTTCCCAGTGGTGGGCTGCTATTTCCAGTGACAGTAATAAATTTATTTTTATTTTAAGTCTATCAGATTGCACAACTCCGGTTTTACTTCACAGTCTTTGTAGGCATAGCTACAGCCATTTACGGCAGATTTCTGCCCTTGTGTTCTAAAGGCACAGAATTCTGGCCAAAATCAGCAGTCATAGAATCAAAGAGTCATACAACCAGTTTGGTTGGAAAAGACCTTTAAGATCACTTCAGTGATGTAGGAATATGACTAAAAGTCAATTTCTTATCCATTGAAAATAGGTCAGGAGATTAAAAAGGGTTGAACAAGAGAGACATTAACATGGGTTGAAAAGAAAATTCTAGATATAAAAATTTATAAAACTGAAGTGGGATGCATTTGATCTTAGGGAACTGCAGTGAACTAGATCCTTTGAACATATTAATTTATATAAGATAGTTTGTATAAGCTGACTCCTTTGAAGATGTGGGAATTAAATTTACACATACGCTCTGTTTTTGTGAAGAATTCAATCAATGTACTTTCCTTAAAGCCAGTGATCTTTTTTAACACTTTTCCTTCTTGTGACAGAAAATATTTTAATGATTGGAGAATTAGAAATAAAAAATTGACTTAATGTCTTTTTCTTTCCTAGCCAAGCTACTGCTCTCCTAAATACACTGTTCTGCATTTTCCAGGGTCCTGCCTCCACAGTCCAGTGCCAGACAGTAAATATGGAACTTGCACACCCTAACTCTCTTTAGACTGGTTTTCCAGAAAAGCAACTTAGTCTGATCTCTGAATTTACCCTCACATCTAAACAATGCAGCATACTGAAACCATTGTCTCTTTAGCACTAAACTTGGTGATCAGAAATTCCCTAGATTATTTTTGCATTCCAGGGCTGCTACCACACAAGATTCATGGGGACATGAGGAAGATTCAAGATGCTAGACAAACATATGTATATATATGTACATAAAAATTATATTATTCCCCAAACTATCTGGTGAACTAACATTTTCTTCTAACATCACTAATTAGGTCTTGAAAAGATTCTGTGGTGTCACAGATGTTACTGCAGAGGAAACCATGCTGGCAAGCAAGGAGGAAATAGTAACAGTGCTTTTGTTAATTTAACAGAATAGAAAGCTTAACCCTTTTAGTGTTAGAACAGGGACAGGATATGGTGTTTTATATGAAATATTTTCATCCATTTAAAGGTGCTAGTGCTTTTACCCTGGAAAGAATTTTGGCACAGACTAACTGGGCAATTCACATAGGCTTCCTTTCATTATGTTCCCAGGTATAAATAGCACCATATCAAAAAGATTAATTTTTGATTATTAGAAGGACAACATATCACAGGTTCTTTGGACTAATCTGGCTTCAGGCTCTACTGATAAAATGCAGAGGAAAGTCTAGCTCCATAGACCAGAGAGAAAAAAATACCTTTGATGCAAGTAAAAAATAGTAATGGAATGTAATTTAAAAAAAATATATGCAAGCAATTCTGATGGCTACCCAGTCAGTCTTGTCTGTTCTCAGAAACACAGAACAGCAGAAGGGCTGAGGATGCAATGGACCTCCAAAGGTCACGTGGCCCAACCCTCTGCTCAAGCAGGGCCACCTAGTGCTGGTTGCCCTAGACCATGTCCAGTCAGCGTTTGAGTATCTCCAAGGATGGTGACTCTGCAACCTCTCTGGGTAACCTGTGCCAGTGCTCAGACACCATCACAGTATAAAAAGTGTTTCCTTATGTTCAGGCGGACCCTCTTGTGTTTCATTTCATGCTCATTGCATCTGCTTCTGTCACTTGGCACCACTGAAAGGAGTCTGGCTCTGTCCTCTTTGCACCATCCCTCCAGGTATTTGTGCACATTGATGAGATGCACCCAAGCCTTATCTTTTTCAGGCTAAATAGCCGCAGGTCTCTCAGCATTTCCTCTGGAGAGATGCTCCAGTTCCTTCATCATCTTTGTGGCCCTTCACTGGACCGTCTCCAGTATGTTCATGTCTCTCTGATACTGGGCAGTCCAAAACTGGATCCAGTATTCCAGGTGTGGCCTCATCAGTGCTGAGGAGAGGGGAAGGATCACCTCCTATTGCCTTTCTCTTCTGTTTTCTTTCTCAAACTAGGATCAAGGGCAAAGTACTTTCCAACATCTTACCCAAAATCAGTAAAAGATATTTATTCTTATAAAAAACCCTAAAATAATATTTTCTTATCAAACTCTTGGGGAAATAAAAAATTTAGTAACTGTAGATTATAACTGGAATAGCCCTTGGGAAGTATCATCTGCCCATAGGCATTGCAGAAACCAGTGAACTTTCACAGTGGTCCTTCCTAGTTTAGTCCCTAGCTTGGGTCAAGTTAGAGGATGTTGGAAGGTTTCTGATGCTCACTTCAAATGGTGAAATTTTTTTTCCTGCATTGAGTAAGTTATTCCCTTTGCTGTGCCCCTTATTGGTAATCTGAAATTGAAGCTTTGGCTTTTAGCCATTGGATTGTTCTGTATGTTTGTATACCAAAGTAAAGACTTGTCTCCGTGTGAAGTAACACAGTCTCCTTGGGCTCCATGTAAAGGAGGTTTTTTGCCATTCCTATGACTCTCTTTAGGAGCCTTTCAATTTTTCTTTTACATTTTCTTTAGGAATGACCTAAATAGGAACAGGACACTGGACTATACAATTCCAGTCATGGTCTGTCTGCTGTGCTGTGTGGTGGCATCAGATACACCTGCATTAGTACAAGCCACATATTGATGCGTCTGTCTTTCAGAATTTGCACATAAGTTAGCTAAAAATGCAACTGTTGAGGCAAAAGGTGGCTGATTTTGCTCACCCAAAAATGTTACTGGTGGGGTGGCTGACTGAGCCCTGTTATGTCCCAGCTCTGCTCTCCACATGGCAGTGTGGAAGTTCACCACACGTGAATAACCAAAGTCCTTGATCTTGCTGCAGCTGTGTCCATTAGAGAGGTCAGCAGTGTGGCCACTCTGGGCATCAGGGTCCTGGGAGCAGGCAGGACAGGACATCCCACACAGGGCCGTCCCACCGTCCCCAGCCAGGGTCTGGGGCAGGCTGGGGAGCAAAGGGGACAGGGATGTGGCCAGGCTGAGATGTCACCCTGTGGATGGGAGCCAGAATTAAGCCTAGTGAGGGGAACCAGGACCAGACAGCCCTGGGATGGTCAGGCTCAGGTGGGAAGCAAATGGTAGAGACTTGGCTCAAAGCAGCTCCCATGGAAAGGAAGGTCAGCCCTTGCTGAGGTTCCCAGGAGTGCTGCCTGGCAGTCTCTCCCCACAGCCACCAAAGGGACCCTGCACCCTGCAGCCAGTCCTCTGGGAGCAGGGATGGCCTTGAGGCCCTGTCAGTATACCAGCTCCCCTCATAATAGTGGGAGCTGAGGTTCAAACACTGGCTTTTGCTTTGTTTAACCTATTAATTTATTTGACTGTCTCATTCCTGAGCCTATCACCACCTGCATGGATGAGGACTGAATAGTTAAGTACTTTCCTATTGTTAGATCAGCATATATGCTGCTGTAATGGGAAGGACTCTGGAAGTGTTTATGTCCAAGGGTGGAGAAGATGCCTGAGAGGAATAAAGCATAACTGCTTGTGAGTGCTGTGTTTTCAAGGCAGATGAACAATGTGGTGAATCTGGTTATTATATGAATGAAACACAATGAAACGAAAAACCCCAGGGGCATCATGTCCTTGGAGCTGTGGATTTTTAGCAAGAAAATGTATAGGGAGACTGGAGTTCCCACAAGCACTTATTCAAGTTCCTCATTGATTGTGGGTGCTATTTTTAGACATCCTCACCCACCTGCCTGGGAGATAACTGGAAGCTAATAACTCCCATGTTAGCAGGTTACTGGGAATGCCTCAGTACCATCATCCTGGGGTGGAGAAAAGCATTAGGCAATCCAGGAAGCATTTGGCAAAGCTATTACTAAGGACTTCTCCCTCCCCTAATCACCTAGCTGATATTCATGATACTAATCAAGATAATAGCTGTCCCTGCTTGTCTCTCTTCTTTTCCAGTCTGAGGAAATGCAGTGCTCTCTTCCTGCTAAGGGAGACGAGTGGCAGGTGATCACAGAGGGTGTGGAGCTTCTCTGCAAAAAGTCAACAGGCAAGTGGATATGGCTTATAATATGGTTTAAGTTCAACAAGCAAAATACATGAGACTACCTCCCTGTTTAGTTTTTGGTACATAAAATTTGTGAAGTTCACTTTTGGCATGTGGGTGTACTGCCATTTTGGGTGGTGATGGGGAATGCAGCACTAATTTGGAAGTAGGTGATCATGATATAAAAGTGATTGTAAGGCTGCACCCTGGTGCTTATCTCTACTCTATTGTTCATCTCCTATCTATTGTTATGGTTATCACTCGCAATAAAAGGGCATTGATTTACAAAATACTTGAACTTTATTAACAAGGCATTGTTGTAAGATGATGAAGTCAATTGGGAGTTCCACAGAAGGAGTAGGAGGGGATTTGATAGAGTGTGATGTATGTATTTGCTGGTGGCAATGACTTGCATGTCTGGCTCTTACAGGTCTGGGCTTATATTTCCTGCTGTTGCCAGCGTATTCCCTACTGTAGTTTACAGTAGTTCTGTCTTGTGTTGTTTCCTTGTCCAGATTGCATCCAGCTGCATGTCTTTCAGTATTTTTTTGCCATTCCAGCTGGATGGCCATACTAGATTGGAGAAGAAATCCAGTTACTTATCACTCTCCTTGTGAAGCGCTAGATACCGTAGGATTTACCACTTCTGTTGGTGTTTTGTTGGCCTCTGGACATAAGATTACAAAATATATGCTCACCACTCTTTTTTTCCCTCTCCTATGGCTCCAATTTTGGTCAATTTCTTGACCAGAAATTTTTCAGAGGGGTAGTAAGAGACTGCAGAAATTTACTTCTTCGGGTCATGGGTGAACGGGAAAAATAAAGAACAGATAATTGTTCCTAGTTGTTTTACTTCCCCACTTAAAAACATATATTTAAACCTTTATTAGAGTCTTGAAGCAAACGCTCCATTTAAGGCCTTGGGTGTTGAGTTTTTTTTTCTTTTCTGTGCAAGATCAGCATATTGTAAAACTCCTGGGAATACAGATCTAAAGGGACAAGGAAGGATAAGCAGAAGAAGTATTTAGTGAAGGATGTTAAACTATTCCAGACAGAATCCTTGAGGGAATATCTTTCAAGAGAAATCCCTAAGTGGCAAGACACAAGCTGGGAAAATATTAAGCCAAAATATTTTACAGCCGTCTGAGAAGAGCTGGTGGAATAATACGAGGAACGTTTTCCTTTCTTGCCACATTCAGTTTCCTCCTGTGTGCAGTGCTGGCAAAATGTTAAGCATCTTGTGAAATACTGCCTTTAAATACATGACTGCTAACAGGTTTCCATAGCTATAAACTACAGGGCCAAGTGTGGCTACCTCCAGTGAGTTGTTAGAGGCTTCTGCCAAGTGGCTCCTGTAGCTCCCTCCCCTCTCCCTCTCCTATAGTGGTTCATCACGGTGTGTCTGCACTGGGGGATCAGATCAGACTCCCAGTGGCTGAGAAGCTCCTTAAAGCACTGTAACATTATTCTGTAGGTGATGCCACTACTTCCCATGCCCTAAATAAATACTGCCTTTGCAGTACTTCTATCATGTGTTAAGGCAGGCAGAGCATGACCTGAAACACGAATGGCACAATCCACTACTAAGTCTGTGTCTGAACAAAACAGGGGGGTTTCTGATGCACACACAAGACAAGTTTACTTATCTGTGACTGAGTTTATAGCAGAAAAAAAAAATCCTGTTCTACTTAAAAACCATGTATGTTGTCTGGGAAATAATGTAATTGAATTTCTGTAAGCTCTCTTAGATGTCTTTTCCCTTATTTGCTTAGATGTGTGCATTGTGTAACATAATAAGTGTGGTTTGTATGCATCTATCATATGATTTATTCCTCTACTTTTCTACATGATGGCATGACATAAAATTAGTTTTGTCATAAAAATACTATATAATACACTTCATATGATTTAAATATTTTTCATTAATTGATTGAATCACATGCTTTAAAAAGATCAACAAATTATTGTGTACTATATCACTGAGGTGAAAATGCTGCCCTCCCCAAGCACTGCCTTTTGCTCTTGCATTCAGCTTTTGCCAATAATTAGCTGCCTTTGGGTGTTATGTGAGGGTACAGGAGACCACTCATTGGAAATTACTGAGCTATGATAAAACACAATTTTAGTGAGTTTGAGGAAACTTATGATCTATTTTCAGGAAAATCTTTGGGGTTTTGGAGGTTGTTTGTTTATTTGTTTTGGATAGTGGAGAATCAGAAAAAAAAATCTTGCCAGAGAGGAAATGAAAGATAATTTGAAAGCATGTGAATGAGCTGGAAGAAAGATAGGATTCCCACATTTTCACTCATACATGTTTTCATCAGCTGGGAAGGTAGGGGCAGAGATGCTTACTCAAAATTTCAGTGCAGAAAACATTACTTTCAATTCAAGGTTGTTCTTCAGGAATTTGACAGAGAGTACGAGTACCAAATGTTTAGCTGAGTTTTGTTTCTTGTGGAGTAATAAAAGTTCAGGCATCTGAGTGAGATTCTGGGCTCTGTCCCTGTGTTAGGGTTGGATGTGGACCAACACTGGGCTTTCAGACAATTTATTGTAATTTGCCTTTCTGTCCAAGACAATCCATGACTTCCTCTCTGCACCTTGTTGACCATGTAGTTCATGTTCATTGACAGAGAACAGAAATGGGAATGTAGCATCTCATAATATAAAAGGTCTTTTAATATCCCTTTGTCTTTGAATTATGGATAGCAGCATTCAAACCATTTACCAGACACTTGACTGTGGGATGTGAGAAGACCTGCCCTGAGATGGCTTTGTCAGTGTCAGTCACCATTTCCACTGCTCTTACGTGGCCCACTGGGAGGGGTTTGTACTGCTAGGATACAGTGTGCCAAAGTGTCAGCAGGATGTGTAAGTGCCAGGTAGATATGGGTGGGATGCACACACATTTCTACCAGAGCGAAG
Organism: Edolisoma coerulescens; assembly: GCA_013397115.1. Lineage (NCBI taxonomy): Eukaryota > Metazoa > Chordata > Aves > Passeriformes > Campephagidae > Edolisoma > Edolisoma coerulescens. Next base: position 314,264 of record VWZW01001651.1, read on the forward strand.
TAAATTCTCATAGCATAATTTCTGTGCTCAGATGAACAATTCTGTCGTGATTGCATCACTTTCTCAGCCATGACCCTGCAAAGCAAACTTATTTTCCCTGACCTTTAAGGCCTTTTGAAAATCACTGTGGATCCCAGAGCATAAAATAGTATACAGTTTAGCTATTATACATCTAAATATACATGCACACAGAGACCCAGATCTTATCTATGTTCTTTGCTTCTTAATGCATAGTTCATTTGCACTAAAATGTGTGTTGCTGATACTAGACAGATTAACGGGATGATCCAGTTTTCTCTGTAAAATCAACCTATCCTTACCATTGATGGTGTATCTACTCCTGGTCACATATTTAATAATACACATACACTCAGACAGCTTGTTGATGAAACAGCAGCTTACTTTAAAGACTATCTTTAAAATGTTGATTTATCTTTTCTGTATTTCATGGAAAAGGCAGAAGTTTATAACAAAAATGTCAACAAAAAAGATGAGCATGAATCAATCCACTCTAGGATCAATACATTATAACCTATTGATAATCTGGCCTCTATAAAAGCAATAAATCTGCTAGAAGAAATCCTTTTTTTCCCCAAGACTTGACTGAGGTCACGTGCAAGATTTCAATGGACTTTACTTATAAAGGCAGAGTAGCTCCTGGGACATAACATGACTTTAAGAATACTCTCCCGGGACCGCAGGATAGGCTCATGCCTAGATCAAGCCTAAGCAAATAGTGTAATCAACCTCTAAAATTAAAACGCAACGTGGCACAGATCTCTTCAGGTGATTCCTCACCCCCAAGCCAGAGGGCATCATCAGTAATTCCTAGTTAAGTAAGGGTGCAGTCATTTGCCAAAAATCTTTCTTTGCAAAACATAAACACCTCTTTCTTCCTTAGGGAAGGGAGAAAAGGAACAATTTTAAAGATGGGATTTTTTCTTCAGATCATACTATCTGATCATTCAGAGCACAGCAGTGCAGATAAGAGCCCAGATGAAGTTTCCATTCACAACCACACAATGGGGAGACAAGTTTAGTCATGGGTATTCTCTGTTTATATTCATTCCATACGTCCAGAAAAGTAGATATTTTTCTCAGAAAATTGCTAAAGAATGAATCATGTGGAGGCTCATTTACCATAGACATAAAGCCTTGAACTAGTGCCTGGCTGCTCCAGACTCTGGATATGGCAACTACCTGTAGCTGCTCAAATTATCTTAATCTAGGTAAATCTCCACTGAAGACACTAGCTGCTCCTCTCTGCTTTGAGCACCCACATTCCCAAAGGTGGTGTTGCTCTGTGATGTCCGGGCTTGAGGTTGCTATTGGACCTCTATTAGGTTTTTGGCAGTAAATAGCTACCTACCCTCTGATTTGGAAATCCCCAGAAAGGCAATGAAGGAGCTGCAAAGTGAGATTGATCTGTTTATTAAGTAAGAATGACATTTTGAACTGAGTCTAATTACTGCAATGTCTCTTCAGGAAAGGCAGCGCAAAAGATCCCTCATGGAAAAAAAAGTTTTTGGTGACAAAAATGTCCCTCTTCAAAGAAAAGATTATAGTCACAATATCCAAGGGTTCTATTTGAACCTACTAGCATCCTGACATGCTAACATTTCATAGTCAAACAGACAGTGAAAAACCCATTAACATCAACTTCTATGGAGGAATGATGAAAAACATGAATTAAAGTCAATTAATCTATTCTGACAATAAATTAGGAACACTGGATCCTTGCTTTGAGTTGTAGGAACACTGGCTTGTCTACAAAATCAATGCTTTAAACATATATGAATGAAATAAATGGTCAACTCCTTTGGTATGACATTTTTCACTCCTTTTGCTTTTGTAACTAATTAGGCAAAATAGTCATTAGACAAGGCCTTTCTCCATTAAACCCCCTAATCTATCACTTAATTATCTTGTGCCTGTAACTCAAATTCCTTTTAAGTTTCCCTATAGGACACAAAAATAATTTCAACTCTTGTGAAAAAAGATACGGACAGTATTTTTCCACAATAGTTGAAATTCCTTTAAGAGTCTTCTTTTTTTTATGCACTACATGAAGGTTTGAATTTTCTTTTCTGCATTGCCTTTAGAAAGTTTTGCTGGGGAGAGATACTACTGTTGGAAACAGCAAAGTATGTTTGAAAAGGCAGGTTTTAATCACAAGTATTGGTTTTTTTGCTGAGTTGCAAGTGATTTGTGAAAGTGATGTCATTTGGCCAGCAAAGAGAGTTGGAGCCCCATGTCAGAGATGGTAAAGCCTTGTGCACACTGTTCAAACACCAGGACAAGGACTTTCAGGTTTAAGAGGAAAAGCACAGCATTTGGCTAATGTGAGCTGAAAGCTGTGCAAGTGTGATCGATAACTACGCTGACTTCTGCTGTTAACTCTTAATTTATGAAAATCACCCAATAGCATTGATTTTTGTTGCTATCATGTGACTGGGTAGCTTGCTATCAGGGCTTGAGGCAGAAAAAAATTTCAATAAGAAAAGAACTGCTTATCAGAAAATCAAATGTGTGAACAAGAGGTAGCCACCCACAAGATCCTCAGAAATGCATGAATGTCAAGATTTTAATTCAATTTTATTTACAAAAAAAAAGAAAGTCATATTTTAAATAGATCAAAGCCTATGCCCTGCCATGAGGGCATTTAGAACTGCGTACAGGACAAACTAACTGCAGTTTTGTTATAAGGCTGGCACTACAACTATTTATATGTATAAATTATCAATTTTATAACTTTATATGAATGTGTATTTTACATTTTATGCAGACAAAGTAAAACTTAGGCACTGCTGCTCAGAGTAACATCTGGTAAACGTCCTACAAAATAGATCAGCTTTATTAGAAAAAATAATTTAAGAGAGGAAAACAAATCTTTTGGGTAAATTTTATTAGCAAGCCATTCAGAAGAGAATTTAGGAAACAGTATTTTCATGGTTCTGCATTAGGAGGAAAAATTGCTGTAATTAAGTATGGTAAGTGATCAATTTTGCATGCTATGATTAGGAGGACAACTCTAGTAATTATAAATAGGGTAAGATGTCCAAGTCCTTGAACATCTGTTCCTAATCATCAAACTTACAATACAGAAAAAGCTTACATTTTTATTAATTTTGTATGACAGAAACCCAAATCCAAAATATTTTATTGTAATCTTCATGTAAAAATGCTAACTCTATTTTTAATCAAATGATTATGCCTTCTATTTTATGGGATTTATTATCTTTCTGATGCAAAAAAATTCTATATATTAATATAAAGCACCTATACTTGCAAGATAGGAATAAAAGGGCAGAAACACACTGCTTTAATTATCTGATGTAGTGTAGAAACATTTTAACTTCTCACTCAGGCACTTTTAAAAAATCTTGGTTTCCATTTGTTTACTTAACTTGTATCACAACTTAATCTAAAGACAAAATGGAGGACCATAATTCTTGAGAGATAAGGCATGAGAGTTAAAATGTATGCTCATTAAGCGGTTTAAAAATTTTCCACTAGCAGGTAAGGACTTCCTAAATAAAAAGGCAAGGAGATGAAATAAGATAAAGCAAAATCACACTCCCCCACGTTGAAGACTATTTTTGTATTAATATTGATCCGAAACAGGTAAGAAGAATCAGAATTCTGATTTTCTTCCCCTATAAGGTCTTTTATTGTCTCTGATTCAGCAACTTAAAACAATAAAGAAAACCCCCAAACCACACACACACACACACACACAAAACATCCAAAGAGAAAAGTCAACAACAACCCCACCCAGACAGCTCCACTATCTCACTGGCATTTCAGTAACTGCTGAAAGTCAGCCGTAATTTTTCTTGCCAGCTAGAGATTTCTCAGAAATTAAATTTGCCCATACTGACAACTGCACAGTGGAGACTTTAATTATAAAACCCAGATAATAAACAACTACTCATTCATTAACTAATTAACTAATAGAACAGGACAAGTGGAAAGTCTGATCCCTAAAATAGTCCATCTTCAAATATCCTCTTGTTTTGGTTTTTGTTTACATCACATACTTATTTCTTGTTTTCCTTGGAAGCTGTGGGAAAACTAGAAATGTGAAAACTCAACAACTGCAAAGCAGCAGGGAAGATAATTTAAACACTTTATTTCTGGCCTTCATCTACATTAATGATCAGTTAATGTCTTTGAGAAAGAAAAGACATAAAAAAGATTTTGAGATCTGTTTTTATCAATAGAAATCTCTTTAATATTGATAGCTTTGATTTCTGGTCTGTCAAAATTTATGTTTCTGACTGCTTTATTTCTCTGGCTTGAAATCCTTGGCAATGCCGTTAACACGTCTATGGCTCCACTCTTCTGATCAAAGGATCGTGGATTATTGTTTTCCTGGACAGATTCTCTATTTTATTACAATGCACTATTTGGGGCAGACTTACTTCTCTGTCATCAGGATTTACTGTTTAACTCCAGAAACACTGAGATACACTTGGGAGAAAGGGATATGGTTTCTGGGGAGGAACATCTACTTAAAAAGGAAGTAACTTTTAAGTTAATCATCATGCTATCTATGGTAATTTTCTATTTTATTTTCAAACATAAGTACTTGCATTGGATATAGTTCTTAAATGATCACTCCAAATCAAAAAGGTAAGACAAACCTCTCTAAACACGGAAATATACATATGGATATCAGCACATTCAGATTCCTACAAAGATGTTAACAATTTAAAATTCATTGAAATGTTTTACAAAAATATTATACTCTCAAAAGGTATTGTTTTCCCTTCTTTGTGCTATTTACTTACCACATTACTTCTCTGTTTATATAAAGTCTCAAGAGTTGCCTTTTTTCCTTCATAGCCATACTTAATTCCAAGTTCTTGATAGTATGATACTTGATAGCCATAAAATTAGCTGCCTAGTGCAATATTGTCAGACTGTGTATTAATTGCATTTACTAAACAGCTTTGCCCTCCTTGTGTTCTGCTCACTTGCTAACTCGCTGCAGGACAGTTTGGAACACCCCACAGCTCCTCAAGCAGCTAACAACATGCCACAAACATCCATTGCTCTACAAGAGATGCACCACAGGCCAGTAAAAGCTGCAAGTTTAAGGTTTGGCATTCCTCAGGAGCTGCTGGAACAAGATAGGAGCACTAAATCCTATCAGGAACCTGGAAATCTCACTTCCCAAAGAGCCATTTTTACACCTAGACTGCTTTAGGAAAACTTTGATAAAAGATTTGATTGTGGCTGACAGCTAGCTGAGCTCCCTTAGCCATAACAACATTTATAGTGTTGTTTTTTCCCAAGACAAGGATTTGGAAGATACTGGTGCATCAGATACTCAGCCCACTACAAACAAGGCAACCTTTAGCAGATGTTTGGACTAGTCAAAGCCTACCTGGGAGTTTTATCACACATTAACTAACTCTGGAATCTCGTGCAGGCTGGATGGCTATAAAGGAAGGGAAGATACCCATGATGGCTGAGCTATCATAGATGACAGAATGCTGTAGGTTGGAAGAGACCTTAAATATCATCAAGTTCCAAACACCTTGTCCTGGGCAAGGATGTCACCCACTAGAGCAGCTTGCTCAGTGCCCCATCCAACCTTGAACACTTCCAGGAATGGGGCATCCACAACTTCTCTGAGCAACATGTGCTACTGCCACAAAAAACCCCAAGTCCCTCTCCACAAGGCTGCTCTCAATGAGTTCTTCTCCCAGTCTGTACTCATGACTGGGATTGCCCCGACCTAGGTATAGTACCTTGCACCCGGACTTGATAATCTCTTGAAGTTCTCATGGGCCCACTTCTCAAGTTTGTCCAGATTCCCCTGCGTGGTATTCCTTCCTTCTGTTGTGTCAACTGCACTGTTCTGTGTCATCTGCAAATGTGCTGGGAGTGCACTCCATCTCACTGTCTATGTCATCATTAAAGACATGAAAGGGCACTGGTCCCAAGACAGAGCCCTGAGGGACATCACTCATTACTGGCTTCCACCTGGACAGACCGCTGTTGACTACATGTCTCTGNAGACAGCTATTGACTACATCTCTCTGTCTGCATCCATCCATCCATCCATCCATCCATCCATCCATCCATCCATCCATCCATCCATCTCTTTATCCACTGAATTGTCCACCCTTCAGATCCATATATCTCTAATTTAAAGATGAGGATGTTGTGTGGGACCATGCTGCAGGCCTTACAGAAGCCTAGGTAGATTACATTGGTCGGCCTTCCCATATCGACTGTTAGAGTCATTCAATCACAGGTCACCATTTTAGTCAGGCATGAATTGCCCTTAGTGAAGCTGTCTTGGATCACCTCCTTGTCTTGCATGTGGCTTAACATTGCTGCCATGAGGATCTACTCCATAATTTTACCAGGCACAGAGGTGAGATTCACCTGTCTGTAGTTCCCTTAGTATTCCTTTCTCCACATTTTAAAAATAGAAGTAATATTTCCCTTTTTCCAGTCACCAGGGACTTCATCTGACAGTCTTGACTTTTCAAATATGGGGAGTCGTTTGGCAACAATACCCACCAGTTCCCTCAGGACTCCAGGATGCATCTCATCAAGGCCCATAGACTTGTGCCTATTCAGGGTGATCGGGGGGGCTCAAACCTGCTCTTCACTTATAGCGGGAGGGACTTTGCTCTCCAGCCCCCAGCTAGAGGCTCAGGGACTAAGAGATATGGGAAGTCTAGCTGCCAGTGAAGATTGTGGCAAAGAACTTGTTGAGTACCTCAGCCAGACAGCTGGTGTTGCTTCTTGTTTATCAAATTGTTCACTCCTTCCCAAAGGGGTCAGTGCCAATGGTTCCCATCCTTACAGCGCATCTCACTGGACCTAAGATAATTTAACTCCCCAAATGACTCTTACTTTTTTGCTCAGGATTGCTTTTCTGCCACCTTACCAAAGGAGACCAGCCATCCAGGAGTCCAAAGTGTGCCACAGCAAGTGCAAAGAGAGGTGTGGGGGCAAAAGGCGCTGAACGAGTTGTTCTATCAGCTCAAGCCATGACATGTACCTTTGCCCTTGTGCCTGCTTTCAGTATGACGTAATATTAAGGCTGCTGACAAAGGAGCTCTGTCAAGTCTTGTGGCTGCAGTTGGAGGAGATATCACACCAAAACACCGTTGCTCTGCCAGGAGTTGATACCTGCACAGCAGGCAAAGGAACGGTACAGCTGCTGATGCCTCAGCTATTTCTGTGTAGAACTAAGCCCCCAGTGAAGGTGGATGTAAGGCTCTGGACTTTGCACTTTTGAAGGGGATGAGGCAGAAACTCACATTCTCTTCTGCCAGTGCTGCAGAGGAGAGGTTGAAACCTGCAGCAGAGGGATGGGAAGGGCAGGTGGGGTTAGTGACCTCTTAAGAACTCATGGTAAGTTGTGCTAGCATTGGTGTGTCCTCCCTGTACAAACACTACCTGCCCCTTGGCCAGAGGGGTTGTATAACCATACTAACATTGTCAGAAAAGTACTTCTGTAGGCAGAACTTCAATTATTGTCTTACTAGATCATGAAATATCAGCTCTATAAATCATGTTGTGAGGTATTAAAATACTATTTTACAGTTTCTCATTGATATAAAGAAAATTCTTCCCTTCTTCCCTTTCTGTTGCTGGGGCCTTGGCAGTTCAGCCCTTGGCACTGAACTAGTCTGGCTTTCCAGCAGGAAAAATCTGAAAACAAGACTCAAAATGTTAAAAACTCTCTGCTCTAAAAAAGTGTGAAGCAGTTCATCTGTAAATTCTGTTGTCAAAAAAAAAGCATTAGTGTATAACAAGTATCCAGGCTTGACTGACACCAATTATTCTAATCCTCTAAAACAAATCTCCTCAAAATCATTCTGCCAGTATGCTAATGTCCTGTTTTAGTCTAGTGAACTCTAATATGTGCCATACTGGCAGTGAAAGCAACAGATACACAGGACTCAGAAGTTTTGAAAATTAGATGAAATGGAAAATAAAAAACCAGAATTAATTTTAGAAGCAAAAATAAAATTTTCTACATTGTAAGGATAAACAGAGCTTTACGTGTCAGAGGGATTGTTCATATATAATTGAATGATGTAGGATTTTTAATTAAAAAAATTAAATGTGGTGACACCTTTCATACCTGTGATACACAGCACTGTAAACAGACTTTATGCATGTCCAAAAGTGCAGGTGACATTGTGAATTGCCTGATTTCACACCTTCATGCCTTTGTTTGTGCCCTGTGCAACACTTACATTGTACATGCTATGTGATAGTTTTGTTTGGAGAGCAGTGGTGTGGTCACAAGAAGTGCTACAAAAGGTTCAATGTCTGGTTATGTTCCAGCGCTTTTATTCCTCTGGGTACTTCTCATACACTGTGGTACACACTGAGGACTGCTTTGCCTTTATATTGGCAAGTTCACGGCTTAGCTTGGGAATTACCGCACCTGCAGCCCAGCATTTCTCTACTCAGCTTTGGTACCTTTAAGGGGAGTGAGAGAGCTCTTGCAGAGTGTCTGTGGGCTAGGCAGGAATTTGTCCTTTCTTGGTGATGATCAAGGTGATGCGTGATAGAGGCTATGATTGCTTAGGTTACAAACTCGTTCCAGTATAATGATGGAATGAATACTGTTTCTGGGTGCAGTCTGTGTGCATGCAGAGTTTCTAACCTAAGCAAACACAGTCTCTATCACACACATTCATTATCATCATGCAAGGGGCATTATCATCATCAAGGGGCAAAGAAATGAAGTAAAATAGCACCAGCAAATAAAAATAAATAAAATCGCTGCTCTTGGGGTTTATTTCTCCTGATGTTTTACCTTCACATGGAACAGTAATGCATCTGACTGCTACTGCAAATGCTAGTAGGAAAAGCACATCATGCTTCAAGGGACAAAGCACATTGCTCACCAGAAAACCTGATTTGCCAACACAGGGCAGCAGATGCCCTCCTGAGGAAGACATGACATCAATGCTTGAGGAATAAAAGTTTTTACAACTCTGTGAATATCCCTCTGCAAGTGGGGCTGTGGACTCAGTTTGCTAAGACAAATCTCTAACTAAGGTGACTTTTTCTGGTGCAGATCTAACTCATAATTTCAAACTTTCAAAAAGAGAGAAATAAAGCTCTAATGACAAACTTCAGCTACTGTCAGAAGACATCCCCTGTTAGCCCTTGACTTGTCAAAGTGGCATCATTACTCTTGATAGAAAGGCTAGGAGTTCAGGGTCTACAAATACTTGATTCGGGTACAGGACTGTATGCTTGAGTGTGTGTGTAAACAAGAAAAGGAGAAAAACCAAAGGGTTTTGGCACATAATGGCTTTTACATAATAAAAATGTGTGAACAGTACAATAATGCATCAATAATATTTCCTAATGTATCCAAATTTAATAACGTTGAGATTTTACAGTTGAACTAACCTTGCATCCCTTGCTGATTATGACAACTGCTCTTAACCTATCATACATGACTGATTTTTCAGATAAGCATTAAGGGATTAATAAGATTCAGAATTGTATCTTATTAATTATAACCCCACTGTAATGTGAAGTTTCTACCTAAATCAAATAAAGTCCTTTGAGAGTCCATATCTCACCACATATGAATTTATCTGATGTAATATTGCTTGGCTCTCGACAGAGTTGTCAGGGAATAACTTTAGAGGATTAGACCTGTGCTTATTGCTATGCACTGAGGGGTAGATACTACTGGATTCAAGGAGAACAAACGTGGAATACGTGACCCGCTCCTGCATATGCCGGGGCCTGGAGTTTGCAGCTCGAGCAGCAGCACGGACTGCTTGTAATCCCGTCAGGATTCGCGACGTGAAGGGGAAGAAAAGATTTTGCCTTTTTTGGGGGTGAAATGCGCCGGGTTCCAGCTGAAGCCATGTCAGTCCCGCGCCGTGCCCTGCCGCTGTGCCGGGCGCCGAGCGCGCTCCGCGGGGCACGTCCCCCACGGGCGGGCACACAGACGGGGCAGCGTCCTGCGGGCTCCCGGGCGGCAGCTCAGCCCGCGCTGCCATCGGGGGAGGTGCGGAGGGTGTGCGCGTGTGTGTGCGTGTGTGTGTGCGTGTGTGTGTGCGCGTGTGTGTGCGTGCGTGTGTGCGTGCGTGCGTGTGTGCGTGTGTGTGCGCGTGTGTGTGTGTGTGTGCGCGTGTGTGTGTGTGTGTGCGGGCTCCGCGGGGCCGCTGGGACAGCACAGGTGGCCGCCGAGCAGGATGGATGCCCTCGGCACACGGACGGCTGCGGGGCTGTGTGGCATGCGATACCGCTAACTTCACAGACACCGACTCAGGCACGGCCGCCCTGTCCTTCCCGGCTTGGCCGCAGGCAGCACCTCTCCGCAACGTGACTCTGCTTTGGTTTTGGTTTCTGTGGAGACTTCTCTTGTTTGTTTAGCAAATCCCGGGCACGTTGCGTGTGTGAGCGGAGCAGAGCGGTTGTCTGCTTTTCGCTTCTCAGGAGGCATTTTACGTGAAAACATGCTGCTCGGTGGGAACAGACTGGACCGCGAGACCGTACTTCATGGCCGGCCGGTGCAGGGACAGTGTTACCGGCAAGGGGTCACGCGGGGGAAAGGCGAGTTTTGATTTGGAACGAAGTTTGTCACGGTTTGACTGCAGCTGTCCCGGCGTGGCACGAAGTCGCCGACGGTCCGGGAGGTGTTTCCTGCTACCAGAGCCAAGCAACCTGGTGGGCCCTTTGGGATAAATAATTCAGGGAAGAGATATTTTGCTATATAAATCTTTTATAAAGCAGTGCGTTCCTCGCCCAGAAAAGCTGTATCTGCCGCGTAATGCAACAGTTCCGTCTGACGGTGAAACTGCCGCTGCGGTAGGCGGAGGCAAGAGGCGGCCGGAGAGCCCCGGTGGGGCATCGGCAAACTTCCCTTGGACTAATCCAAGAGCTCCGGAGCGGCGGAGCAGGGCGAGGCGAGGCGCGGTGCCCCCCGCCGCGGCTGCGGGCGGCTCGGCGGGGCCTGGCGGGGGTCGCAGCCGACATGCCAGGGGAGAATTCCTCAATGGCGCTGCCCACGCCCACCCCGGGGGCGGGCGGGGCGCGCGGGACGGCGGGCCACGCCCCCCGCGCACGTGTGGGAGCCCTCTCCGCGCGTTCCCCGCGGGCCGGCCCCGCCCCGCCCCACGCGATTGGCTGTCCGGGCCGCCGCGGGCGGGGAGGGGGCGGGGCTATCGCGCCGCGNCCACGTGCGGCGGCGCGAGCACACATCCCGCACGTAGCCGGCGTATTAATCAGCGCGGGGCCATCTGCCGCCCTCCTCACCGCGGGCGGGGGCTGCCCGCGCCCTTCCCGCACGCCCCGGGGCGGTCCCGCGCACTGCTGGGGCGCCAGCGACGGTAGCAGCAGCGCAGGGCTTCGGCAGCACCGCCGCTCCCGCAGCGCCGGGCCGCGGTGCGTAGCCTAGCCCGCCGCGGCGAAAGTTTTATCTCGCCTTGCCTGGCCCCGCACCGCTGCGGAGCCCCTGCCCGGCTCGGCCTGGAGCGGACGGCGGCCCGACGGGCATCGCCTCCCGACGCGGGCGCTGGCAGAGAAGCGGCGCGCCCGTCCCCGCCGCGCCATGCCGCTCGGGCACATCATGAGGCTGGACCTGGAGAGAATCGCCCTGGAGTACGTCGTGCCCTGCTTGCACGACATCGGCTTCTGCTACCTGGACAACTTCTTGGGGGAGGTGGTGGGGGACTGCGTGCTGGAGCGAGTGAAGCGGATGCACCGCGACGGGGAACTGGCCGACGGGCAGCTGGCCGGCCCCAGCCGCGGTGTCGCCAAGCGGCACCTCCGCGGCGACCAGATCAAGTGGATCGGAGGCACGGAGGAGGGCTGCGAGGCCATCAACTTTCTCCTCACGCTGATAGACCGGCTGGTGATGTACTGCGGGAGCCGGCTCGGCAAGTACTACGTGAAAGAGCGATCCAAGGTAAGGGTCCACGGGGCCCCGACCTCCTGTCCGCCCGCTGGCACTGGCTCCCCGGCGGCCCGACCCGCCTCGCAGCTGCCGGTGGGACCTGCCAGAAACTTTCCAAGGGCAC
>VWZW01001651.1:329646-477146 GCA_013397115.1 Edolisoma coerulescens
AGAACACTGAACCATAAATAAGTAAAAGCAAAAAGTTGTTGGTTTTTTTTTTTTTAAGGCAGGAAAGCATTCTAGAGGAGAAAGCATTTCGGAAATTTCTCCTTCAAGACTTGAGAAATGTTTTGGTGGTGGGTGGAGTGTGGTGGTTTGGTTTTTTTTTTNTTTTTTTTTTTTTTTTTTTTTTTGACTCTGCAGAGCCTGTGGGATCTTGGAAGTCCCTGATGTGAGGAGGCAGGGGATACAGAGTATGGCAGGAACCAGGTTGGCTGGCTGGTGTATGGAAACGTAAAAGTTGTGTTTGCAGTGGGGTGTCTGGGTAACTCACCTGCTGCTAAGAGGCTGTGGTATTCCCCTTTTCTCGTTTTGCCTCTGCTGGAGAAGGGCAGCTCTCCCTGTGGCCAGGCAGGGTCCCAGAGCAATGCTGTCAGTGCCTGCTGCTCTGGGCTACCTCAGCTGAGTCAGCGCTTGACGTGCTGCCAGTGCCTGCGTTGGTCCTCACAGCGAGGGGTGGAAGGTACTTTGAACTGGTGTGGCTGCACTCTGAGTGGACTCTGCACCTCGTCATGACAGCAGCACGTCCTGTCTCTGAGTCACAGATACCCTCTTGGGTACCACCAAGGGCTGAAATCCATGTCAGGGCTGCCACTGGGGACTTTGAGCTCATCTTGCGCCTGCTGCACACCAGTGAGTCCCGCTGGTTAGAAAATGAAGCAAGAATTCATAATCTTAAGAGTTGCTCTGTGTTGAAGGAAGCCCGTGACTGATGTTTTCAGCTCAGAACAGAACTGCTCGTATTCAGTGTCAAGTATATGGCCTGGAGTGAAAAAAAAGTGTTTTCAATGTGAGACTAGTTAATTTAGAAGACCCTGTGGGATGTGAACCTCAAAAACTTGCTTCCTCTGCTTGTTGCTACAACACCACCCTGCTCATCCCACCCTGGTGGACCCTCTCTGATGGTCACAGGAGAAGTAGGTCTTTTGTGGTGACAGTTCATAGCTAGTGAGTGTTTGCTGGAAACCAGAGTAGGTTCTTCTGCCCGTCTATCACATGATGGGGTGTTCTGAGGTAGGTTTTGAAGCATCATCTGCCTAGCAGGTTGTTATCAAGGTTTCTGTTCCTGAGGATTGAAGAATTTGATGAGCTGTCACAGGAGTAGTTTTACAAAGTCCCTTATAACTCAGGTAATGAGGTAAGGTATTTTTGCATTTATATATGAAGAAAGAAAAGTGCTGTTCTATAACATTTAAATTCTGTCCTTTGCAATTAAGACACAGTGAGATGCTGAATTTTCTGACTTGAGGCACAGATTTGAAGAGTGGGATAACACAAAACCATAGCTGTAGTAGGCTGAAGAGCGATACTTCCTCTTGAGATATATTGGTTTGTTGTACGTTACAGGGTATTTTTGATACTTGGGTAGCAACGTGCCTTGCAATTAGTTAACAATGGGAGGTCTGATGAATACCACCATCCAGAAGAAATATGCATAATTTCTTTCTTCGAATCAAATGCACATGTTCTGGCATAATGTATAAGTTCAAATCTGTTCTTCTGGCCAGCTGCCGGCAGAGTCCAGAGCCACTGGAACTGTAAATGCAACAGACAAGTCGTTTTATGATATGAGACTGAAGAATTCAGCATTGGCACAGATCCTAGTGTAGTTGCTTTGGCTCAGTGTCAAAGCTGATGTTTATATCTGTGTTTGTCAAGCAAGATTAGTTAGCCTGGTTAATTATACACAGGAATGTATAATTTTTACTTGACAATCAGATGAGTATAAACTTGGGCATATTAACACTTGTTTTTGTTCTTCATCAAATTATTCTCAATGACTTTTGAAACTTTCAAAACTACTTCTCTGAAAGAGGCACTTGGAGAATCTTTTGGATTAATTCTTCTTTCAGCAGGGACAGGGTATTGGAGAAATGGATCAATATTTTACAGACAGTGATGCACATATCTGTAAGTGGGTTCAGAAGCATGGGAAGCCTCTAGGGAATGGTGTTTGAATTAATACTCAGGTGTTGAAGTTGCAAGCGGCTTGAATTCAGTACCTGTTATATATCATCACTCTTAAAAACGTGACTGTAGTGCACTGGCAAACTTATTTCATGGTAGGCAGTGGCAAAACCATGCTGCCTTCAGTGTGTGTTACACCAGAGCCTTCGGCAGCCAGGTGGCTTCTCTTGGTCCTTCTTTCCCCCTCTTGCCAGAGGAGAAGTCTGTATCCACCCAGCAACCTTTATCACACTGTGCCAGGAGCCTGTCCATGTGCTTTACAGCCACAGTCCCGGAGAAAGGCAGGAGGTGGTTAATCCTATAAGTGAAGGGAAATGTCAGTTCTCTCAGGCAATGTAAAGATATGAATGCTCTGTTTATCCTGAGTTTGTGCATGTGTTTGTGGCATCAGGGCAATTTTTTTTTTTTGTTGCCTGTAGTTTCACAGTCCAGCAGTTCTTTGTGAATCTTGCTGGACTCACAAAGAACTCACACACTTACACAGTGGTGGCAAAGCAGTGAAGTTTTCCACAATCTCTCCTATATTGGTTGTGCACTTTCTGCAGAAACTCCTTATTCATTGCCGTGCCTGGTCTGGTAGCAGTCCTTGCTGGTACTATATGAGTTCTTACTGCCAGGGACTTGCAGAGGTTGCCTTACTGGTGTGCTGGCCAATAGCCTGATCACTTGCAAGCCCTAAATAAGTATGTGCCTCTCAATTTGCTTTTGTATGAGTCACTGCTCACTGAATGCCAGTGTAACTGTAATACAGGTGGCATTAAGGCCTCTGTGTATGGGGAGTGTTTGTCCTTCGGACTCCTGGGGGTGTGTGTGCTGCATTGCAAGGTGCAGTATCCTTGGGAAAGCCACTGGGGAAATGACAAGATTCAATGCCCTGCCTCGCTGAGCTTGCATTTTGGGAGGGAGGAGAGCTGGCCACAGAATCAATTAGGTTGAAAAAGACCTCTGAGATCGAGTCCATGCTATGACCGAACACCACCATGTCAACTAGGCCATGGCACTGAGTGCCCCATCCAGTCACCTCCAGGGACGGTGACTCCACCACCTCCCTGGGCAGCCCATTCCAATACCTGATCACCCCTTCTATGAAGAATTTCTCCCTAATGATCCTTGCTATTAATATTTGTACACTTTTTCCCAAGGTAACTGTTAATGAATAATTCAGTCCATTACATACAGTTCATTGCTAATAGCAGTATATGTTAAAGTGGACATTGATTCTCATAACACTGATGCAGTGCAGGAGGTACACAGTAAAAGTGGCTTGTTTCTTTGCATTAAGGATTCCAGCTGTGTTAATCCCAGTGTCTTTATTTGATTTCATAGTAAACTCTTCTTTCTTTGACTTCTAAATTTATCTGGATGGTGGCTCAATGTAATATGGACTTACCCTGCATGTTGCTTCCTGAGAAATTTGCTTGATTTATTACATGAAAGTATCTTCTGTATCCTCTTCTATATTGCACAGATATTTTTAAAATTTTCTTTTCCTGAGGTGGTGGTGGTGGTGGTGTTCAACAGTATTGCAAGTCCTTCCCATATGTGTGTGGAAGGGATGAGAGAGGGAGAAGATAAAACCTCAATGATCCAAGCATGAATGCATTTTTAATTAGATGAATTTTTGATGTTTGCTGAACAAATTTGATACACTTGGAAGAGATCAGTACTTTTATCAAATGTTTCAAGATGACTATTACTAAGACAAGGTACTTTTTTCTTTTTGGTTTCTTTGAAGTATTCACTTTTTCCTGCTCCTCTTGCAATTCGATTGACTTTTCCTGTTGTGTAACAGGCCAGGGGCAAGCGGTCCCTTGGCACCAGCAGGCCCCATAGCGCTTATCCATCTTGCAGTGGATGGCTTGAGAGAATGAGGAGGTCAGGAAGGGAAGCCTAGGAGTTAAGTGTTTCTGGTTTTAGATCTATGGAGAAGGAGGATGTGTGCATACCAGCTTGAAGGAATTTAAAGCCCTGGGTTGGATTTGTCATGGCTGTAATCCTTCTGTCACAAAGCTGAAGACTGAAACATCATTGTTAGAAAGCTGCCAGCAACATGCCTCCCTCAGCTTCTGTGAAAAGGCTGTATTGGTAAGGTTTATTAGTAGAGGAGCTCTTGGGAAGAGGTGTTTTGGAAACTGCTTCTGGTACCTGTGCCTAGGGCTGATGGCTGCTGTGGTGGGCTCCAGGGTGGATAACTGATGCAGTGGTACAGACCTTGGTGGGGCTTGACAGACGATTTTGACTGAGGCATAACACTACATAACAATTTGGTTTAGACCTTTTATTGCTTTGAAAAGAGATGACAGAGTTGGTCAGAAAAGCAAGAAGGTCTCTCTGTTCAGTCACTGAGGTGAAGTAAGATCATGAAGGAGGCTCATGCCAAGTAAATCATCTATCTCCTACTGTTTAAACTATTCACAGGCACGTCATCCCATCAGCACACCACTCGTCATCATTCCTGTGAATGATTTGGAGAGAGCTGTAAGCCGTGTTTCCCCTCCATCACTCACACATATGCATCTACTATCTCTCAGTGACAGAAAGGAGCTTTTTCCCCTACAGTCATTTTTCTCTTGACATTCTGCTTTGATAAGATTAGTAGGTGAATAAACTTAGTGCCAACATGCAAAGCACTTAGTAGAAAGCAGCTGATTAAACACCCTACTTGTTGCTCTGATTTTTCACAAATAAAGAAATGCAAGAGACTTTTGCTGACCATAGAGGTTCAATGGAGGCCTCCTAAATGTTCATGTTTAGCCACCCAGATAAAAATGAGTAGTGTGAATTACAGGACTACAGCTTAGCACTCTATCTGCATTGACTGGAAACAGCAGTTTGTCCAAAGCTTTGCAGTTGGAAATGGCAGAGTAGTCATGTCTTTTGTCAAACATCAGGGAATTGCATCCTACTTTGTAGCAAAAAAAGATAACCATTTTGAGTCTTGTATCTGTCTAGTTCATGTGAATGCTTTGGTCAAAGTAAATAGTCTGTTTTCTGTGCTTTCTTTCTGGACCTGAAATTCCAAACAAGATATATGTCTGCATTTTTCCTGTCTGTAAGTCATAATATAATTAATCATTGCTTATGTGTTCTTGCACTGTAATTTTTTATACAAAGTGATAAGACAAATGTTTTTTAAATTTTGGCTCCAGTTCAGCAATTCACTTAACTACTTTTTCTTAAAGGCTCTTTCAGATCAATGGGACCTGAAACACATTTTCTGGTGCTTGGCTTACACTATGCTAGAATATGTTTAGAAAACTTCAGGAAAAGTTGCATTTCTTGTGTCATTGTATGGTCTTTGTATAAATTTTTTTCTTACATTTGAAATGCAGGTCATCTTTTATGTGGCCTCTTGGGAGGCAGCAAGAAGCCTTACTTGATGAAATAGATAGTATGATAATAATAGTTATGATTTTTATTTGACCTTTGCAATGGACTGTCTTATGGCAAACTTGTCTTAATACCATTAACAGTAGCAGTTATTCCAGTAATGCATACAGAGAGATGGGCAGTGCCTGGTGGGGAATGCCATCCTGAATGGGAAAAGCCTGGGGTGTGAGAACAGTGGGCTTTGTGGTGGTGGAGGTCAGCATGGAGCTTCCTGACTGCCTTGAGACTCCAGGGAGTGAAGAAAGCATCTTGCACAGTCCCTCACTGGGCCGTGGGGATAGGAAAAGTAGAGCAGAACCAGGAGAATTTGAGAGAGAAGACATTAAAGAAGTGATGGGAGGGGGGAAGTGTCAATTAGTCCTCAACTTGCCTGTTCCTGGGTTGTTAACAGTCCTAGGGTGTTGTGCTTGCTGCTGAAGACTGTGGGTGTAACTGCACCTTCCCCTTCTGATTTCCCACAGGAAATCTGGTAGAAGTGGTTTGAAAAGTGGAAAAAGGAGAAGCTTCACCGTAAAAGCTGTAACATACCCTGCTGTTGAGACATAAAAGCCATGTCATATGAGTAGATGTGCACAAACAGGACAGAGTCCCCCCCCGAATGTATTGATAACTCTGTTCTTTACAATATTCACCAATGTTTCCACCTAAGTAAATTAACTTGCCCTCTGTCATCTGTTGTATGGAGCATGTGCATGGTGTGTCTGAAGCAGGCCAACAGGAAGGGTCACTGCCTGGTTAACTGTTTTACAGACTTCCTCTTCATGAAGGAGTGGTGAGAGGATTTGTGAATGCTGGTCCTCATTGCCAAATTTGGTGTAATTCAACATTTCATGGTGGTCAAATACTGAAGTGTCAAAGTTGTGCATTTTACCAAGATACTTGAGTGCATAACTTGATGTTTAACTGATGACGTAAAAGCTCAGTGCAGTCTCACATTTGCATTGATAATTTCTTGGCAAGAGTAAAAATGTAGTTGACATGGGTTTTTTGTTTGTTTCTTTACACTTGGATGTCTGCAACTGAAACAAATACATTTTTTTTCATTGCTGGCACTTCGTTAAAAGCATGTTTCACTGCTTACCATCTGCAGAAGCTACTGCTGCTGGTTATAAGCTGTATTAGTATAATGTTTTGGCTGCAATTAGAAAAGGTACTGGTTGTGCCAATGGTGACCATAGCTGTGGGCAGACAAAGTACCTACTTGACCCCCACACCTAAGTGGGCATATGTAACCCTATAGCTCTGCCTTCCCCTCTAGTATCTGTCCTGCCTTCCTCCTCTGTGTTTTCCACCACAGAGATGCGTTTGTGCCCCGTATCTCTAGCAAAGCCACCTGCAGGACCCCCACCAAGTGGTTTCTTACTCCTGCTCTTACCACAGCCTGTCATGCCTATGCAGTCATTATCTCTCATCTCCATCCCAGCGAAGAGATAGGGAAGAGGGCTGCTTCCTCTGGCTGCCCAGCCAGCTGGCATCCTGGGAGAGCAGCCTCTGTCCAGCCTTCAGCTTGGCTCAGCCTTGGCTTCGTCTGTGGTGGCTCTGAGTACCTACTGCTCTTGTCACATTGGCTGCCAGAAGAAAGATTATGGAGAGGAAGAGGAAAAAGAAGGGAAATGAGCCAGAAAGACCACTCCAGGCTTTCTGCATCCTCAGGAAACATCCTGAACTCACACCAGAAAGACTGCCTCCCTTGCTCAACAGTTGCAGTGCTTCCTGCAAAAACTGCCGTAGATGCCATAGAACATTATTGCAGTAAGACTCAGTCCTGAACTGCACCTTGAGAAGTCTCCTAAGGGCTGCTGCTTCAGTGAGTTGTGGTGGTGGGAATGACTGGGTAAGGCTCCAGGGGCGACTGCAGCAAAGCAGAGCAGCAGGTGTGAGCAGGCTGAAACCTGCCAGGCATGGCTGTGTCCCTGTGCAGAGCCACTGTCCCAGCAGGAGAGTCGAAGCCCGTGTCAGTGGCCACAACGCAGCTGGCCTTTAGGTTGGTCTCTTCTGTCAGGTGGTGGCAGCATAAATCCATGGGAGACACTTGACCAGTGGAAAAAGGGAAGTGGGAATTCAGCAGCCTATGTTCAAATCCAGAATCTGATGTTGTCCACAGCTGGGTAAAGGAGCAGACTTCCTTGTTCAGGAGTTGAGAGATTTTGTGAATGTCTTTAAGATATGCAAACACCAGGCTGGTAGACAGTTTGTTGTGTGTGCATGTCTGTCTGTGCATGCTTGCTTTGCTCAGAGTTGTCTGTCTACAGATAACCTTAGTGGTGCAAGTACCAGCTGTGTAGATGGTAGAGAGTGAAGGCACTAAAACAGTTTGAAAAATTTATTTGGTTTTTTTAACAATACATTTTATTGTCTAGCCTTAGAATAGGTATACAGTTACATTATTACAAGTTTGCCTTGAATCTGAATATCTTGTTTCCCTTCCTGCACAGAAAGATGGTGTGTCACTGAATACACAACTATCCACTTTAACTGAGAGATTGCACTGTTGCAAAGTGCATGTGTAGACAGAGCAGTACAACTTTATATGCAGGCAAAGCCTTAGAGGTAAAGACTACATGTTATTGAACCATAGTAGAAATTATTTCTGATGGTAATTTGTTATAGATAATTTTAATGGGTTTTATCCTTAAATATTCATTCACACAAAATCCTATGCAGGAATGCTGTTATCGAGGCAAGGTCTTCCGTAAAGGTATGGGTGAGCAAAAGATGTATGGGTAGTGAGTGTGACGGCTTCCTTCTAAAATTAACGTAGGAGATAACTGGTCTCATCAATTAGCATTAATTTGGTGTTACTGCTGTGATAACAAGCACTTGAGAACGTTGATCTCTGTTTATGCAGCGCAGTAATGTCTTAGCAGCCTCATAAGCCCAGACGGCTCTGACAGGGAGGGCCCTTGAGGCATATTTGGGGTACCTGCCAAGTGTGACGGTGCTTCTCTGAGCCCTGCATTCCTCTCTGGCAGTGGAGGGTGTTTTGCACTGAGCCAAAGGGGACAAAGGAAAACATCTTCCCCAGTGTGGTGCTGCCTCTGGTGTGGCGGGATCATGTGGGGTCACAAGAGGTGTCCTGGGCAGTGGCCCCAAGGAAGGACTGTTCTTGGCAGCTGGGGCCGCCTGTCCCCTTGTCACACTTGCTTTAAGGTGGTGGCTCATCACCTCTGCCTGCCAGGATGTCCAGGGCTGCCCCCGGTGAGCTCGTGGGAAGTGTTCGAGGTGCTGCATACCGAATGTGAGCTGATAAAAGTCTTGGGCAGTGTTGCTCGCTTGCCCTGGGCCCACAGGCTAAAAATAAATGAGTAATAAGAAAAGGATTTTGGCAGCTCAGGCAGCTCCAACACCAGCAAAAGTTTGCCTGTATTGTGGCTGTCTTTCCTGACCTTTATTAGTGCAACCACAAGAGCATTAAAAAATGCAGTTCTTTAAATGTTACAAAAAAAAAAAAAAAAAAAAAAGGGGTATAATCCTCTGGGTGACTAGTAGCAGAACTGGAAAGGTCTGATGTGCTGATGAAGAATGAAAGGCTGGAATATTTCAGGAACTGTGAGATTATCTTTCTACCCCACAGATGAGAAATGTTCCTCAGAGGATGTCTGTGCTAGTTACCAAGCTTTTATTCCCTGCTGAGAAACTGAACATACAGGGACGGTCCTTACAGATTTCCTTAATGAGCTTGCACTTATTTATGAATTTGTGTTTCTGCGGGGGTGGTGCTTGTCACGGTGTCCCCCCGGGCTCATTACAGGGGATGCTTTCTCCATCTGCATCAATTGCTTGGGATGCTTTTTTATTAGTGCAGCTTGGCCAGGTTTGGTTCTTTGGGGAGGAGAGGACTGAAAGAGTTTTCTGGGTGATGAAAGAGGGCTTCTGCAAAAGGCAAAAATAATCCGAAATGTAATTAGACAGTTTGGTTTTTTTTAAGTGTGGGAGATAAGCCTTGCGTGCCTGTGTGTGCAGCAGGAGGGAGAGACAGCCCAGTAAGAACGAGAGCCGAGAAGTGCCGTGAGCGCCTGTGTGCTCGCTGCCTGTGTGGGTTTCCCCTCTTCCCTCCGCAGCCTGTCTCTGAAGTGCACTCTGGAGTAAAGTTTGCATTTGATCGCCGATCGCCTCACGCTCCGCACGTAGCACTGTCGTTAAGCCATCATCTCGCTGGCCCCGAGCCAGGGCTCCGAGGCGCAGGGGCGGACGGTCTCTCTAAACTGAACAGCCTTTATTGATACATCGATGCACTGCGCATGTTTACAGCTGCTAATTGGAGACTTAATCTGAATATCCTTGACTGAACTAATTCACTGGCAATAGCCTTTTAAATTTCAGGTCCTGCCGTGATGGTATGCCTGCTCTTCACTGCACGCTAATCGCTTCTGGAGCGGCATTGCCGCTGTGTGCGTGCGAGGCACAACGACCCAGTAACATCACAGACCAAAACCTAGTTTTAGGTCAGAGGAGGACGTCAAATAAAAATCTTACCTGATTTTGCATTTGCAGATGAGAGAAGCACTTTGAAGTACTGGAGAAAAGTGTTAATTGACATGCGCACAGACACATGTAGATTAATTAAGCATACAAGAAAGGAGGTTAATTCTTTTAATTATTACAACAGGCAAAGATGCTCACTGCAAGGATATTTGTGATCCTATGGCAGTTTCAGATTTGTTTCCTTACCTTTTAGTGTTCTGTTTTTTCCTTGCTGTGCCCAGAGGCTGAATACAGAGAATTTGGGTGGTGGTCTGAAAACAGTGTTAGTTTACTTGGCTTTTTAAAAAATGTGAGCAATGTAGACAGTACACAGTGGTAGATGAATGCCTGGGACTCTTCTGCCCAGGAATCTACAAGTCAGACTTCTCTCCTTGGAAGCCTGGAGAACTTCTTCCATGGCCAGATCCTTTCAGAGTTTCCTGAATTGCCCTTTGACTTTAGGATCCTGTAGGATCTCATGAAGTAGCCAGCAATGGGGACAGCTCAGCAGAGCCCACCGCTGTCTCCAAAGGCTGGTCCACAAATGCTCCCTATTCTCTTGACAGCTGCAGATGGCCACTGCCTACACGAGCCACGTCTGTTTCCTGCCTTCCCGTTTCACAGTGGCACTGCTCTGGCAGCCAGCTTGAACTTGAAGGGCATCCAGATTTATTTCTAAGTGTGTGTTCTGTTAAGAAAAATACAAAAAGTGGTCACAGACTGAAACAGTCCTTCATATTAATAGGCTATGAAAAACTAAATTTTGTTGCCAATCATTAGGAAAGCTTCCTAAACCCCATCACAGATTCATTTAACAGGGAGCTCATTTTTAAAGCAGCAACAGTCTGTGATCTGGCTTCCTCACAGACAGATTCCATAAGATTTGAAAGCTTATTAGGGGTTCCTTGAACTACAACTAGATAACATGCCAGTCATCAACAGCTGTGTGGCATGGAGATAATCCATGAACAGAGCTTTCATGGGTAGCTCTTTGTTTCTACCCGTAGTTCTTAGAAGAAATTTAACAACTAGGAACAGTTTTCCATCTTACAGTAATTAGAATATTATCAAGTAATAATAGACTTTTGGTTGGTAAGCAAAAATAAACCAGTGTCTTAGCATCTTTTTCCTGCAGATGAGAGACAGTCTTTCCCACAATTTCCACCCTCAGGCTGTTCCTCAAAATTTTTTTTAAAAAAGTGCTTTTATGTACCTGCAAACAGCAAGCAAGCTACAATGGTGCATGCAAAAGACAAAATAAAAAGGGAGAGATAAGATTTCAGCTCGTGGAAGATCTGAATCTGATGATCAAGCTTGCCTGTAAGCAAGGAGAAGCAAGTACCAGACCACCTGGCTAAAATGCTATCCATGGAAACAGGAATTTTTTTCTTACAGTTGCAAGATAACCAAGTTATGGTGAGGAAATGAGGGACCAGTTTCTCATGCAATACTGCCACTGAAGCCCATTGCATGTGTTGCATGACTGAAGCGAGCAGAGTTTTACTCCCTCTTGGAATTGGTGATTCCTTTTCCAACAGGCACTAAGCTAATGTCTCTCATTTTTTTGTGTTTTAACATAATTTTCTTCCCTCTGTTCTTTCCCATCTCTATAGAGTATTAAGTTAGACCAGTGTTCCCAGTTTATGCTTCAGTATAGCAGTTGGGTGTTTTAACTTTCATTAATTCAAACAAACTAATATTAAATAATGTTCATTAATATTTTATACTTAACCATTGTAAGCTATGTGGCAGAAAACACTTGGGTGCAATGAGAAATTACTTAAGAAACACCCCACAGTGTTTGTGTGTCAGTCAAGCCTCAGCTGAGAATCTCTTGTCTTTCATCATGAAATGTCAGACTACTCATGTTCTTTTAATGTAGAGCATGCTGGGTGCCTTTCCCTTTCAGGTTGTAAAGACTGTGCACATCTATGGACTAGAATCAGGTTGAGCACAATATGCATTCAGAACTAAGACAATCAAGTGAACCCTGGTAGTCCACATTTCCTAGAGGACTGGTTGAAATTGATTTTTGTTTGCCCTCAAATTCAGAACTGAGAACCACATATTGGACTGAAATTTGGGAAGTGTGCAGCCAAATAAAAATATATGTGAAAGCTGCAGTGACTACAGCACTGTTAATTCTTACTAATACCTCGGTTTTCTAGACAACCATCATAGTGATATTGTAGATCAGCTTTGCTTTGTGCCCATATAGAACCTTTCAACTAACTTTACAAGTAATTTCTGAATTTAATTGCTTGATGTCCAAGCTGTACACAGAGATGATCTACAGTAGGGATCAAAAGTAACTGCTGTTCAGCAATATACCATATAAATCTGGTACAGAAAATGGAAAAGCATATAGTGGAGTCTTTAGCTTAATCTGCAAGGGTGGTTGGTGTTGGCAGGATTGAGTTACACAGGTCAGGATTTTCTCTGCTGGTTGCAAAGATCATACTAATTTTGAGAGAAAAATACAGGGTTGGTATGGGGTTACAATACCATCTATACAGTCTGCGCTGGGAATGCACTGGGGCCCTGGCTTAGTGCTAGTGGGCACAGAGAGCTTCTTCTTCTGACCTGGTGTCACCACTGCTTCCTATTAAGCACTGTTCATTTCCACTTACAGGCATCTTCTGTCTGAGATATTTTCTGAAGTGTTTTGTTCCAAGTATCAGGCTGCTCTAGCATTGCTTATTTTGTGAATCATGTCTCACAGCAAGATCCTGGCCATCAGCTAAGAGAATTTGTTTTTCTCCTTGCTAGAAGCACTGGGAGGCAGGGAAAGATCCTCTCAATGGAACAGTTGTTTTTTATCTGCCTTCACTTTGCTAGTGTCTTGAAGTTTGACTTGCAGATTTCTCTGGCCGACTTGAGTGTGATACTTAGACTGAATGATAGATAACTTATTTTTGCAAGCTTCTGTGCAATGTGGAATTTACTGATGATTCCTTGGTCCTTACTAAAGCTGGTAATTGCTGCTTGTTTAACTTGTGGTTGATTTGCACCCTCTTGGGAAAGCTAGCAACCCTGAACATAACAGGGCAGAAACTTTAGTCTTGATGATTTGCTTTTCATTTTCCAAGTTTTGTAGGGTTTAATTTATGACTGTTGACTAGACTACCAGAGCATTGGTCTTCATATGGTGGTGTGTATGTGTGACTCCAAAGGCATGCATCTGGATATCAATTTTTAGCTATTCAGCTGTTGTGTAAGACAAACTCTTCTTTTTAACTTAGAAAAGGGGAGTGTTGCAGAAGTATTCTGAGTGCTTACACTGGGAAGTTAAGCCAACCAACAGCCATTGTAAAAAATTCTATTGAAAGAGAAAAAGAAAGTTAGGTACATTTCTGCTCATTACTGCCTGCTGTAATTAGTTTGATTAGTTTAGGTTTGGAGTTGGTTAATGAAGGGAGGAGTGCTTTCAAAAATGGAGTGTGCTCTTCTGGACACAATAGACAAAAGTACAGGAAACATTTTTTACTAACACTCCACGTGCACACCTGGTAAATGGTTTGATCATTGTTTTTGAGCCTCTGGCTTTTGTAGCTAGACCGTGCACTAAACTGGCAAATACCGGTGTTCACAAATTACCTAAATTAAGTCTGGGTCACGCATCTCATCTCCTGTTTCTTGTTTGCTTTAAATGAATCCAAAAGTACTGCTAACAGCTGGAATCCCTGCTGAGGCCAGCTTGATCTGCTCTGGAGCTGCTCCAGCCAGTGCTCTGATAAAGCTTGATATCGTTTCAACAGTCTTTAGGAGGACCAGAATGATTTCCCTTCATTGTTTAAGGTTTCATTCAAATATTCGCTGTGCCAGGAAAAAGGATACTTTACTTCTGCTTTTCTTCTTTCACTGCTGCTACTAGAAAACTTTTTTCTTTTTGCCTTTCTGAACGTTAAGCTATAGTGTGGCCAGTGCTTTAGGATTCTGTGGGAATTGTTCCACTTAATCTCCAGGGACTGAGTGTTTCAGTTGCAAAAGGTGCACCTCTAAATAAATAAATTATGCATTAATGTTGGAGACAAAGCACATGTTCTGCTAAGAGAACATACTACGTGGAGGAGGCCAGGGAAAACTCTGGCCTTTTGCCCAGATTTCCATAGTAAATAAAGCACCTAAATCCCTTTAAGGACCTGCCCTTCAGTCTGTTGTTCAGTAGCTTTTTGTTTATGGCATTAAAAATAGTAGTAATATTGGATTGATTTTTAGGCAGTTCAGTAATCTTTGGAGTAATGTCTACTCTCCAAAGAGAGACTTAAGGCTGCCATAATTTTGTATTGTACATCGACTTAAAAACGAGGTATTATCAGTCAACAGTGTTGTATTGCCATCATGCATCATCCCTCTGGTACTCTGCCGAGCTGGGCCTCGCTGGTGCTGTAGGTGCCCATGCCCACGGCAACAGCTGTACTGCACCCAGGTCCCCGGCACAGCCCTCCTCCCTGCCCCACTGTCGGAATCGCTGCCCCCTCTCCTTTTCACTCTCAGCTCTCAGGATGTGTTGGGTTTGCAGGGCAAGGTTTTGGTAGCTGGGAGGCTACCAGGGTTGCTTTTGTGAGAAGCTGCCAGAAGCTTCCCCCATGTCTGACAGAGCCAATGCCAGCTGGCTGTGAGGTGGACCCGCCGCTGGCCAAGTAGAGAACTTGGGAGTGAAGTTGAGCCTGGGAAGACGGGAGAGGTAGGGGGAAGGTGTCTTAAGGTTTGGTTTTATTTTTCATTATCCTACTCTGATTTGGTTGGCAATAAATTAAACTAGTTTCCCCAGGTTTATCTGTTCTGCCTGTGACAGTAACTGGTGGGTGATCTCTCCCTATCCTTATCAGCCCGTGAGCCTTTTGGTACATTTTCTTTCCCCTGCTCACTTGAGGAGGGGAGTGATGGAGCGGCTTCAGGGAGACCAGGGTCATGTTTCCCAGTGTATGAGGATCCCGTTTTGCAAAAGGTTCCTATTTTAATTGTTAGACCTAATGCAGCTCACTGCACATGGGATGGGTGAAGGTGTACCTGCATGAGGTGCTGTGCTAGCAACCTGGATGGGAGGATGCACAAGGTGGGTTATCCTCACCAGTGAGGGCGCAGCTCCCTCAGACCATTTTTACATTGCAGATGTAGCTGACTTGTGGTTTCCCCCAGACTTGTGCCCTTAACAAACTTGTTTCAAGCACTATGCCGTAAACTGGCCCTTACTGCTATTATCAGGCTGATAGTGAAGTGTAGCGTAGCTCTGGAGCCATTTGTAAGAGCAGAATGACAGCAGAGCAGACAGGATCTACAGCAAGGCATCTACCTAACTGCCAGGTGTGATGGAAGGGGGCTGATACTTGGAATTAAAAGTACTTGCTTTTGTTTAGCATAATCTCCTGACCCTGCAGGCCACTAGTCTCTAGGCATGTGTGGCCTGAGGTGTGGAGAGTGGGCCCTGGTGACTTACTGCAGCCTGCAGGTACTGTTCTGGTGCTTGTTGTGAGGAGGAAGGTTAATTCATACAGGCTGACGCCTGTGGATAGATTTTGGTCTTGGTAGCAGAGTGTTTAAGGAATCCACTGTGCTGGCTGGCAGTAGCTTCTGTGCTGGTGTTTGTGGGCTCAGTAAAATTTCCTTGGTGGTTAAACCAGCATGTGCTACACTGTACCTGGTCATGTCCCAGGAGAACAGCATGGCTTTGGCGTGTGCTTGGGAGAAGAAAACAAGACTTCTGGGGTTCCTAGATAAAAATTTCACTTGCTCTTATCGAAGCCTATACTGTCAATCTCCAACAATCAATTGCATTATCAACTGTGTGTGTCAGATCATTGAGGCAGGTCATGCAAATAGTGCAGAATCATATCCTCATTCTGTGGGACAGGCGTGTAAAATACTGTTATATCTGAAGTTAGGATTTTATGGTCTGAATGGATGGAAAGCTAGATAGGTGAAAAACTGATTGGATGGTTGGACTTGGAGGGTTGTGGTCGATCAGATATCTTATACCTGGCGGCTGCTACCAAATGGAGCACCACAGGGATCTGTCATGGGACCTGTCTTGTTAAACACCTTTATCTATCAGTAGCCTGAAGCAGATGGCAGAGTGCACTCTCTTCAGCTGTGCAGAAGACACCAAACTGAGGTGGACCAGCTGATTCCTGTGAGGGCAAAGGCTGCCATCAGAAGGAACCCAGGTGGACTGGGGAAACAGGCCAACAGGAGCCTTATGGAATTAAACATGGGCAAATCCGACTCCTGCCTCTGGGAAGGAAGAGTCCCTTGCAGAAATACAGGCTGGGGGCTGCCAGCAGCTCTGCTCCCCAGGGGAGCCTGGGAACCCTCAGGTCGTCCTGGCGGACAGTGAGCTGAATATGAGCCTACGGTGTGCTTCCTGCACAACTTATTTATGGGAGCACGGTCCATAGATTGAAGAGTGATTATTGCTCTCTCCTCATCTCTGTGGAAACCACATCTGAACACTATCTGCAGTTTTCCAGCTGAATTTAGTCCATCATTTCCCATCACTTTTGATGGTAATACTGGCAAGCAATCTGGAGATGTCAGAGGAGTGAGAACAAGACTTCTATTGCAACAGCTGTAGTGGTGATCAGTATCACTATCAAGTAGCCCCAGTGGTGAAGAGTGACTGAGACAAAGATCTAGTACCCTACCAGCAGTCACACCTGCTCTTCCCTGCATTCTGCTTAGGCTGCTAATCATGTCAACTAAGTTAAATATGTTTTTGCTGTAAAAAACCTTTTAAAACCTGTTGATTGTCATGTGGTTTGGAGTAATTCCTGTTAGGCTTATCTCATCATTCAAGGTGAAATTTAAACCATGAATTAAGCGATTGTATCAGCAAGTCTGAAGATGATCAAAGAGAGAAGTATGGTCTGAAGGCTGTTTGGTTAGTTCTGTGGCTCAGTCCATGAAAGCAAACATGCACTGCCCTGTGCAAACACAGCACAAAGGAGTTGCAGCTTTTTGCAGACTTTGCTCTATGGACTTTTACCCACACCTCCTGGGGACCCTCACTTTGAGTTGGACAAAGAGGTGTATATGACAACGACTGGAAGATACGAATAGAGGAGGATGGTGGTAGTAAAGCATGACATCCTGGGATTGCTTTCTACTTTCATTATGACTGGAAAATCAGTTTTGCAATGACTGCTTATCTGTAAAAACCCAAGCAAATTTCAGCTGAAACTGCCTCAAAGTCATGTAGCTTGTAAATGGCAACAGGCTTGTACCATACATACTAGTGCTTTAGTTTAAATAATTTTTTTCCTTTTATTTTAGTGTCTATATTGTGAATTATGAAGGGTATTTATTTTCCAGTTTGGAATTTCACACTGGCTGAGCTGTCCTGTGAAAGAAGCTTGTGCAAAGATACCTTCAGGTGGTATCTGCTCTATGTTTTGGATTGATCATCTGAAAAATACTGAGCCAAACTGGTAGTGGGAGGGTGCTTAACAAATAAAAACTGAAGGTAGGCATCTTGTAGAATTAATTATTTTACAATCTATGTCTTTCAGGCAATGGTTGCTTGCTATCCTGGAAATGGAACTGGGTATGTTCGTCATGTGGACAATCCAAATGGTGATGGGCGCTGCATCACCTGTATTTATTATCTGAATAAGAATTGGGACTCCAAGGTGAGTAAGTCATGGGGTTGAACACGAAGGAAAAACTGCTTTGGAATCAGCTTTGGAGCTGTCTGTTGTTTCTGTGAACTCTGATGAACTTCTGAACTGCTGGTCCATTCTTCATCTCTTCTTTTTTTTTTTCTGGGTGTTTTTGGCAATGCTTTGGAAGAAAGAATCTGAACTGTTTCCTCATCATCCTCTCTCCCACCCTACACATGCACTGTTTTGTTGCTGTAGAATAAAAGCTATAAGCACTGGGCTGCATGCTCTTAACACTTTGTTTAGAGGAAACAGCAGAAAAAGAAAATCAATTCACTGCAGAGTAAGTGGATTCTGGGAGTAGAGTAAAATGACAGCCCAAATTTGTGACTTTATCATTCTCGATACTTCAGGCTAACCTGCAGAAGATATTCAGGCAGTTCCCTTTTCTTATTTATGAAGCAATGGGGCTTAGTAAGAGGAACAAACACATGGTTTCATTCCACCACCGGGTCTCTTGACAGGATGGAGCTCTTGTTTCTCCCTATATTGCTGTAAGGCAGTTAAGTCAGCCTTGAATATGCCATACCTTTAAATTAGAAACAAAAGAAGGGTTTGTAAAATTGCAGGATGTCTCTTTGCAAGTCTGTTGTTGTAATGCAGCACAAATCATTCACAGGGGTTATCTACCGAAAATTGTCCAATGTTTTTTGCTTCTCTAACCTTTTTTTAGGCCAATATGCTCTTTAAGTCATGTAAATACTATGAACCCCCATAAGTGAGTTCACATATATAGGCAATGCAATTGAAAAATGCAGTGTTGCAGAAAAGCACTCCCTTTACAGAGAGTATGATGGTGAAACATCTCAATGTAATAAAATGAAGGAGGAGATGTGGGAGGAAATGCAAATATCCAATTTATTTTGTGCATTGCACCCTTATCCAAATAGTGAGGAGGTACCCAAGTGAGCACTAAGAAAAGCTAACTGAAATCCAGGACACTGATGGAGTTTACTGTGTAGATGTGACGGTGATTTTATGTAAGCATATGCTGGAGGAGATGCAATATAAGAGTATAATATATAATAATATATAATATAATGGGCTTTGAAAGCAACCATGTGGCTTTAATAACGTCTCACTGAGGTCTGCATGTGGCATGGAGGTACCACGTCAGGTCAGTGGTGCATTGACAGCATCTTCCCTGCACTCTATGGTGCAGCATAAAAGTCTCCAAAGAACCCTCTAACAGCAGCAGGAGGAGGCAGGATTCACCTTCATCTTTTTAAGTTTCTAGAGTGTGAGCAGATCACAAGACCTTCTCCCTGAAACTTGTGGCACATGGAAAGACAGAAATTATATGGTAGAGAAACCAGGCTGTGTTATAAGTAGGGAAAATGGTGGCTGGGAGCTATAATGCATTTGAGAAGTTTTACAAATCTAACAATAGAAGACTTCACTCTTCCCAAGGTGTAAAAGTTAATTCCTAAAGGATCAGACAGGTTTTGAAATAGCATAAGCAGTATCTAACAATTGTTGTTGCCTGATCTCAGACTGGTCAGGTGGAGCAGCTCTGTGGTATTCACTGGTTTTAGGGATGTGACTGGAAGCTCAGAAGTTTCCCAGTGTTTGCTGCAGGGCTGGTGTTACCTTTATCTTGGTTCATTTACTTTAGACAGAAGCTTATGCTGAAACATTACAAACTGTTTGGGAAAATCAAAGTGGCCAAGCGACACAGCAAGGTTTTCCAGTGTTGTCATATAGCTGTCATGTTTATCACTAGATGTTTATTCCCTGTTTGTTAGGTGTTGAGGAGAGGGACATAACTCACTTTTCACGTGAATGTGTGGCTGTTTATATGTGCAAAAAGCAATCTTTCCTTTTCTTTCAGCTGCATGGTGGGATTCTTCGAATATTCCCAGAAGGAAAGTCCTATGTAGCAGATGTTGAGCCGATTTTTGACCGATTACTTTTTTTTTGGTCAGATCGAAGGAACCCACATGAAGTCCAGCCTTCTTATGCAACCAGGTAAGTAGCATATTTGCTATTGGTATTGGGCTAGGAAAAAGCCCAGAGCATCTCTTCTACCAATATTTGTATCCAAAACTATGGCCATCGTATATAAATACATGTGCATAAAAACCAGACAGATTCTGAGTGAATTTTCTGTCACTGGTTTTGAGTCACTGGGAATTCTCTCATTAAATAAGGAGAAGCAAGCTTGAATGATACATTTCCTCGTGTGATGGAAAAAAAGGCCCTTAACCATTGACAGGAGAAATCTTCCAAGCCGGGCATAGCTATTTAGCTGGGAGGGGCTGGGTTATTCTTTTGCCCTTGTAAGACTACAGGGATTGTTGGGACTACCATCTGTCAGCAGGCTGTGAAAAGCTGATGTGACGCAGGGCAGCCCCCAAGCTGCCTACAGGCGCCCCAGAACAGAAAAACATGCAAAGGTCTGGAAGCTACTTCTGCCCTCTGTTACCAGGGGCTGTGCTCTCTTTTGTGCCTCCAGCAGAAATTCTCACCTATATTTCTGTCTGACTTGTTAAAATACACACTAAAATGCTGTCTATGTTTACCTAGAAAGATGTGTCATTTTCATCCTATTTTTTTAGTCTACTAATCCAGTTTTGTTTTTTTGCTTTCTCCATGAGCATAAAACTCCAGTATTCTGTTTTAATATCAAAAGGGGAAACAAATTAAAGGTTTCTTTCTTTTATAGATATGCCATGACCGTGTGGTATTTTGATGCCGAAGAAAGAGCAGAAGCCAAAAAGAAGTTCAGGAACTTAACTGGTATGATTTTTTTATAAATGTTCCCCAGAAAGAATTTAATGCATTTTGATATTTCCAAAGTCAGAGACAGACCAGGAGTGATTCTGTAGTTACAAGCATATGTAATGCATTTTTAGAAAGCTTTTTCACCTCTAATTGCTAGTCAGTTATTTTATGCAAAGTGGAGAAGTTGTGACAGAAGATTCAGGCCTGGCCCTAGAATCCCTGATGAACAAAATGGGGAAAATGGGAGAGACAGTTTCTGATTTGAGTCCCAAATGACTGAGATTTTTTTCCTACCCCGGGTGGCTACTTCAGTCACAGGGAGTCAGCTCTTCTTTTGTTATTTGGGAGGTATACTTTGCCTCCGCCAAACCTTTGTGTAGCACAAAGTCATGAGACTTTCACAGACAGTTTAATAATTGTGTTCTCTAAACGTTCTGGATGAATAGGGTCTGTCTTCTATGTTAATAAAGGACAGAAGCCCACAAAGAGGTGACCCAGCTTTCTAATGGCAGCCATACTGCCTGCTACTGTAGTAATGGCGTACGAGTCATGGACTGAGTTGTCCAGATGTGTTCCAACAGCCTGCCTAGGACCATGACAAAAGGTTTGCTGTTCAGAGCAGTTTAAGATCTGGTCTTCAGGATCTGTCTCACACGGTTCCTCAAAATATAGTATGGAGAGCACTTGTCTGTTTTAAAATGTGTGCGGCTGGGCAAAGTTGTAATTAGTCAAATGATTTTCAGA
The DNA here is from genome assembly GCA_013397115.1 of Edolisoma coerulescens. NCBI lineage: Eukaryota > Metazoa > Chordata > Aves > Passeriformes > Campephagidae > Edolisoma > Edolisoma coerulescens. Next base: position 350,646 of record VWZW01001651.1, read on the forward strand.
ACAGACTGTTGTCATCTCTGTAGCTTGTATGCAAAGCAAATACTGGTTTCACCCTTAAAGAGGATCATGAAGAAGGGGCCAAGAGGCAGTGGGGGAAAGTATCACTGATCTGGGATCTCAGAGTTTACTGGGCTACTTAAGTATTGCATGAGTCATCTTCAATTTCAACATGACAAATGTACAAGGTCTTTGTGTGATTGTCCTTGTTGACATGCTGTGGTGTATAGCAGTTCAGTCCACATAGTGGATTCATGCCATGATTCTGAAATGGAAAGTGTTGTCCATTGAAAACAAACCAATGTTTTTCTGTTTCTGAATGTTCAGATGGATATAGTCAGAACCCCCCAGCTTAACCACTTCTCGCTTTTTCTTCTTCTTGATGTAGATGCAAGGAAGAGAGAAGCACCTCTTAATGAAGACTAATCAACTGTTCATGAACTCTTTGTGAGGAAATAAGATCCCAAAGATGACTTCCATTTCCAGCAAATAAGGGCAAATCATTTTTATGCACAAGAATGCACTGGTTGTGTCTAGCATATGCATCTTATGCTGATGGTACTTAAGGCAGCCTCCTGTCATGCTGCATCTGGTAGAAGAAAGACTTGTTTGCTCTTTGCCTTTTGCTGGAAAAAATAACCAGGGTTTTAAAAAAAAAAAAAGAGTATCACTAAGCCTAGCGGTAATGGCTCAGCCAACTGGCTTTTGATTACTCTTGTAACTAAGATAATGGTCATTGGAACTAGTGGTAAAAACTTGAGTCTTATTTGCACTTTATGGGGAAAAAAATTCTGGTTCAATGGGAAGAAGCTTTGCAAGTTTAAAATCAGTGGCAGACTGCTAATGGGCACAGAGAGATATTGGACATGGGAAATTAAATTGGATATTTGGAGAGTGTCATTTTACAGTCTGTCCCAAATAGACCTGTTGATGCACTGTTCATCATTTTGCTGCGCAGAACATTGGTTCAACTCTTCATTAACATGACTTCCCAGATTTTTGTCTACACAGTCATTGCATTTTCTGGATTTTGTTTGCTTTTCAAGAGGCATGTTCTAGCTGTGCAGTTGTACTGCCCTTTCTGTCCCAGGACTGATGGGAAAGTAGTTCTGTGTCTGTTCACAACTTTATGAAACCATTTTTTTTCTGTTTTGAGCAGGATGGGTTGTATGTTTTCTATTTTCACAGTTTGGTAAAGCAGCTGTTTTCTCCCAAAAGTCTGGTAAACTTGGAAGGCTTGTGGCACACAATGCATTGGCCCTTATGGCCAATGATATGTAGAGAAGTGTTTGCTTTGCGACTTTTCCATCTGCTGTGTTCTGTGTGACATAGATATGAATCTGAAAGGAAAAGATATGTCTGGCAGTCTGACAAATATATGATAAATAATCGGTAACTTAGACTTGATTTTTATGCTGCATATTCTTAGTGAACACACTTGTTTAATTTTGCATGCATATGTAATTTGAATGAAACTGCAGTTCCATTTCAATTGATCTGTTATGCCAGGTAACTACTACTGCTATGCCCAAGCTGTGAGATCTGAGTTATTCAATGGCAAAGCACACATTTTTTTCTCCATTATTTTTTTAAACTTGTTAGACTCAATGAGTAACTGGTGACCTATCTCCAATCTGTCTAAACTTCTCTAACCAGCACTTACTATGCAGTTCAGAATAGCTCTTAATGGAGCTGGGAGCTGGCAGTGGATGCATTTATCACTCACACTAATTGTTCTCAACCTAATACACTCACTTGCATTCATTTTTATCTCATGTTGTCAGTGTGTATGTCAGACCCTATTAAATGTTCCAAATAGATGCCCCCTTCAGTGTCCCACATTTTCCTGTGCTGCCTGCCCATGCTGGTGAAGGTGGTCTGTCTGAACTGCCCTGCACCACTTCCCCACGCTGTGCTGGCTTTTGTCGTGCTGTGATGGGGCTGCACTTGAGCTAGGGAATGGAAAAGTAGTGTGCAATGGCAGCTATTAAACATCAGTGACAGAAAGGTAACAGCTGCACGGGACAGAAAAGGAATAACTTTCATGACATAAAAAATGGTAATAGAAAATGGAGTATTTTTTAAAGCAGTTTTGTATCTTAAAGAAAAAAAAAAGCTGAGCATCCTTCAGTCTGCCCATGAATGCTGAATGTAAATACAGTAGTGCTAAGAAACCCCTTACTCTCTCTGGCTTCTCCCAGAGATCCAGCTATGGTCTTATAGGCCTGACCACTGTGCACCTTAAGAGAGGAATATGAGGGAACATGTGTGACAAATATTCTTACAGCTCAAGATTAGAAAAAGACAAAGAATATGGTAAATATCCTTTAATGTTTGGAAAAACATTATTCTACTACAGTTGCTTCTAAGTAACACACCAGAGACTTGAAGGAAATTTAGTGATAACTTGAAATTCTCATTCTGAAATGTCCATATGGGACACAAAAGAGTTTGGGCTCTTCCTTGAGAGTGAGAGGTAACCCTTTGAAATGTGAGAGGTGTTGGAAAAGAGGACCCACAGGATTACTGTTTAGAGAACGTGATGGAATACAACCTGTTGTATTACTGTGCAGAGTTGATACTGGCGCATAAATTTGAAACTCCTACCTGATTTTAAAAGGAGGAAAACCAGATGAAACAGAGCAGAGCAAATATTGCTTTGCCTCTAGAAACTGTAACCTTAAAAATGAACTAGAAAGCATTGTTAGTACACATCTTACTGGAGCCTGGAACAGTGGAAAAACAATGTGGTGGAAGGGAAAAGCTTTGCCTTTAAGGGCTGAAAAAGGAAGGTACTTCAGTTACCACTGTTGCTACCACCAGGTTTCTGCAGTGGTCAGCAACATGTGTGGTGGATGGAGCATGGAGCAGAATAGTTGCATTTATTGTAAATAGAGTACGTATTTTCATTTTTAGCCAATATCTTCCTCATCTATATTATATATATAGAAGACAGAGCAATTATTCTGTAGCAGAGAGTGTTGTCTTTATTAACGCACGAAATCAAGTGCAAAAAAAATTGAGGGCTTGGGATCTTGAAACCAATTCCTCAGTCCTCTGTTTCAGATCTCTATTCTGTTTCCAGTGAGATAATCTCCTTGAAGAAGCTGTAGTTTAGTTGGGGAGGGGGTGTGGGGGGGGTGTTGGTCATGTAGGAATTCGTAGGTGTGATGTTTCCTACATAGGTTTCTCTTGCCTGTCTCTAGAATTGTTGCAAACTGCTCTCTAAGAATGAAATTGTCTGTCTGTGTGAGGGAAGCAGGCTGCTACAGTAGGGAGGATATTTCAAAGAGGCTTTTTCCTTGTGTTTTGCCTTCATAGCAAACTGTTTGAATCAAATGGCTAAACAGCACTTAGTCAGCCAGTTGTGAAAAGGAGTGCTTTCTCTAAGTCATTTAACTTTGAATCCTCCAAAAATGTTTTTGGTTTTTTTTTTTTTTACCTTTAGATAATGTGCCTTCATCATTCATATCCGTGAAGATGTTTCATGCTGCATGTGCATGTCATCATGTCATGCAAGTTTTTGATGGCTCTTTAAAAAACATGGTTGCCTTTTCAATTGTGTGGGAAAAATGTGCAGAGCCACTTAGTGTGCAGAGCCACTAAGCCGCAATTTTCAACAGGAGGTTTTTGTTGTGCAGGGAGGAAAAAAGGCCAGGAGACAGTGCTGAAAATCAAGAGACTATTTTTATTCTTAAACCTGTTACCACTGGCCTTTTGAGCAAAGTAGCCTCTAATAAAGCTTTTTCTCTAGATTACTTCTGGTTCTATGAAGAATGACTTCTACAAAACAGTGTCTAAAAAGATCCACTCTTTTCCCTTCTATTTTTAAACAGCTATAGTCCTTTGTGTTTTTTAAAATGTTGGAATATATTATATGTATTTCTTGTCGTTGCAAAATAGCTGGCTCTAACACCACTTGCATCTAGAAGAAAATGTGTCTATTTGCAGGCAAATGACTAGTTCTCCTTTGACTGTGATGTACTCCCAGCACATATCTGAGAGTGAGTTATGACTACATCTTCTCTTGTCAGGTTGTATGCTGGTCAACAATGCTGGCACTTTGCATTGGATTCATATAGAAACCCCTGGTAGTATTTTACCACTCATCACATTTTGTGTTCCTGTTACTATTAAAAAAAATGTAGCAGGAGTCAATAAACACTGGGTCATGTTAAATATTGTCCTGTGCAAATCTCTTCAGTCTTGTGTCTTACTGTGGCCAGGGATGCAATGGGTGGGTGCAATGCCATGCAGCTGCATGTAGGGTGACACTGAAATCTGTATCCATGACTGTCTTCTGCTGTTGGAAAGACCTTTTTTTTTATTGCCCTTGGCTTGGCACATTTCTTTGGTCACTTCCTGCTATTTTGAAGTTATTTACCTTGCTAGTGACCCTCTTCTTGAAATGCCTATTTGTTTTCACGCTTCTGTTGAACCAGATAACATTCTCACGATTCAATTGTTGTCTGATAAGTTTTATTTTTAACAGTGTTCACATCCTCCCCCTGCTACTTTTCCAGTCCAAATCCCACAGTTTTCTCCTGTGGCTGTGTGGGAGACTTCTCCTCACTCCCACTAACAGCACAGTTGAATGAAAGCCAGGGCATTTTCACTCATTTGGTAGAGCTGTGAACTTTCTGATTCCTTTGCAATGTTATGAATAGTGAGAATTTCCCTTTTCCTATTTAAAACATGGTTTCTGTCATGAAGGGCTTGGATTTGACTTTTGGTTTTTTTTGTTAAAGAGGGAAGAAATGTCTAAATAATTTACCATTTATTTAAGCATTTCTTTTAGTCTGAGGAGTTCTTAGAGCATATGGAGAAGACCTATGGAAAGCAGAGGGGTTTCTCTTCTGAGCATGCTCCTCAAAGAGTAAAGGTTTGTAGGGACAGCTTGAGAAGAAGCTGGCCGTTGGCCATCCAGCTGCCAAGGACTTTGAACTCTGACTAAACTTTCTCTAAGCAAATATGTTTGCAGTAATTGTTATCTTACAGCTATTTAGGGGTTTCTTTCCTCCCCCACCTACCCAAAGGGATATGGCTAAATATATTTGCACTGACAATTCTCATGACTCTGGAGAATGCGTCTGATATCAGAGGTTGCACTGAAAATTGCAAAGTAGCATGACAGTGGAAGAGAGGTTAGTAAAAATTGATTCCCCTTTCCCACATAATGTTGTCTCTCTGGAGTAATTCCTCTTCAGAGAGTTAGTTAAAACTCCCATCCTCTTCCACAAAGCATAGAGTTTTTTGTCTGTCTTTTGGAAAGCAGGGATAATTTCATCTGCATGTGTGCTTATTTGAAACAAAACTGGATATGCTGAATAAACTACAGTGGTGAACTGCAGTCAACAGCAGTTCTGACGTGGTGGCAAACACAGTCAGTGCCAGCATGCCCAGTGCTGCTTTGCTGGGCACCCACGATCTTTCTGCTAGAGAGGAGGAAGTTTGTGATCCCTGCTCTTCGCCAACACCCTGGAGGCTGATTCGACAGGAGGGGAGTCAAGAGTGTAACTGGGTCTTAAAAGCCTGCTGTGTGGGGGGCTGGTGAGGAGCATGAGAAGAAAGACCCTGTAGTCCAAACTAGTAGAGCTCTGAAAATCACTTGTGGTTACATGAGTTCACAGCTCCCATCAGGCTGCTGGGCAGAGGGAGCAGAGGACAGAAGTTGCTTTTGAAGCCAGCCCCAAGTTAACCCCAAGAACTGTGCCCAGCTCTGAGCACACACCATGGGAACCCATGCAGAGTCTGGTCATTCCTGCTCTTCAGGATGGGTTATCCCTTCCCTGGCAGAGGATATCGAGCTGTTGAAGTGGATGAGAGACAATGCTTACTGTCATTGTGCCCTCTTGCTGAGCCAAGAAATTGATCAGCTTCCTGAAGGGGACTTGGCCTTCCCTGCAGCACCCAGAGGTTGTCTGTCAAGGACATGGTGCTGATGCACCTTGTGCCTGGGAAAGATCTGGTTAGAACATAATCTTGGGGGGTTGATGTGGCATGCAATGCCAGCTTTTAATTTACTAAACACTGTATTTCATGCCAGCTTTGACACTTGTCCCACCTGTACAGTGGTTCAGTGGATGACTTGTGTTCATCACTGTGATACACGGTAGCACACCACCCCATGCTCTAAGCGAGGGAGAAAATGCCTGCTGTTAAGTGGTACCAGGAAGTTCTTTTATAAGAAGAAAAAAAATCAAGGAAGAAAAAAAAAAAAGACATCTGAACAGACATTTAATAGTCAAAGGAAGAGTCTTAACAGACTTAAGCTCGGCTGTCTTCAGAGAGTTTTCAAAAGCATACTGCAAACACTTCTGTTTCAAAGCTTATGCTCCTTTATCTGTGAGAAGCTAAACACTGGCTAATTCTTTAATTAGTTCCCAACAAGATGTTTTTCTCTGTAGCCAAGGCTTGCTACAGGATAATTATGTCTTTAGTTTAAAAACAAGTGTCAATACAGAAAGTTGTTTTGATTTCTGTTTCTTCAAATGTTTTATTTTGCCTTCTACTTCACTTCCACTCTCTTCATTCTCACCTGCAGTATCTTTCCTTGATTTGGGAAAGGTTGATTACTTTATTTTTAGCTCCCAGTGCTGCAATCGTAATGCATGGACATGACAGAGCCACGTGAGAACTGTGGTCTGGGTGCACCTGTACGAGTGCAGTGCTTGGGTCCCTCCCAGGCCCAAGGAGATGGAGGAATCTGAGCCACCATCAATTGAGCAGCTCAGCTTCTTAAACTGTGATAAGCATGTGGCCGTGGGTACCCAAGCACTACAGTGCATGCCAACGATCTACAGTTGGAGCTTCCCAACCTCCTGCCTACAACCACGGTCATCTACATTTATTTTAGCAGAGTTCCCAGAGCACCAGCCGATCTGCTAGCTGGTCAAGAGCTGCCTGTCTTGACAGTGCTGAGCAGACATGAATCTTCTAGGCCTGAGTCCCATGTCGATGCTGTGGTTTAACCCCAGCCAGCAACCAAGTACCACATAGCTGCTCCCTTACTCCCCCCCAGCTGGCCTGTGGAGAAATTCAAAAGGGTAAAAGCTTGAAAATTCGTGGGTTGAGATAAACATTGTTTAATAGGGAAAGGAAAAGCTGTGCACACTAACAAAACAAAAAATTAAGTCACTGCTCCCCATGGGCAGGCAGGTGTTCAGCCATCTCCAGGAGAGCAGGGCCCCATCACATGTAACAGCGACTTGTGAAAACAAACACCATCACTCCAAATGCCTCCCTCTTCCTCTTTCTTCCCCCCACTTTATATACTGAGCATGATGTCTTATGGTCTGGAATGTCCCTTTGGTCACTTGGGGTCACCTGCCCTGGCTGTGTCTCCTCCCAGTCTCCCAAGTACCCCCAGCCCCCTTGCCAGTGTGGCAGTACAAAAAGCAGAAAAGGTCTAGACTCTGTATGAGTATTGCTCAGCAATAAAAGAAACATCTTGGTATTATCAACCCTGTGATCAGCACAAATCCAATACAGCCACTGTGAAGAAAATTAACTACCCCAGCCAAAACCAGCACTGAGACAAAAGCAGGAGGGAGAGGAATTGCCCCCTCTACCCTTCTCTGATCCCTGTCTGTCAGTGCATGGATGCAGGATGCCAAAGGTCAGACACCAGGCTTACCCAAGGAGAGTCAGACTGGCTTCATTTATCCCACAGGAGAAGATCCTCAGTATTAGGCTACACAGCATGTCCATGTGGTGAGGGAGAGTGTGACCTTTCTGTTGAACCCATTGAAGTTGTTACATTTCTGAGGGAATAAATATCTTTTCATTGATTCAAGAGGAAATTTATGTGAACTTGGATATTGTGGCTTCTGTCTTCAAGAAAGATGTGGAAAAAAAAGTTCCCCTATCAGTCCACTGGCAAAAATAAGTGGTCTTTTGCCACAGATCAGAGACCTACAAAATATAACCTGTGAGGACAAGCTAAAAGATCTGGTACTGTTCCTTCCAGGGACAGGGAGAGTGGGAAGACAAGTGAAGGAGGAAGTGAAAGCATTATAAGGGTCTTAAAGCACAGGAAAATGTTACTGCAAAGAATAAGGAAGTAATTTGTTCTCTATACCTGTGATGCATAACACACAAATAATGGGATAAAATTGCGGCAAGGAAGTTACGAGTCATTTGCTGGGAAAAGCCTTCTTAGGGCTGGGATGCTGAACCACTGGAGTGCCTGAAGACGTTGCGGAGTTGCCCTTGCCAGAGATTTGTTTGGAGAAATGTCTGCCAGGAGTGATGTAAGTAGAAGTGATTTTTTTTTTTTTTTTGGAGCAGTGAGTAAGGGCCAACCAGGCTAAATGACATGTCCTGTGTCATGGCAATGTAAGCATTATTTTGGAGCCTACATGGTCAAGGCATCCCATGAAGGGAAGAGGTATGAGGTTGTTCTAGTCCAGTAAAGGTTATGGAGACAACTACCATGCATTGTTGCAGAACAAGGCCAGGGCTGCCCTGCCCTTCCCCAGGAGTGAAGTTCAGCCCAACCCTGCCATGAGCGGTTGTTCTCCCCTGCTCTTTCATTTCTGTCATGATGCACTTGCAGGTACCACAGGCACGTACTGCACAGCAGGTTGGGCTTGGTGAGCACACACCTCAGGAGGATCCTGCTGCCTGAGCAGCACTTCTTGTCTTCCTGGGCAGCAAAGAGCAGAACCCACATTTTCCACAGGAATGAGGCATTGGTATCTCCTTTTGAACCCTCTCCCTGTAGGATAGTTCATGCAGGTTGCACTTATCCTCTGACTTCTTGTCCAAACCTAAAGCTGTGGATTCCTCTCATCCTCTTTTTCCTGTCTCGAAGTCAGGAGTTGCAATTCTGAGTGGGATGCCCCTTTGTATCTAGACTCAAGATACAGTAGGAAGCAAATTTCCCTCCTGTCCAGAACAGCCATGAAGCTGGTTGGGTTCTGTGTTTTCTAGGATGTGTGTAGTTACAGGTCATCTTCAATCATTCACTACTGATGGAAATAATACTGGGGGGAAAAAAGGGGAATGATTAAGAAATATACAGTGGGATATCAGAAGTTAGCCTTTGGGGGCAAATGGTTTTCAAGGCAGGAACCTCCCCTCTCTCCACAAGTTCATGTTCTAATTAAAAAGAGTGTGCATGTGTCTGAGAAGTCAGCGTTTGTTATGTCCATTGAACATCTCCCCTTTGCAAACCCGTTGCTTTACAAGTATATTTTATGTTAATGACTCAGTTGAGTCATTAATTCACACATCTGAAAGAACTCGAGTTAACTAATGTGATCATAAATTCAACCACTTTGAATATCAGTACTTGAGCCTAGATGTGTTTATTATTAACATTAAATACCATGAGAAGTTTTTGTAAACTTTTCTTTCACTTTTAAAACTGGCAGTTCATCAAAATTTTATATAAGGTTGGAACCTATACTATTGTTGCTGCTATAAACATGTTAATATCATAATCTAAACATTTTCCCTTTATTGTTAGTGTATTTCCTTTGCTTAGTCTCTGCGAATGTGCCCAGGGAACACATGAAAATTGTTGGAGTCTCAGCTTCTTTTCATTCCGCTTGTCAGCAAATCACGACCATAAGATGTAGACGAGGCCATTTTGGAGGACATGGGGGTGTCCCCAACTTCTGCAGGTGGCATGTCTTCCCTAATCTGGCATGGCATTTTGAAGGGATGGATCCCTCTGCCATCCTGACTGGACAGAGCACCCATGCCAGCACCCTGACCAGCATCACCCTGTGCAGCAGCACAAAGGAGACTTCTCCCCGCCACCTTAAGGCTCAATGTCTCAATTTGCTGTGTCCACTGCTGATCTCAAGGTTTCTGTGCTAATATATTTGTGCTATGTCTCCTGAGAGTTGAGGAATAGATAAAAGCACCCCATCTCTGAAGATCACCTGTCTCTTCACCCAGACCTGTGCTTCTGCAGCAGCAATTCCATGATGGGTTTCTATAAAGGCTCCCTGGGTCAGGCTGAGGCTCCTCAGTGCCTTTGGGACCCACGTAGGGCTGCAGATGTAGGGTCAGCATGTAGCCTTCCATTCTCAGGAAATACAAACTGGAGAGTCCTGCCCAGGCCTGGAAAATGCAGCGTCTGCCACAGCATCCTAGGCATTGCACAGCTTACGCCTTGCTGCCTCAGGAAGAGGCTCACAAAGTGCTTTTCATGTGGCGTTGAGATTAGCTCAGTTGGTCAGAGTATGGAGCTAATAACACCAAGTTGTGGGTTCAATCCTTGTACGGGCCATTTGCTAAGGAGTTGGACTCAATAATCCTTGTGGGTCCCTTCCAACTCAGAATATTCTGTGATCTGAGAAAGGCATGAGCCATGTGGGATGGTGATGGCTCTGTGGGACCCTCGGTGGAGTGTGACACTGGAACTGCAGGCTCTCCTCTGCCCATAAATGCCTTGTTCTTGGTTATTACCTGGGAGTTTGCAATAGAAACTGATTTTAGGCTTTTCCTCATGCTATCAAAAGTTCTTCGGATGGATTTCTTCCTCCCCAGCTTCTCTCAAGCTGAATCCAAGCCTTGCTTCTTGCTCTTTTCTCCTCCCTTGAAGGCATATCTCCAAGCACCACCTCTGCCAGATCCTGGTACCATCTGGAAGCACAGTACCATACTCTCCAGCCCTAGCAGCTGCTGAACACCAAAGGAATGCTTAAAAATTAATCTAAAGCTTGTATTTCTCATTAAAAGTGCTAAATTGTTGGTGCACAGCCCAGAAAGTCTATGTGGGTTTGGTAAATACTCTGCCCATTATTTAATAAATGACTTTACAAAGAGCTAAATGCAGCTACAGAATCATTAGGGAAACTGAGCAGTAATTAATAGGCATGAGGTGGAACCCCCTTCCTGCATGGGTCTCCTAGGGAAGAAGAACAAAGCAAACCCATGGGCACCAGCCTCTTTCCTCCCAGGGCAGAGGGATTTAAATCAATTCCAGTTTAAAAACAGTGCAGGCATCAAATGCAGAAAGTAGCGGGTATGTCTTGGAGACCTTTGGAGCAGTTGAGAGAACAGCCCAGGTCTGGGCGTCATCCCAAGGAGACTCAGAGTGTTTGCTTACCGTTAGGGCCAAATTATTCCAGACTTCATTACACACAAGTCAAGTGAAATATGTTAATTGACTTTTCACTTGCTAAACACTCTCCCAGTTTGCCCTGGTAGTAATAGCATCCATATGTCCAAGGAGGCTTTTCGGCTCAATCCCCACCATGTGTGTGACCTTATTTGTGCTTTACACTGTCTCATTTTCTGCCCTTAAAAAAATCCAAGCAGGAAGGCAAGCCCTAGTTTTAGGCAGAAACTGGCAAAATGCAGCAAAACCAATGGGAGACTGGAGCTGTGGAGGGAACAGAATTGCCCAAAGCATTATCTTCCAGTTTGTCAGCATGCATTCCTTTGATTTAGAGACCATCCCAGTGACCCAGGGCACTATGAGGGGACTGGCCATGCAGAACACTGTGAACATGGCCTTCACCACGCAGGAGGGCATGCACCCCCTGCACAACAAGGTCCCCTGTATGGCCTTCTTCGTGATGGATGGATGACCCCATGACCATGTCACTGTGGTGGCCACCCAGGCCTGGAACACTGCTGTCAAGATATACTCCAGGGACATCCAGCAGGCAGACATGAACTCGCTGTGGGCCATGGCCTCACAGCTGCTGGAGGAACACGTCTTCTTGTTGGAGTCCTTTGAGCTCATGAGGCAGCTTAGGAAACAGTTCTAGGACAAGCTCTGTAGTGTGTGAGAGCTGCCACTGTTGGGTGCCTGCTTCTCATCTGGGCTAGAAGATGACCTTCAGAGGGGTGTTTGGGGTGGCTGCCCTTGCTAGGAGTAGCATAGGCAGGGAAGCAATCTCCCCATGGGGAGGTGTTGGGATGGGCAGCCTTTCCACTTGCTCACCTTTCTCGATGTGAGATGAGGAAAGTTTTGCAAGTGTTGCAAGCATGTGTTTTTCTTCACCTGTGCCTGGTACCTCTGGCCCAAGCCAGGATGTTGTGGTAGTAGTGATGGGAATGTTAAAGAGCAGGAAATATGGAACTGGTTTCCCTGGGTGTGATAGGGCTGGGTGACACATCCCAGAGCTGTATATGTATTTCACAGATCCATATATATATTTTAATGTGGCTCCAGCAGGGTCACCTCCTACGCAGACATGTGCATGGCATCCACTGCATGTTTGTGTTTGATAGATCCCTGGCCACGTGGTGCTGCTCAGGAGTGTCTCGCTGTGAGCCAGGAAGCTGTTTTGCACCATGACTGTGCTGGCACAGGTCAGGACCTGTCTGTCCCTCACCATGCTGGCAGGCTTTGCTGGAGACCTGGCATTGCAGCAGTCTGGTGAGACCTTACCTGTTTCAGCATCTGTTGAAGGGCAGAAGGCAGCAGCCAGCCTCTTCCAGGCAGTGTTTCCTTGCCAGGGACTGCACTAGTGCCATGGTGAGTCTCAGTCTGCTGGACTGGGGGAGTCTGGGCTGACAAGATATTGCTTCCCAGGGCCCTGACGTGTTCCTGCACCTGGTGCCTTTGCCTCCAATGCTCTGCCCATTTCCTGACTGCCCTGCTGCGCAGTTCCCATCGGCTCTACAGGCTCCTGGTGGCACAGACACTCAGACCTGGCTCCTGCAGCATAGCTGAGCTCAAGCTTATGCTTACTCAGCTCAAGCTATCAGCAATATCAATTTGCGCCCAGTGTTGATTTAGCACTTGGGTAAATTAGAAAGCTGGTGCAGTAGACAGTGCCCATGTCTGCGCTCGAAATCAGCGGGTAAGTGTTGGGGTTGGAAGGGCTGGGGCTGTGTGGGTTGTCCTAGTGGCTGTGACTGGACATGTTCCAGAGCCAGGGTCCCCATGTGTCCGACTGATCTAATGCCTGTTCTGTCTTGCTGGGGTGGACCTGTGTGTGGAGCAGGAGCATGGCTGCCAGCACAGCTGCATAAACACTCCCTGCTCCTTCTACTGCAAGTGCAACCTGGGCTACAGGCTCAATGTGGGTGGAAAAACCTATTCTTTTAAAAACCCTTATAAAATCCTAAATCTCGTAGGGGGCTTGTAGTTATGAGTCTTATGGAGAGAAGCTGAAATGCAGCAGAAGACCCAGGGAGGCCAGCAGCAGCCTGGGTGCTCTGTTCACTTGGCTGCTGCCTCCTGCTTTGGTAATGATTGCAGACATTCAGCATTCCCAAATCCTGACCAGTCCCCTGGTCATTACAGAGCCTTGTGCATCGCTCCTGTTCTTGCTGAGGCTACCCCAGCCGGCGCTGGTGAGCACTCCTGCAGGCTATTGCAGCACGTGAGCCTCACCTACAGTTGTCCGTGGACTGCTTTGCTGCCAAGAATCTGCCCATGACTGTGAACAGAGACCCAAGAGCATCCCCATTCTCAGTACCACCCCTGGGCCACTGAGTGACTTCTGGCTGCTTTTCCCAAAGCTATCCTGCCTGGCCCTTGATAGCCTTAGGGTGGCATGTTAGCGTAGAGACAGGTGGCAGAACAGGACACCACAAACTGCCATATGGGCCCAATGCCAGTGAGTTTGCACATCCTTTAATTTAGAAATTATTGAGATTAATGACATTGCATGTCAGGTTTAGTGGGGTGCCCAGAGTTGAGCATGTGGGGAGACTGAGCAACCTTTGCTGGAAGAATGAGTCTTGCAGATCAAACTTTAACTGCAGGAGTGAGCCATGGCATGGTTGTTGCTTGTGCACCATGCAAGACTACACCTTGAATGCCCTTCAGTTGTTCACCTGCCATCTTAAAACACACTTGCAATGGAGAAACCTGCACCATCTAACTTGTCTTTCCTGAGCACCTGGTGCTCTGCAGGCATCTGGTCAACACTTTCTGTCATGGTTCTGGTTGCACATTGAAAGAAATTATCTTTTGCCAGTATTTAAGATGAAATTGCTGTACAAGGCTTCTCACTGATGTCTGAGGAATGTGAAATTTTTCTATTAGAAATGTCTCAGGACATAAAATAACATCATCTTGAAAAGAATTTAGTATGAATCCTGGACAGAAAGTAGTACCAAAGCCATTCAAACCTTTTATTTTTATTCTTTGCAGTAATTAATTGCACATACCAGAGCTTACACTTGTCCTTTTAAATATCAGAAGAAAGATTATGAGTAAAGTTCAATAAATCAAACATGGAAGTGTTGCCACCAAGTGGTACAACCTGTATTAGGCAATGGCACATAACTTCTAGATCACAGTGATGTATCTGAGATACCCTGATGTTTTATAAAAAGATTCCTTTTTGCTTTGTTTAGCTATCTTTTTCCTTTTTTTTGTGATTTATTTTACTTCCCATGATGTTAAATGATGATGCTTGCGCCCATCACCATGGAGTCACAGAGTGTATGGCTCGCCTCTTTCAGCTTCTTCTGGAGCTGCAGGTAGTGAAGAGGCAAATACGAAGGGCCTTCTGGATGCATGGCACTGTTCAGCAGCCCTCTATGCAGTCCCCTGTCTTGTTGGGACGTGTCCCCCAGGCCTTGAAGACTGGTTGAGGAACGTCCCAGCCCTCCCCTGACATTTCTAGTACAACCCATCCTGAGGAACTTGGGCACTTTTGAAATCATCTGCAGATTTATATCATTTTTAAATGATGTTTTTGTGTGTGCTGAGGTGTCTTGTTTTTCAGCTAAAGTATCAAGTACGTTGTACTTTAGCCACATATTTTTTCGTTACTGTGCAGGAACTGAATAATGCCCTTTGCTTCCCTGTTTTTAGAAAGCCTAGATTATTAAAAAAAAAAAAAAAAGAAAAGAATTTTTTTGTGGAAACAAGTTTGAGGTGCTTCTTTGCTATTTATGTTGTGAGGCACACATTATTCTTGAGAGATGTCTCTTCCATGAGGACAGGGCTCCCCAGAGCCACTTGGGGCACAAGGCAGCAAAAGGCAGTATAGGGAGGGATGTAGAGACTTGTGCACATGCACACACAGATTCCATCTCTGGACAGGCATATTTCAATCCCAGCACATGCCAGGGGTGCAGAGGGTCTGCAGGTCTCACACCCTTCTGCTTCCCATGCAGTGTGGCCTCTGGCACCACCAGCTGAATGGTCCTTTCTGCTGGTGGGTGGGAAGATGAGGGTGGTACAGGAGTCTGGAGAACTGAAAGTTGTGGTGGGCCCTCAAATAGATAGTGGTGGTAGTACAGTGCTGGATTGGCTGCTTGGATAAGTCAAACATCTGAAATAGGAGCCCAAAAGGAAAAATTTAAGTAAAAAAGATGCTTTTTCAAACCTGACCTCTTTTCTCAGCTTTTTTCTCAACAACCTCTCCCTTCCTTTCTGTCTTGTGTTTCTTAGAGTGCAAACCTGAAGTACTCCTCATTTGTTTTTTAACATTGTCAGTGTTGCCACCATTATCTTTAGACCAAGCAAATGATAGCAAAAGGCAGAATCAGTCACCGAGCTCCTTTTATCCTAGGTGTAGTCTTCGTTAACTACAAATCACGGTAGATGAGTTAAATTAATGCAGCTGATCTCCTGAAAGGAACGACTAGAAGGGAATTGGTAAGTGTGGGTTGTTGAAACTTAATAGGAGAAAAGGTCTCCAAAATCTTGCTGCATGATTTCCAAAGCACATACAAGTGTGAGTACATTTCAATTTTATTTTTTGACATTATAAAGAGAATTAAAATAAATTCAAAGGGTGATATTAACCTGAATAACAACTAGCAATGTTACCCAGAGGGAAAGGATTAAAATTAGGATCATATCTATATAAAACATGTCTTAACAGGAGCAGGGGGATTTGCCTAAAATGGCTTATATTTTAGTCTGTTATACAGAGTAAGTTTAACATGATAATTTTTGAATAACTACTTATTTTCCAATATGATGTCTCCTCTTTAGACATCACAATAGCATATAGCTCTTCTACTTCTTATTTTTACTACTGAGACTTTAATAAACAATTAATACAGATAAATAAGCAGACAATTTGATATAATAAATTCACTAGCAGATGAAGTAATTATTTTTGAAAATATTACAGCAAAATCAGGTTTTCTTTCTTTTCCTGTGAAGTTTTGCAGATGGAAGAGGCCAAATCGTAAGACAGTTTGCACATGGCTATATCTGTTGTATATCTGTATATTTGTCACACCTATATTTGTAAACAAAATATATACTTTCCCCCCCGTTGAATTCTTTCTCTTACTGAAGAGAGAAACATAAATAGAAACTGTCATAAAACCATGTAAAAATGAAACACAAAGGAGTCATTAGACAACCATGTCTTCAATTATAATTTCTGTTCATCGACAAAGAGTAGTTTTAAGCAAGGTATTTGACAACTAGACAACTATTTAGAACCATCTTATTTTTATTGACATTTTAGAAAGTCGAGGAAGCTTTCTTGCTGTTTCTACTTTTGCTCATGGTATAGATACAGTGCAATTTTTAAATCTGTAGTGAATCTCTGTATCTTGTTGGAAAAAATAGAAACAAAACAAAATAAAGGAAAACCAAAAAGCTCAAGTATATTTGGCTGAGCAGCATGTGCATATTTTGGTGATCGAAACGGTAGGCCAAATATTATAGAGCTATAATGGGGTGAGAACAAATTTGGAGGCAATTTGCCCAAACTAAAATGACCATGAACAATAGGCAATGCACTAGCAGCAGAGACATGTCCTGCTTTTTTTCAAGGCAGTAGGTGGCAGATGTGGCGTGCAGCATGCCAAGGGCCAGGATCGTCATCTTTAGACCCATCCCAGTCCCGCTGATCCTGTGTGCATCTGGAGGCAGATGCACTCAATCCATCACGGACAAGGGGGTGAATGATTGGGTTTGCCACTACTGACCTGCATGGCAACCGAATTAGGTACATGGTCTTCCAGACTAACCTTTCCAGGTATCTGGAGGTCAAAGAATCAGAATCATTTAAGTTGGAAAAGACCTCTAAGGTCATTGAGTTCAACCAGCACCACTGTGTTTGCCACTAAACCATGTCTGTGGTTTGCTTGTCTTACTGGACTGCAAATGAGGATTAAACCTTGATAATGACCTCTGAAGAGCAGCAAAGAGAAAGAGTTTCTGGCCCTGAATGTTTCACTTAATTTGTTTGTTTTGCAGCTGTTTTTGAAGGAAGGGGGAAAATTTTCATGGCGCATTAAAGATGAAATACTTAAACTTTCCTTCTTTTTGGTATGTAAGAAGAGTCTTAAGCATTTAAGTAATTGAGCTATATAGCTAATCTTCTTTCAGTCCTGAACTTTAAATTAGGTAAAAATATATTAAAGGATTATAAAATAATTGTCGTATTAGAACTACAGGGCATGAACATCAACACAAAAGACCTTTCCAGACACTACTCCTGCACACTCAGTGAACATGTGCATTGGAGAAGCCTGTTTCCACACATGTGATTTCACACTGTGGCATCTTGTCCTGCCATGTCCCCAGGGTAACACACAGCAGGAAAGGATGCTGTCACACAGAGCTGCTGCAAGTTCTCAAAGATATCTCAAGCACTTGTACTTAGAGGAAGCAACAAAGATGGTGAAGGGCCTTGAGGGGAAACTGTATGAGAGCGGAGAAGAGGAGACTGAAGGGAGGCCTCATTGCAGTTACAGCTTCTTTGTGAGGAGAAGAGGAGGGGCAGGCACTGACCTCTTCCCTGTGGTGACCAGTGATGGGATCCAAGGGAGTGGCCTGAAAGTGTGTCAGGGGAGGTTTAGGTGGGATATCAGGAAAACGTTTTTCACCCAGACTGTGGTTGGGCACTGGAACAGGCTCCCCAGGGAAGTGGTCACAGCACCAAGCCTGGCAGAGTCAGAGAAGCATTTGGACAATGCTCTCAGGCATGAGAGTCACACATGGTGTGACTCTTGTTGATGGTCCTGTGCAGGACCAGGATTTGGACTCGATGATCCTTGTGGGTCCCTTCCAACTCAGCATATTCTGTGCTTCTGTGACATCCTTGTATTCCTGAGCTTTCTTTTCTTTTTTCTTTTCTTTTTTCTTTTTTCTTCTTTCTTTTTTCCCTTTTCTTTTCTTTTCTTTTCTTTTCTTTTCTTTTCTTTTCTTTTCTTTTCTTTTCTTTTCTTTTCTTTTCTTTTCTTTTCTTTTCTTTTCTTTTCCTCATGTTAATTTCTTTAGGAAATATCCTGTTTTGAAGACCCCTACCCAGAGTTTTCTTTTTCTTATTTTCTCTACCGTCTCTCTGTGCCGTGATCTAAGAAACATGTTTGGGGTTTGCCACTAATTAACTGTGTTAATGGTGTCACAGGGCTGCTTCTGCAGAAATAGCTACTGGCATGAGCAGAACTTGTAATTTTCCAGATGCAATGTTTCCTCACTTTGTGTGGAAAAACCCCAGGAAAACAAAACAACACCTGTAAAGAACAAATATAACTGCAGTTTGCTGTAGCCTTTCAGTGCAGTCATGAAACTTCCTAGAACACATGTAAGGCTTTACTGGAAAATGAGGCCTTTCCACTCACAATGTGTCATTGCTGCCATAGCTGTCTTTTGCCCTCCCTGTCTGCCTCCCTGATAGCCCATGTCCTTGTGGTGCAGGGCTGTTAGGCACCCAGAAAGGCTGTGGCTCTTGTTTAAGCATTTTCAGCTGCCCATCCATCAGAGAAAGAAGGGACCTTGTAATGGACTGCAGGTGTACCCACTGCAGTGGGGTTAGGCTTTGAAACACTTGTGCTGAAGAAGTACTGTTTATTTCAGTGGGGTTGTGCCTGGGAATAACTGCTCTGCAAGGAATAGAGGCATTTTGCCTTCCTCCAGAATAATATGGGTTAAGTTTTATCCTGAACAAAAAGGAATGTCTGGGTGCAGACCCACTTAGGTGTGACTGGGGAGCAGGAGATGATTTTGCCAGGGTATGACCAGGTGGCATGTCTTCCTCCGTGCCCTATCTCCAAGGACCCTCACAATTGCACAGAATCTCAGTAGCTTCAACCAGATGCTGTGGCCAAGGAGGCGGCGGAAGGACAGCGGTCGTGCAATGAAGATGTTGTTTCTCCCCATTCTCTGCCCGCCCTTCAGGGCAGTAGGGCCCAGGCCCCTGGAACCTCGTATGGTTCATGTGTATAACCTTTTATTTCATCTCTGGGAGCCATGGGTGGTTGTAACCAGGACATGGCACTTGCCTGCACAGAGGGACTGACATATGTGCCAGCCTAGCAAGGGATACAATGGGAGACAGGGTCCGTGCAGCATGTGGGGAGACAAAGGCTATTGTATAGACATAAATTAGATGTAGATAAAATGATTAAATGCAAACAACTTGTAAATGTGAATAAATCAGGAGAAATCTTTGATCAGTTTTAAGGACAAATGAGGTGCAAAGGTGGTGGACTGAGCAGTGGAATGGGGGCCATTTATATTGCCTACATTATATGACTCTGTGTTTTCCTCAGAGAAAATTTTGATCTTACACAAAGACTATAAATAGAACACCCAGAGCAGAAAAGTACAGGAAGGAAGAGTAAACCTCTAATAAATTATATCTTAAAAGGATCTGAGTGGAGGGAGGAAAAATGTACCTCCAACAACAGGAAAGTTTAAAAGAAGCTCGTACCGAATATTATAAATTCACATGAGAAAAATGTCTTTACTTCTCTCATTGTGGGAAGACAAAAGGCTTTCAGTACTTTATGCTTAAGTAGGGAAAAGGTCAAGACTCCTTTTGCCATACTGTGATTAAAAAATCGTGCTGTTAAAATTGTATTAAATGGGACCCCTGATTTCTTGCAGCCACAGAGTTAAGAGCAATTTCTTCTCATTTAGTTTGTCCAAAGCTTTGTCCAGCAAGAACCTGGCATTGCACTAAGCAAAAAATATTGTGTAACTTACAACAAAATACATCAGTCTCACCCCTGTTGCTACCCTGTTGCTTTGCACATGGTCTGTGAGAGAAAGCTGCTTGCCTGTTGGTTTTGCTGGTGGACTGTGGAGAAAGGGACCTGAATTTGAATGGAAGGTGCCATAGGATGGAGGTGCTATAGTGAAATTGTGTTTTCCAGCCTCCAGCCCAGCACTGCAAAACTCTCCTGCTTCCCTTTCTAGTAAACATGAAGGAAAAAAGACATGCAATATAAATTCGCATGCACACAGAGTGAAGGATCTGCAGTTTTTACAGACAAATTTGAAGATGAATTAGTCTTTGAGATACGATCTGTTTAAGGATTATATTGTTAATAACCTAAATTTGACACACATTTTTCCCCCCTTCAGTCACTACCTGCCTCTCTGAAAATTTTCTCTTATGAAGCGGTGTCATTAATAGCTTCCTGCGAGGTTTCTTTTAAAAGTGGCAGAAAGGTAAATAAAAATGAATTAATACAGCTTTTTGGGTTTGTAGGCAAAATATGCAAATATCTTACTGACAAAGCCTTAGTAGCATTAAAGGCTTTCAGATCCTGTCCTCAGAGGCTCTGCTTGTGGAATCAGAAGCCTTTAGGCAACCTTTAACTTAGTTTACATGTAATACATTCTCTCTTTCTCTTTCCCCCTCTCCCCCTCCCCCCTAATGTCCTCTTGGACCAATTCCCTCTGGTGCAGTTTCCAGCTTCACAGTTCATGAATTTTATTTGCAATCAATAAATAAACCCATTATCAAGTTTTGTATTCTCATCATATATCGTCATTTCTCATAAACCATTTCACTGTATGGGTCAGCTTCACTGAGCATGTGCCACTCACCTTTATAGCTCAACAGAGGGCTGTCTGTGATATGGATGGGATGTGTTTGAAGATCTAAACAGATTTCAGTTGTAATGAACAATTATGAATAAGACTGTGCAACAATTTGTCATTATATCATTATTTTTAATACTCTCATACTGTTTTGAGTTAGTGATCAGCACTTAGGTACTCTTCGAGCCCTGGTCTGGGACATATTCTTACAGTATGTCGCAGAGGTTCCCAGACCCACCCATATAATCAAAGAAAATATTATTTTTTGACATATAACATCACAGCATTTATCAGCTGTTTGAGACAACTAAAGAAAATCTTCTTACATGCCCCTTACAAGGCTGTCAAGTTCCCACTGTAGCAAATTATAAAGTAACTAACTTTAAGAACCAGTGACCCACCATGATGAACCTCTCTTGATAGCTTATGCAGATTTCTTTGGGCAGCATTAGTTTGGGCACGACATGAAAAGGCAAGCCATCTTTGTGGTGATCAGGCCCTTGGACAGTTACTGATCTGTGCCTTGAATTTTATCAGCCAGACAGAGTATTAAATGCTGGAGTCATATGCAGTTATCAAATGATAGTATTACAAGGTCAACTGACAAATAATATTCTAACATAAAGACTCCAAACGGCATACTTTGCTAACCTCTGACAGTGTGGAATCTTGTACACAAATGAAAAAATGAGCCTATCAGTGACCAAAATGGGTAGAAGCAAGCAGAGAGGGTCGAGGAAGTTGGAAGCAAACATTCTCAGCTAAGTGCACTTTGATAAGCGCAGGAAAATCCAGCAGTACTTTGAACTTATCCTTGTAACACTACCATCACTACTGCAGGATAGTAGAAGTGGTACTATTACTACTATTACTGTTAGTACACCACCATTACTACTGATGCTAATACAACTGCCAACAGCAGCAGCATCGTTACTCAGTGGCGCTACTCAATAGTATCACAACACCATTTTAGGGAATTAGGAGTAATTGTTTTGTTAGATTAATTTATTTATCACTCTCTCAAATGTTTTATCTTCTTCTGGACCTGACCAAAATAGATGGGGAGAAGTTATTTTAAGCCAATACAAGAATCTCTCGAAGGAGGCACTTTGGATTTTCAACTTTTTAGGGGTAAATGTTGACTACAAGGAGATATCTTTCCCTCTGCAGCAATGGCTCAGTTATAGAGAGTCTCTGTAGGAAAGGAAGGTTTGTGTTCATGGTCAAAGCAAAGGTCTAGAATATTGTGGTGGTTTAATTCAGTTTCAAAAAACCTCCTCTTGTCTGCATTGGTACATGAACTTAAGTAGTGGAAATACATGCATGACTAGGTGACAGTCTGTGTCTTGTTGCAGCATTGTTGTAGCCGAGATGGTGCATGTTTGAGGTGATCCACACCTCAGCACCATGCCTTTAAAGCAATGGAAGAGTTTTTGAGCTTGGTATTCTTCTTTCTTAAACTTGGTACTAAGCCAATGTTGAAGTTAATATTTCTGAAGTTTGGGAAAAATGTTTTTAGGGTATGATTCCTGGTCATATGAATTTTTATATTCTAAGCAACTTGATTTTAACTTTAATGGCCCTAAGTGTATTTAGAAATTTTGTGCGGTGCTCACACCCACCCAAGTCAGTGTGTCCCTGACACTGCCAGCCAGGAATGACATATGCAAGGCAGGACTGTGGTGGAGTTTCATGTCCTATGTTGCCCTGCTGTGACTCTGCCACTCAGTGCTCAAGCTGTCTGGCTGGTGTGAGTCCCTGATTATCACGAGGAGCCAGATCACTTTTGGTGTATGGGGGTGTTTGAACTGTGATACAGAGAAGCAGAGAAGGCAAAGGTCCTGCAGACACTTAATGATGAAGTTAAAGCATATCTCCTATCTCAAATGTCAGTTCTCACCCTCTCCTCTCATGGACACTTTCTCTGAAGTACAGGGCTGATTCCTGTAAGTACAACTCATCTGCTGCAGGGTAACATGGAGAAAATATAGTAATGGGAAGACACTTTTGATCCTTCACAGAACTTCACTATTTGCTCACAGAAATATGCCAGGAATCATAGGCAGAACCTTACAGTCGTGACAAATGATTTTACTGCTGTTTTTGTTTACATTTTTGGTTCACTTTTTATTGTTTCTAATTTGTCTAAGATTTAGCTCTACAAATTGTAGAGCGTATATAGAGCAGACCTCACTAGTGTCAGCAAAGTCACTGTTTCAATGGGGTTTTACCATCAGAAATGAGGGTTACCATCATCTGACCTCTCAGCCGTGACCAGATTTATTTAGAAAAACATTGTTACAATTTCTGCTTGAAGGGTATGTTGTATAACATGCTGTCAGATGTCTGACATATTTTTTAAGGTGCATTCTTATTTAATAGCTGATTTTTTAAAGATATTAGATAATTTGAATTGTATGTATAACTTTACATGATGCACTTGATATTAAGCCATGTTTCTTTGACTGTGGGACACCATGTAGCTGGGATGTGTCTTATGCCAATGACAAGACGACATGTTTTACCTGCAAATACTAGGAATGTGAGAATTCAAGGAACATGACAACTCTAGCAACTACCTTTTTTTTTTGCCTTTCTGCTTTAATATTTGCATAAGAAATACATGATAGTCTTGCTTTCTCTTCAGAACTCTTTCATCATAAAGCACATGAGCAATCTTCTCTTCCAAACAGGGAAGACATGCTCCAACTATTTCTTTATGCCCTCATAACCCTTATCTTTAAGTTATGCTTCTCTCTGTATTGACCTACTGTGTCTGCAAGTTATTTTTCTGAGCATGTCTGTACTGGCTGTTACAGGGTCAAGGCCTTGAACACAAGCCAAACTGTTTAGGGGGGGGCTCTTTCCTTTGTTTCAGTGGATGTCTGCCAGAATATCTAAGTCCTGCAGCAGCACTGACTGTGCTGAACTTTCCCAAAGCAACATCTCTCCCACCATACATGGACTACCACATTTATGTGTATATACAGGATATAAGCAGTAAGCCTCCACAGGGTGTAGATTAGAAGGCTCACTTGGTGCCCCTTGGGTGTCCTATGAGGCAGAAGGCCAAAGGTAATTTCCTGAGGGATGTGTCTGACTTCCTCTGGATCTCAGTGTGCTTGATGCATGTATTGTCAGACAAGCTCAAGACGGACTGTTGGGATCGATTTGCGTTCTCCTCCCAAACTAAAGACATCACTAATATGCTTACAGAATTGAAGGAGGTATTTCCAGTCACTGAGGTAGAAAAGCTGGCAAAGCATACTTAATTTATACCTAAACTGCTGGCAGGATTCACTGTTGAGAGCCTCTTTCCTCATCCTGCTTGCGCGGGCTGCCAACTTCATACCCCAGCAAGCAAGCAAGGGCACATGGTGCAGTTCACCCAGCTGCACCTTGTAGTCCCTGACCCCACCTCTTGCTGAGGAAAAAGTTGCTTTTCTGGCATTAGTCAGTAGTGATGTGTACTCAGAGTAGACACATGTTTCATGGGAAGCAGGATCCCACTTCTTAATGGGATATTGGGAATATTGTTGCAGTTGACATAGCACCCATGCTCTCCAGCACCTTGGCCAAGGTGGGAGATTCTCTTGGCATCCTTTGGCTGCATTTATACAGGAAGCAAATACCCATGCTGCCTTTTGACATACATCTTAGGCAATGCAGATGCAGCTCTCTCAGAAGCTGTGGAACAACATTCTGTTGAAAATGAGGATTTTGCAATGTCTTTGTGATTTTGACTTAATCATAGCTTAATAAAAGCAGAACCAGTTCTCATCCTCGATGATCACATTCACTTCTGCAATAGAAACAGGCTAGGAAAATGCAGATAAAAGCTTTTGTTCTCTCCAGGGGAGTTCTGGTTGAGACCCTGGGGAGGGATCTGGCCACTAACAAGTTACTGGCAAACCATCAGACTGGTACTGCTAACTTCAGTGTATCAGCGATTCCCATCTCTCATCTCCACACGAAGCAAACTTAAGTTGCATTTATATAGCAGGCCCCCTTTGAGTCTGTGTCCTGATTTAATATCAATCTAATATATGTTGGTTAGAGGTAGTCAGCATGGATTTACAAAAAGGAGGTCATGCTTAACAGTCTTGATTCATTTCTCTGAGGAAGTGACAATGGAAGTGGACAGCGATGAAGTAGGAGACATAATTTACTTGGACTTGAAAAGGCTCTCGGTCCAGTGCCACTTAACAGATTAATTTATAAGGTTAGCAAGTATGGGACTGATAGTAAAATACTCATTTGGATATAAAATTGGCTTGGTAACAAGGCCCATGGAATGGCAGCAATGGTTATAGACCATGCTGGGGAAGTGCTATACACCCTGGGGTGTGTGTTTGAAGATACTCTAAAGATAATAAGGATGGGCAAAGCCAAAACCAAAGGTGGTGGAAAAAAGAGGAAAAATGATGCCAAAAAGAACACATGAAGGCTATGGACTCATGAGAAACAAATGATCATGCCAACATGCAATCTGAAATTTCAGGTAATATTCAGTGAAGAAAATTGTCTAAGAACTGAAGGAGCCCAAGTGAGGCACATAAACTGCAGGTCTCATAGCAAGGCAAAAGTATGCAGAGCAGCAAAGACCTTTCCTTTTAACTAGGAGAGAGGGCAAAAATTAGAGCTTTTTCAAAGTCCCAATGAGCAATAAGGGGGAGGCATATTCTCAGAAACCGATCTTATCCTGAAAAGTCCAAGATCCCTTGGTCCTTGCTATGAGGATGAATCACAGCATTTAGGTTGTGCTTTCAGCTCAAAGAAATCTTTGGAGAATCCCAGTTCTTTCCATTTGCTATAATCTAAGGAGACTGGAGTTCCTGAGATGACATAATTTTTTGTCCCTACCCTGCAAGATGCTATCTTACATGCTGTAATAAAGCAGACAACTGGGTAGAAGAAAGAAATGAAGTACAGGAGAGACAACAGAGGATGCTAAGAGACCTCAGAAATTCACAGTACTGAACAGAAATTGGAAACTGGTTTCACTGAATAGTCACCTCCTTACAGTGTAAACTTTCCCATCTCTTGGATGATATTAAAAGAGGGTCTGGGAAAGCTGTACTGGTGATACTGGTGTGCCATCACTTAGTACTGCTGTCAGTTCAAGAAAATACAAGTTTTGATGTCCAGCGGAGTTTCCACCACTGCTTTCATGTTAAAGACCCAGGCTGCCAGGCCCACTCCCACAGACCATGAGTGAGAAGGCAGTCTTTGCAGTCCTACCTAAGCCTTTGCCTCACTCCCCACCTGTTTTAAAGGTAGGAATCTCTGGAGGGATCAGACCATGCAGCTTGGGAAAACTGGGAAATATATTTTAATTAAACCAAAAAGAGCTGCTCTCTTAGTGTGTGACTGGTGTGGTACAGGATTAGAAAGGAAACAATGCATTGTAACAATTAGCCTGACTCATTGGTCTGTGGTTCATGCTATAGGCTGTGCTTTGTTATTTGATTATGAGTATTGGCTCAAAAATTTGGTCTTGAAGCCATTAAAGTCATTAGTCAAGCTCTCATTGATTTGAGCAAGACCAAGACTTGACCCTTTGTGGCTGTTCAAAGGACAGAGATAACCTTTTAAATCAATCAAGAGTGTAGGCTCATTCTGCTGGGGTCATATGGTTAATACATCCTGTTCCTGTCATTTCCGCTATAAATCTGTGAATGCTTTTAAAGCAAGAGGAAAACCTGATTCCTTTCCTTTTGCCAGAAAATATTATGTTCCCTTTTATTACAAACAAGAAAACCAAGGGGTCCTTCTTCTCAGGAAAACTTGTAAGGGGAAAGATAATCTCAATATTTCCATGTCTTTTGAGTCAGTAAAAGGTAATTTGGGACAAAGTACTAGGCGATACAGTCTCCTGTCTGCAAAGCATGCAAACCTTCTCCCACTGAATTCCCATAAGCCTTTATTGGGTCCTGATGATCTTTTTGCCCAAGCATTAAGTCTGTACACATTGTACTGTTGGTGTCTACTAAAAGATCCCTTATTTTCCACATTGCATTTAGTCTGCACAACTCCTAGAAGTTGGGAGAAAACTTATGACTTCCTACACATGTCATCAAACTCACAGTTATTGACTGCATTTGCTTGACTTCAGACCCAAGTCACTAAGCTCTCTTATGTATGATACTTCTAGAAATGTGAAATATATTATATGAAATAATTCTGAACTACTCTGAGTTTTTGTTTTGCTGAAAGACCCACCTCATGGTGATTATGGAAATAAAAGCTGTTCTTCTACTCTCTCTTGCTGACTTTAGGATTCTGAACATAACTGTAGGGGAGAACACCCAAACTGATTCAGGTCAATCAAAAGAAGAACTCTGCATCCTTGGCTTATCTCAAGTCCTATTGCTTTCAAAAAGATCCTGTTTGGTCATGTTTGGGCCATGAAGATGATCAGAAGTCTGGAGCACCTTTTTTGATGGTGAGACAGGCTGAGAGAGCTGGGGCTGTTCAATATGGAAAAGAGGAGGCTTCAGGGAGACCTCCTAGCAGCCTTCCAGTACCATAAGGGGGTTTATAAAAAAGGAGGAAGAGGGACTTTTTACATGGACAGATAGTGACAGGACAAGGGATAATGGTTTTAAACAGAAAGAGGGCAGGTTTAGATTAGATGCTAGGAAGAAATCCTTTACTCGGAGAGTGGTGAATCACTAGAACAGATTGCTCAAAGAAGTTGTGGATAACCCATCCCTTGAAGTGTTCAAGGCCAGGCTGGACGGGGCCTTAAGCAATCTGATCTAGCAGGTGGCATCCCTGCCCATGGCGAGGGGGTTGGAACTAGATGATCTCTAAGGTTTCTTCCAACCCAAACCACTCTATGATTCTATGATTTGCTGAAAAAATGTGGATGTGATTTGATAGGTTTTATGAAAATAGCTTCCAATTCTCACTTACGAAAAGATGAAAGAATAGGTAAAAGAGGAAGAAAGGACCTTTATTATGCAAATATACATAGGTACCACCCTGCCCAGTCTGAAAGCCCAGCTGGCTTTCAGAGGTAGCAGATCTGAATGTCTGTGTGCATGCATGTGCATGTTTTATAAAGGGTTTGATCTTACCTGAGCGTCTGTGGCTCTGGTGACATCCCATTTGTTAACATTTCTGTAGGCTCTTCAGTAAACTCACTGGATAGATGACAGTTCATTAAATTAGTTGACAATGCATATCCAGTCTTTCCACCCTCCTCCCCCAGCCCTAAAATGAAAATAAAGAAATTACAACTGTAAGAAGGGAAAATACTATGCAAATAGCTCTGAGAGCACTGACACATTTAAACTAATGCATTTCCTAGAATCATAACAATAAATGTGCTGTCAGGGGCATCACAGTTACTCCAGTGACACGACCACTGTGCAAGAGCACCAGTGCAAGCTGTCAGAGCTGATTATTTAAGTACTCCTCAAATATTTTTCTTTCATTGTAACTTCTCAGAGTCATGAGGCTTCGAAAGAGCCCTTTTCCTCTTGCAACCCTTCAGGTAGCTTTTAAATACCTGCATACATCACCTTGCAAAACAAGTGGGTCAGGAAAAAATTTTATAGAGATGGCAGTCACTGAGATCAGTTGTTTTAGGAAATGGTCTTTGATGAAATGACTTGTGAAAGTTTGCCCAACTTCCTGCATGGCAAAGAGTTTTTCCTCAAATATTACAAAGACAGCAGCTAGGCCTACCCCAAAGAAGCCTTTTTAAAGGCCTCAAACCTTTCAAGCAGTTGCTTTTGTTTACTAAAGTTGCTGCAGATAATAATTAAAAAAATCCGTTCCCCAGAGATAGACGAGTGCAACAACATCACTATGAAACCCCCTCCATGAGATGGCCTTTCCATAATTTTCTTTAATACACAAACTTCCTCATTCAACTGCAAATCTTAGAGCAGTCTATTAAGTTTGACCATCAACTCCATGCTCTGATGCATGTGTAGGCAGTATGGTTGAGATATAAAATGCCCTTATAATAGCTCAGAAATGCCCCTCTCAAGCCCCTTCTTGAAATTATTTGCTTTAGTTAATACTGCTTAACACTTATTTGGAACAGGCATGTTATTCTTCCATTAAGCTTTTTTCTGGTCATTCTTTCAATCTGCATTTAAATTCTGTTTTCCTCTCGGTTGGCATTGGCAGCCTTAGCTACCTCATAAACAAGATGCATTGCCAACTGGAACACGCAAGCAGAGCTGAAAGCAGCACTGCTAACCTCTGCTTCTTTCTACCCCCTGCAACTTGGAGTTGTATCAAACTCAATGCTTGGAGCCTGGGAAGTGGGCATCCTCAACTGCTTGGAAGCTCAAAGAGCCAGACTTCAATTCACTCAGGTTCTGGGCTGGCTCACTGAGCTATAACTGTACTTTTTTTTTTTAATCAGCCCAGCAAGCCAGATTCACATGCTCTTACTTCAGCTGAGTGTATCTTTCACTGAAAAGAGTTGTGCTGCAAACTGTGAATAGATACTTTTACTCACCATTAATAAGGCAAACAGATTCTGACCCAGAATGAACTAGCCCAGTAGCATTAATTCTAAGTGGACATACAGAAGAGACGAGATTAGGCACTCAAAGTTGCTTAGAGATTTTGGCTACAGGCAACACTGTCCTGATTATACATGCCCCAAATTTGCATTCTTAGAGGCTGCATACTCAGCAATAACAAAATAAAATATGGAATTTGGAAATATTTGTCACAGGTGGGAGAGGCACTGTAAAGTAAGGCAATGAATGAAGAACTGTGGTGGGTGAGAAGGCTTCTTCTCCCCTCCTGTCTCACCCCCAGCCCCTCTGCACATGCAGCAGCTGCTACAGAGCCGGCACACAGTGATGGGTACCCGGGGTGGCATCTCCTGTACCTTAGCTTCTCCCTGCTTTTCACTCCAAAGGCCAAAACCACTTGCCCTGGGCCTTTTTTCAGAATTTATGCAGCTTACTTGCTTTTTAAGGCCAGCCACTGTGTGTGGATATCTGTGTAATCAAAACTGTATTTTACTTTTTTTTCCCCTTTTCATTTGTGGGACCAAGGCTTTTTGCCTTGTCAGTTCTGCACTGGCAAATATTTCTGTCCTCAGTTTGTAAGGCAGAATGTCTAGCACCACGACACCAACAACTTACAGGTCGCCACTCTGGGGAAAGAAAATACACGTTTAAAAGAATCAGCAGCCTAGGTAGGATATAATGTGACTGAAGAGTTTCACTGTAACATTGTAGAGTACAAAAATGAAAATATAAAGTGCATTTTAAATGATTAATGTACAAAAGCTGACCTCTTCCAGTGTGCATTAATCAAGGAAAAAATGCACACTTTCTAAAGTGGTTAATGTTGCAGGTCCATTATTCAGCTTTGATAATGTGCATAAAAATGCTCAATATGACAATGAGTTGGGGTAGCTGAAAATTTAGAATGGTGGCAAGTTTGTTGTAGTATTTGGATTAGCATTCTTAACCTACATCTTGACAGCTTCTTTTCTTCATTTCACAAGTGTTAATAAAATCTTGCTTTTTCCTCTTTGATTTTGGTTATTTTTTTCTTGTATTTTATTTATTTTCTTTTTTTTTTTTTTTAATAAAACAATTAAAAAATACCTGCTCAAACAAATACTACCAGCATTCATTAGTCAGGATGGTTATATGTAAAAGAAATGATGCCAGATAGTAACAAATCCAAGAGAAGTTTATTATGAAAATGGCACCTGCGGGATGAAAAAAAATTAAGTTACATAAAGACAACCATGTATGACATGTATGAGAATCTACAAAAGTATAAAAAGAACCCTGTTGTAAATGAAGTATGTACATTTCTGATTTGCAGCATTATCAATGATCAATGAAAAAAATGTTTCAAATAAGCCAGGCACTCAAGAAGTTAGATTCGGTTAGCTTAACACAAAATAAATGTACCATAGCTGTCACTTTTTAACATTTTAATTTTTTTATATTGTAGAGTTGGTAACACTGCTAAGATTTATACGAACAGAATCCCTTTCCCCATTATTCAGCTACTTGGCACCAGTCTCCTCATAAAAGATTTCATATATTTGTACAAGAAATAGTTAAAAACACAGACACAGTCTTCACAGGTAATGAAGTTTTTTTTTCATTTTGTAATTTTAAACACTATGGATTTAGACAGCAGCTGTGATTATCTGTTAGTTTAAATCACCAGAAATCATTTTGACACAACACAGAAACATTTATAAAAAAAACCCAAAACAACAACAGCTGTCTAGCTGTTCTTTGTAGCTGATAGGTGCAGTCCTTTGATTGTTCCATAGCTAGAGCAGAGCTTCCAAAATTAAACTTTGAATTTCCCAATCAGCTTTCTCACCTTTTTCAGACCTACTTAAATCCTTCCTATGGAACCTTTAAAAGCTCATTAATTAAATTTCTAGCGTCCAATTCCTTTTTTTCTATCACTCCTCTGTGGCTTGGACCTACTTCTCAAATTCAAAGCTACCGCAGAAATGGACTCAACGCAGCGAGTGATCAAAAATTCGAAGGACAGCTGAGTTAATACATTAGCATTGCACACATAAGCGAACATATATGACAATTCTAAGCTCAGTTTCCTTTTTAAACAATGCCAGTTGACCATTGAAAGAATTTCCTATCTCACTGGTAATTGCTCTACATATTGCTCTGCCAGCCTACCTAGGAGAAAACCAAAGAAATGCACCCTCTGCTTACAGTTCGAGCACAAGGACTCTGGGAATGTTAACAACTGAGGCTATATGGCGTCAATTTGCTTAATATATCTGAGCATTACTCTGTAGTGCATTGTGGGGTACACTGGAAGAGTAAGTCATACCCAGAATTCCTCTGTGGGAAAAATGGCTCCATTAACCTTGAGCTAGTTAAGAGTCTTTTATCTCTGAGAGTGAAGAAGAGAGAACGAGAGAGCGAGAGAAAGAGAGAGGGGAAACGTGTGGAGGAGGAGGGGAGAAAGGAAGGGGGAGAGAGAGGTTTGAGAATACACAACAGCAAAGCAACAGCAGAAATTAAAAGGTATACAGACAGTGGAAGCAGCATAAGGTGACATTACAGAGGAAGGCCACCACACAAAAACCACTAACCCCCAAGAATCACTGGTTCACTAGGACTGCAGGAATGGGACTTTACCACTCCGGACTAGAGATAAAGCACAGAGAAGACAAAGGACAAAACAACTACATTAGCTTAGTATATACTGCATATAGTAACACACATTGAAACTGCAATGGGACTGACAGCCAAGGACACTTACACATTGTACACATTACAGTTCTCACATCTGTTATTAGATGCCTTAACAAACAGCTGCCAAAGATGGAGTGGAAGAAGAATTTATATTTGACAGTCATTTGGAGTGTTTGACACTACACTGTGATTTCTGGCAACAAAGACAAAATAGGAGATTTCTTTTCTTTTACTTAATGTGCAGTTTTCAGTTGTAGTTATCTATTTCAAGCTTATTAACCCATCCTTTAGTTTTAAAACATATTGGTTTCAACACTAGAAATAAGGAAAAAGAAAACAACAAAAAAATACCCAAATCAAAGAACAAAAAGAAATTTACAACCTTCCCTCTATAATATTAAATGAAAAACAAAATAAAACATGTTAAATAGTTCTTCTGGTTTTTTTTTTATTTTTACTCTGAAGTGTTATTTGATGTTGTAAAATTAGCCTCAGTTACACTGAGAAAAAAATAAAGCAAAACAATATGCACCTAAGAAACTGCTCCTCGCGTCAATTAAATTGAGTTTTTTGTTTTTAAGCACTTTTTGAAAAAGGCTTCCTGACCCATTTAAATTTGATGTGAGGCTATGCTTGTTAGTTTGGAGGTAACAAATTTTAAGTCCTGCAGCAAATGTTAATGAGGGCTTTTGTCTTAACTAACCAAGGAGACTGCAGCACCCCACTATAAACCAGTACGGAACACATTCTTTCCAAAAAACCCAGCCCACAAGCTGCATATTGTATGAAGACATTACAGATTAATAAATGATAGCACCATGGTTTTAGAAATTAAGTTAAAGTTTCAGTAATTAACATTTAGTCCAACTTTTTAACATTCTAGTCACAGGCCAGAAATTAACTTTTTAAGAACCCAAATTATTTTATGTGCAAGTAAGAAAATCTTAACCATAAAAAGAGAATTAAACTCTGCATAAAATTCTAAAATACTATCCCCTATTTTAAAGGAATTAGGAACAAAACCCCCTTTTCATTTGACTTAGTCAAACAGGGCACATTGTTTATGCTTGTCTCTTTTAATCTTGATCATATCAAGATCATTTTGAAGTAAAACCAATGGTTGTCACTTTAAAATCTCTTTACCACAACACTGATTATTCTATGGCAGAGGCATACACATATTAAAGGCATCTTAATAAAGATGCAAAGGAAAAAACACACATCTTAGAAGAAGACAAAATGGCAGGCAACTGGTACTTCGACTCTCTGAAGGCAAAAATAAAAAAATATCTTTACATTAAAGAATAAGTCAAGTTAAAGAGAAAGGGAATGAAATGGGGACCATCATATTGAGATAATAAGCTGACCTGCTCAAATTCAAAGTGCTAGAATTAAAGGTCTAAATTAAAACATAGTCTATGCCTCAGAGTATAACACTGAACACAGTATGTGGTCATATTTCAATCCTCTTTCCGTTCCAGAGTCTGTGTAGTGTGAATGCCATTGCTGTACACAGGAAATGGAAGAGTGGAAAAAAGTCCTTCGGCAGTTGTGAACACATTCCCTGCAGGCATTTGGGTCAGACTGGCCCCGCTCACAGCACTTCCAAACGGTCCCGACATATTGAGTCGGTGAACGTGGTGGTAGAGCATTTCCATCGGTGTTTTAGGATCCAGCCCAAAGCTGGGGCTGTTAACATCAACAAAGTTAACAGCATGGGTGTTGGGGAGGAGGTTGCCCTGCATGGCTAAAGTAACTTCAGCTGGAGCATACCGAATAGTGCCAGTGGTGTAGACCCTCTGAGCAGCAGTGCTGGTCGCAGCAAGGGTTCCCGTTACCCTGTGAACCAAAGGAAGCACCACATTGCCTGCTTGTAACCTCTGAAGGGCTTCCAGGTCCCCAGTGTACAACAAAGAGTTGGAAGTTGTGGGACCTCCTGGATGTTTGTCCCTTGGAGATGCTGAAAGTGGGGGTGACAAAGGGTCAGAGGACACTGGAGCCAAGGCCGAGTTGGATGAGGTGCTGAACTGAGTTTTACGGCTGGCAGTATTTTCAGTCCCCGGTGGGGTGAGAACAGAGTCTGGAATGGAGACATGTAAACTACTGCTGGCTTGGGGGGAAGGGAAGTGCTCGGAACTGGGGGGCTTGGTCATACTGTAGGGTGATTCATTCCTTGAGATTTCCCTGTTGGGTGGGTAATTCCAAATACTGCTATCATTATCAAAATTGATAGGTTCTGAGATTTCTGTTTTAATTTTGAGCACTGAGGCACTGTTTGGTGACGAGAGCAGCTGGGGCTGGTCCACCAAAGCTGAGTCAAGTCCATTCGGACTTGAGGTGCTTGACAGCCTTCTCCGGGTCATGCTGCCTCCCTTTTGCTTTTTTCTCCTCTTCTTCCTCTTCTGATGTTTGCTGGACGACTGGGCATTTACTTCACCTGCACTGTCTGAGTCCTTGGCACTGTCGGAGGTCAGTGATTCACAGTTCTGCAACCGCAAGTCTGACTCACTCTCAACATAGCGCTCCACCTTGATCTGCATAGAGCCAAGAGTGCCAAAACTGTCTTCAGGGGCCTTTTGATTCTCGAAGTCTGAGTTTTCAAAGCTGTCATCACTGTCCCTGCTGTCCTGGTTGCTGGAGCTGTTCCCATCATCATTACAGTTCATTTCATTATCTGACTGATTTCCTGACTTTTTCCTGTCGGATTCAGGGTCTTCACTGTTTTCTGACTGGTTTCCTTTCTCATCTGACTTTGAGTTCTCATTGTCCTCTGGAGCAAAATGAAAGTGAAACAAACCATTAGCAATAGGAACATAATATTATAATCCAAGTCCAGATTTCTACCTACCAATGAGATTGGATTTGCTTTAAACTTTTTTGGCAAAAGACGTTCTCTTCTGTAGAGCTGCATTTCTTTTTCAGTGTTGTGTTGGGAGAGTTTTGCTCACCACGAATGTCTCTGACTCAGGACTGTTAATGCACTAGAAGCCTGTGCTATATGGCTGCACCTCGATTGAGGGGACCTTTTCATCTGCTCACTGGACAAGAATCATTTTGACAGCTGTGAGCACAGCGGCATTGTAGCCGTGCCATCCAAAGAGGAGTCAGTGAACAATCCCATTATCACTGTTATGTTCTGGTGATTGTTCTTTCACATCCATGTTCTCCTACAGTGGGCAGGCGTCCAGGTATAGCACTATTTACTAATGAAGATTCTAGTACTCTCATCTCATTTCCCTCTGACTACTGCCACTTTTGAAGTGGCATAGTCTCTGGCTGCAGTGGAATTACTGCTGATTTCCTCCTGTGTGAGAGGAGCAGCAAGTCACACGTGTATAAATCTGAATGAATGAATAAACCAGTTAAAATGTATGAATAAATCAGTTTATTGTTAAAACAATTTTGTTATGTTGCTAGACTGTCTTCTCATAGTCTCCTGAAGGACAACAAATATAACAAAATACAGAAAAAATAATCATAATTATTATTAATAATAATGAATTAAATTCTTGATTGATCCAAATCATCTAAAGACCATTGAAAATAGCAAAGCTACAGCACTGCGAAGCTGTCACTCTTCTTGCCTGAATTAATTTAATTCTAATTCTAATACGGGTGAGATAAACACTCTAGCCCACTGGACTCGGAGAGCCAAAGCAGCTTTGAGACTGAATATGCTCCATTATCACACTATGTTTGAAAGGGTTACGAAAGGTTTCAGGAAACCCTGTCCTTTAAAGACCAGCCAGAAATCTTTTGTTGCCTAATAAAAGATGTTTTTCACTCATCAGAGCCAAGTACTACCCTTTTGAATATACTTGTTTTAGGGGGAGAGGGGAAGGGCCAGTTTGCCTCTAAAGATATTGGTTACTTCTGGAGTCATGTCAATACCAAACAATTTCCCAGAAATGCTGAAGGTGGGTTTGACAGGAAAGCTGCCTGAGCATTCAGGACGCTGCGCTTCACAAGCCACTGCTTGTGTTAGCAGCAGCAGAGAGACCCTTCCTTTTGAAAAATAAAACCTATAGAAGCAAAGTAGCAGCCGTAAACCCCTAAGTCTCATCCAGCTTTTTGTTCCACCTAGGACTGAATTTCTCCTACAATTTTTTCTTCCTTTTTTTGAAGATGCTTTCTTTTAAGGCCATGGTTTCTAGCTGATGAAGAGTGGTCTTAGAGTGAGGTGGTCTAATGCTGCACAATATTTGCCTGGGATTATATCAGAGATTGAACTGAACTTGTTGGTTTCATCCAAAATGCTGTTCCAATTTCAGGTCCTTTGGCATTTCTATTTAATTCCTTTGTAATAAACAAGCCCCTGTGTCTTCTGTCTTCCAAGACTCACAGACATCTCATTCTGAGATGTAGATATCTGTACACCTTTGGCATGCTGTCTTGCTCTGCATCAGCTTTAGAAGTCATGAATGTACATGTACTTCTCATGTTCTCACCTGGAGAAATTTCCAGTGCCTATGAGAAATGCAAACTGTTCTCCACATATGTGTTATTTGGCTATTTAGGAACAAGACAGCATAAAGGCAGCACTGGGAATGGATGAAGAGATTCCCAATGACAGTGGTCATCAAGCCTGCACATTGACTTAAACCATCAAACCAAGCTGCCAAAGGAGAACAAATAAAAGCAAAAGATGAAAGAGAACAGCGATATCATATAACATAATATTAAGGCCTGATCCTCTTCTTGTTTTTTCTTGATTTATATATCACTGTGCTCCATTTTCTCCAGAATGTTTTTGGTTGTTATCATACACGTGAGAGAAAAATCATCCATCCATCCATCCATCCATCTATCTATCTATCTATCTATCTAATCTATCTATCCATCCATCTTGCATACGACAACTGAATAACATCTTTACTTCTTGGGCTACAGGAAAACACACTTCTTTCAAGGCCAGATGATTTGTACCTGTGCCTAGGTAATCACTATTAAAACTAACAGGGAATGTGTGAACCATCTGTACGACTAATTTACACATATGTCTTGACAAGTACACTCAGCTTTTAAAAAACAGCTGAAGTCCCAGACTTAAAGATCTTAGAAGCAAGTTCTTGAACCCACAACTTTTAATTAAATAGAACTTTTAACCCAAGAAAACTCAAATTTTTCAATCTTCACTGCCCCCTAGTGAGACTCTTCAAGAATGTGCTTGTACAGGAAAAAGAGTCATAAAGATTGACAGTAGAGACCTCTGTGCAGAACGTCTGCCTACTTTGGAAAGAGAAGAACTAGAATTTTATCCAAAAGTTGTAATCCCAAGTCCTCTGCACAAGGCACAATACCTGTTCATAAGAATAGCTGGGAAATCAAATACTTAGTTTGGTCCTATGTAGGCAAGAATGCATGGAGAAAGTGAAGAGAAATTCTGAGGAAATGGAAATTCTAAGGTCATTAAAAGATTTTGCTAGCATTTTTCAATTTAATTTTTTTTTTGTTATAATGGAACAATACTTGAGAAGTAAAAGCAGCTGGAAGGTTGACCATGGGGTTGTCATGATATGAACCTCTTGTGGGTGTAAAGGCACACCATGTGTGTTACCTGAGTTGTCCTTTGAGTCCGATTCAGAGTCAGAGGTCTCTGAGGATTCTGAGGTTTTCTCTGGCAGATGAGGAAGTTGTGCAATGTCCATTGGAGTGTCCTTGTACTCTGGGTTACTGAAGAGGATACAGCAAATATAAACACAATTGGATGATTTGCAGTTTCATGATTTTTTCCTCTTTTCATATCAAAGTTCAGGAACAAAGAACATAAATAGGAAGAATAGCAGAGTAAACACAGAAACATATATTTTTGGCTGCTCAGAGCTTCACAGTAGGACTTTTGTGAAGGTTTATTTTAATACTGCAGTCAAATACTTTTATTGACCAGGTACTAAACCTTGTTTGATTCTAGTGAAGTTTTAGAGCTATCAAAGCATCCTTACTGAAGTGGGACATCATGGCTTGTGTGATATCTAGCAGTAAAGCTACACTGTGTAATCATCCAACAACAAAATATCTTGATTTTGATCCCATTACTGTGCCTGGGAGGACAGAGAGGGTGTTTTAACTTTTCCAATCTGTTTCTTTCCCACTGGCAATGTCTATTAGAGTTACCTCTGTAAAAATGCTCTCTATCAACCTTGCCAGAGTCCTTTCAATACCTGTTTTTCTCAACATCCCAGTTTTTAATACTTTAATCAAGCATATAATACATAAAGTTATTAAGAAGGTGCTCAGCTAGGGCTGAAGGAAGCCACCACTGCTCCAAAGAATCTGGCCAAAAATTAGATAAAATAGGTTATATATTTTTTAAACACTGCACACATACATCCACATCAGCAAGAAACCAAAAACAACCTCTCTAACTATATGACAGATGCACGTGTGCATGTTAAGATGCATATGTTAGGGATAAAGAACTGTCAACACACCCATTATAATCATATCTTCATCTGCTCATGTGGTGCTCACCTGTGACTTGTTAGCAATGAACATGACTGCAATCTAAAAAAGCGGCACTGCCAGAGAAATGGAAGAAAACCCCTACAACACCATGCTTTTGCTTGATTTGTACCTTTTAAAATGTGTTCCTTTCCTAAATCCATGCAAATGCAGGGGGACAGACATAGCTAAACATAAGTGGCATAGGAATATTAAAAATAACAAAGTCTTTAATAATTTTTGAATAGGTGAGCATTTCCTTGCAGTTCAAATTCAAGTCTGGTAAAACAGAAAATCCACAGACCTGCATAGAACGATATGAGGCAGCACTGGGGGTGCCTGACATGCTATCGCAGTGACAGTGTCCTCATATTCAGCCTCTGAGATTGTACTGTGAAAACTCAAGAGTTCACACAGCTCACATTGAGATGCCATCTTACGATTATCATCTTTATGGCTTTGTCCTGACAAAGTGACTTTTTTCTGTTGCATCCCAGGGCAGTCCCCAAATTTGCCCCCTCCAAGCAGAAGATGTTTGAGGGCTTTCACACTGTGAATAACAAGTTGCTAGAACAAGAACAGCATTAATCCTCCCTGTCACTGTAATTAGTCTATCCTTTTACAGACAGCTGAATCATACTTTCTAATGCATGGAAATGTATACAGACCAGTACTCCTGCTAAGAGTAGACCTAATTATGCCTTGATCTGTTATTAAAATACTATTTGGACATTTGGATCTTTTGTGGATTCCAGTACAAGGAGAAATCTAAATTAAAAATACTAATTCAGTGAAGATGTTAATATTTCTCTAACAGACGTGTGAATGGAATACAGCAGAAAAATCAGGTTCTGGGAGGAGACCTGGGGAAGACCACACCGCTTTTCTTTTTTTTTGTTAGGTATATTCTGCTTGTAGAGAAAATTATTTTGTGTGATGTTTGTGGACTAGGTTCTCTTATTGTCTGGAAAGCAACAAAGGGGATAGAGGCAGCTGTTCATAATTCTTATGCACCACTTTTACAGCTAGAGCTGGAAATATGAGAACATTTCAGGGCATTTTGAAGCCCTGTTAAGTACTGGGGCAGTGAAGCTGTACTTCCAGTTGGGAATTGTCATCCTTAAGCTGACCTCTTGAAATGCTGCGTTCTGCCTCACACTTGCAAAAAAGAGACAAGAAAGTAGCAGGATAAGGATATATTCAGAAAAGTCTGTGCTCAATCATATCAGGCCAGAAACATGCAAGTCCCAGTGAAAACTCCACTGCTGAGGAAGGTTTCCCACAGTACCCCTTCAACGCTCTCCTTCCAGGGGTTGCTTCCTTCTCTTCCCCAAAAGGGGAATCAAAAGCATTTCAACATGCAAGTTTAGGCAGGCACAGTCTCTTCAGGGCTTGCTGGACTTGGCATAATAAGTCACAATCTAACCCCTAGACATCACTTTGAACTCTCAGGGCATCAAAGGGAATGTAACAAACCATGACAAGAAACTTAAAAGGAGAGCATGCCAGAAAATGACAATTGCATTTCATGACAATCTCAAGGTTTCAAATTTTATTTGTTTGTTTGTTCTGCTTTGGAATGAAACAGAAAATCTCCCAATCTTATTGAACATTTTCACAAAACAGAATGCGTTGAAAGGTATTTTCGGATGAGAAAGGTCAGGTTTATAATTCACTGTCTCTCAGTGATTGTTGGTTTTCCCTTGAGCTCCGAAACCAGTCCTTTAAAAATACTTTGGTAAAACAGAATTTCTCAGGGAACAGCCTTTCATTCAAGCCATTACTACTATTTCTGTTTAAAATAGTTCTAATAGCTTTAAATAGTACTTTATAGTACTTTTATTTTTAAATCCTATTTTGCATTTTTCAGTGTGAATATTATCTGATGCTCATAGGAACAACAAAGTAGTTTGGGCCTTTTTTGTCCTGAGAAAGTTCCTCTCTCTGGAGTGAACTGGCAAATGCCTTTCAGAGATAACTTTTTTTTTTGGGCACACCAGCAGTTTGCTTCCCTGCATTTTTAATGTCTAAATAAAACAGTGCCAAAAAATTCACACCAGATTTTATAACACAACTACAGAAAGTTGGTGTGGATAATTTTTATCTTTGAGCTCAGGTTGAGTGGATTTCAGGGCATGCAATAAAATAGTGGAGGGTTTATTTCAAGACTAAGGTGGCATAGTAATTCAAGAATATTCTCATGTGCTGAAATATGACAGATGCCTCAATAACTATAACAAAATGGCACGGCTTTTGAAGTGGACTATGTGAAAAGTTCTTCTTCTTAACTTTCTCTAGACCTCTTACTGACAGAGACAAGCAACAGAGACAGCAGTTCAGGCGAGAGAAGTGACTGGGAGACCTACCTAAGGAGGTAATTGACCCAAATGATATTCTTCTCGCTTGCGTTCTTGGCGTTGACAGCTATGGTTGCACTAGATTGTATCCAGATATAACCTCCGTTCTTCTGCATCCAGCGGTAATACTTTGTTACACATTGACCCTTATTCAGCACTGACAGGAAAATACAAACAAAACAGAAGCAAGATACAGCACATGTTAGAATTGCGGTAAAGTGATCTTCATTGTACAACATGCCACAAATGTAAGCAGAAGGTGCTTGGCTTCCTTTGGATTTAATGCCAGTGAGATGACAAACAGGGTCTGAAGTTCAGTATAACTAGATACATGTTTTACAAGTTTTTAAAGTATAATTTTAATCTGCTTTTGGAAACTCTAGTGGAAGAAGAAAAGTAAAAAAACCTACAAATCTCTATGGTTCATGGAATACTTATTGCTGTGTGGACATTTCCAATGCACTCAGTGTCAAACTGTAAAAAAAGAAAAGGAAAAAAAGAGGCAAATTTATATGTGATTTATTCATAGCTCCTAGGTAGACCTCTTTGAGATTCTGGATATTTGAAAGGTTTGGGAAGATACTCTACCCCTGCTGCTTTGATCATTTCTCCTTATTGCAGGCGATATCAACCACTGAACTTATACATCTGTTTCTTTGATCTTGTCAAACAGAATTTACAGTTCTCAGATGAACCAAATCTCCACTGGTCAGTGGGGGAAAAGTCTTTGGAGAATTTACTTTCTACCAGAGCAAAGTAAATCCACCAACAGGCTGAGAAAGAGGGAGGCACAGAATCGCTTGGTTAGAGCCAAAGAATGACAGCTCTCTCTGATGTTTGAAATATGCTAGGAAACAGAGAAAGAAGTAAAAGCAATCAGTAATGTGAAACGGTGCTATTAAATGCTCACAGCAAGACAGCTTAAAAATACAGATGTTTAAAGTAAAACTTCAGCCAAAATATTGCCAAGTTGAAACGGATTTGTTTTGTATCTGATTCTTCGGTGTCAGGAGAACGGAATGAAATGCAAATCTTTCAGTGGAAGGGAGCAGCATGGTTTTATAAAACCTGCAAACTACACAAAGTCTGGGCACGGTTGTTGCTGGCCTCCCTGCATTCCTCACCATGCCCACAAAGCTTGGCGCGCTAGAGGGCAGTGTGCCTTCGCATTCACCGCCTGCTTTTGTCATGTCCTTGTCTCCGTCTGCTAAAATGAAAAACCTCTAACTGCTGTAATAAATTTGGCTAAATTAGCTGCTAAATGGTTATCTCAAGTAATATGTATTTGCATTAATCATCTTGCTCTAAACCAGAACAAGCCAGAGTCCTAAAGACGTAGTAAATTCATATTGTCCATTTAATTACGGCTAATAAGTGCTTCATATACAATAGTTTCATGAAGTACATTTTCTTTTTTTTCCCTTTTTTTCTTTTTTTTTTCTTTTTTTTTTTGGTAGAGTGAAAAGTAAAAAGTCACTTTGGAAAAGAATAAGTATTTAAGGTAGTTAAAGTTCCTACCATAAATGTGACAAATGACACTTTGGAGCTTTCAAGTTAACTAAATGTCTATACCCCTAATTATACATATGAATGTATCTATATCTAAATCCGTGTACAGCAGCTATCTACAGAAAAAGATGTTTACAAAGACAGCCATACAAACAGTGACGTTTCCTTACCTTGGAGGTATGCCCCAATCCCCACTGCAATTTTTCAACTACTAGAGAAAAATATGCATGTAAAAGTGAATGTGAAGTGCAAGTTACGTTCGGCTCTAATATAAACAAATATTTGTATCTGGGTCTTGCTGCTTTTCAGCAGCCCCTAGTGAACTAAGTTTGTTTCTAGCAGACATCAATGTTTCCCTAAATTTTTACTTTTGTATTTCAAGCTCTAAATATTCTACTATGATAATTCATTGTCTTCAAAACCTCATTATACAGCAGAATAAAGATAAAATATGAACAACTGACTACCCAGCATTTCTGTCAAACCAATGTTGTAAGCCACTTTAGAAAACAATCTCACATAAATTAGCCCAACTTTATCAGTTATGAA
Source organism: Edolisoma coerulescens (assembly GCA_013397115.1). NCBI lineage: Eukaryota > Metazoa > Chordata > Aves > Passeriformes > Campephagidae > Edolisoma > Edolisoma coerulescens. Next base: position 393,359 of record VWZW01001651.1, read on the forward strand.
GAATAAGGGAAGAAAAGCACTGCTGTAAGTTTTGATTATGGTAGGCATTTCCATTTCAGTAAAATAGGACATTCAAAATACTCTGCTTACAGCTGAGTGCAAAACTGATGCGCACACAAGTGGAGTGATTCTCTCCCTTCTGGAAACATGAATATCCAGAGCTGTGTGCAGGAACTAGTAAAATCTATCTGCACTTGTACCTACTAAATACACTATTGTCTTCCTTGGAACACTTTTTGTCTAGGGAGTTTACCATGCTACACAGATGCCAAAGGACAACTGTGCACATACACATTTGAAAACTCAAAGTACCAGGTGAGTCACTAGCCAGTGGCTGAAGGGCACTCTGCAGTTCTGCATAGTGATAGCTTATAAGGACTCAGATTCTCCAGCTCTTTTGGTCATCCTAGACAAGTCCTTCATCCTTCAATAACTTTTATATTGGTTGTTGCACCACTGGAAAGTCTGTGTCATGGACTGAACAGAGCATTCATTTCAGAACTATGGAAAAGAGGAAAAGGTGCTTGCTTTCTCAAGAATGAGAATTCAGTGCACCAAAGCTATATACAAACCATCTACACTCAGAGTTCAGGCTCCCAAGTACAAAGAATACATCCAAGGAATGTCTGAAATACTGTGTTAAAAATGAACTTTCCATGAAGTTCATCTACCTGCAAATTTCCACTCTATTTTTGGCCAGCTCAGATATGTTACCAGATACACAGAATTTTCCTTGCTGCATCTGTCTAAAGCACATTTCATACAAGAGATTTGTGGACCAAGCTCGGAAGGAAGTCCCAGGATTCAATATAAAAATTCTCTCTATAAAGAGATTCTTCGGCAGGCAAGCTGCACTGTGCTGCTAAATCTGGTTCTTACCTCCTTTGAGAGTGCACTAGGCACCCCCAAGTCAGTTCTGAAAATTCACAGTGTACCTTAGAAAGAAATTTCTCAATGTGATGAAAGAAAATAATGAAACAACATTTGAAATGTTTTCTAATTTACAGTATTTTTTAACTGCTGGCATTGCCAACCTGCAACTTACAAATTAGATGAGAATTTTGAGGCAAAATAGCAATTAGAAGGAGGCATCAGGGAGGGAAATCTATCCAGTTTATTGATAACCTAGTGTTACTGAGGAAAGCCCAGTTTCATTTTAAAGATCTTCAGTTTGCAGGTACAGAGAATCCATTAATAAAGTTACTGATTTTGAGAAGAACTGAAAGCAAAGAATCACTTCACTCTAAGATCTGATTGTGAAGTTATGTTTTGTAACTAGCAACAGACCACGCATTTCAGTTTATCATAAACTTCTGAAAATGTAATGCCATGTAGATTACATCTTGAATGTTTTCAGGCAAATCCCTCACTCATTGAGCAGTGCAAACAATGTTATATTTCTATTTGTGTTATACATGGAGTATCCAGTGTGGCACACAAGGTGAGACTTGTGACCACATTGGTGGGATGGCGCGTGTGACAGGATTATGCCGGATTGGGTTATATAATTACATATAGATATACACACACACACATATACACATAAACCCTTTAATCAAAGGGAGTAACTGAGGGTTAATGTTTTAAAACTGGTGACCTTTATGTCAGCTGCACAGATATATTTCCTAAAATGGTGGATGCTAAACCTGATTAAAATTTGCTGAAATGTTACCTATTTCCTCAGTTTGAATTCAGTGGTTAGCATGCAAGAAGTGCACAGTATGTCATGCTAAGAACTAAAAAAACCCTCACTTATTTCTCAAAGTATGAATATATTGCTGTGTACACAGTTCCCAACAGAGGGATTTCAGTTTTCCTTGGTAGCTTTGTGCACAGCAATATTCTTGTAGCGGTGGAATGAAGGAGGGGGAAAAAGAAGAAACAGTCAGTGTTCTTTGCAGGAACCTATTTCTGTTAGATAATTAAAATAAATCAGTACAAGTTTGTCTTCAGAAATATGGTTACAAAAAGAAAAAGAACATAGTTTCTTCCTGTAAGGCTGTTCTGAGAAATCAAAGCCAAAGCTTCTAAATAGTGAGTTGTGTTTTAAAAGAAGGAAGTAGCTTAATTCAGTTTGAAGAGGAGATGAAGAAATTGTGTATCAAAAGCAGTCTTTTAGCAAAGACTCTTACAAAAGGACATTTTACTCGTGTGCATATGCATTTAAAAGCTACACTATATTGCGTATTCAGGTAAGTATTGAGTAAATAGGAAATGATGAGATCATCTTACATATTCACACAGCTTCACAAAGAGGCTCTTTATAATTGGTGAAAATATTGAGGTTACATCTGCTGTGCTATTCACCCTTCTCCTTGAAATACCTTTATCAATGACTGGATGGTATTGATACTGAACTCCTCTCATGGTAAACTTATAAGAATATTTTTAATTTACTGCATGAGGATGAAATTGCCATACTTAATACTACAGTCGGATACTTAGCTGCAGCCACAAGTACTCTTTCTACATTCACAAAACTGGCAGACGAAACATGAAAAGGAATACTGACTCTTTAATCTCCACTTCTCCACCTAAGGCCCAAGGCAAACTGACAGGGTAACTTCGTTCTGGAAACAGAGGGGTTTTTATTTTTTTAATTCTGGATTACTTTTTCTTCTGCTTTTGAAAACTGTGGGCTATAGGGGAATGAACCTGGCATAGACTTAAAACAAGAACAAGTTTCTTTATCTGAAAAGTTACAGTCCTTGATGCTTACAGGAAGGTCATTTTCAAAACCCACAGGAAAAATAGCATCACAGCCAGAAAGAGTGCATTAAGTGCCTTATTTGCTTGTAACAGAGACAGTTTTCCATTTATAACAGCTCCGAGGATCAAGTGAGTCTTTGATGTTGTAAGGACTTTCCTATAGATTTTGCAATTAGTGAGCTAGATGTTTTAATAGTGGGTATCCACAAATTGGATTTTAGCAATGAAAAATATTTAGCAATGTTAAATGATGCTTGCTACAGAATTAGGAAGTAGATGATAGGAGACTTGTAGACATTCAGTGAGGAATCATATGTCAACTACCTAATTCTCCACACACACTTCTATTTTGGATCTACTACATGGGGTGGAGTGAGGAGGAGGGGACTTAAGCCTGGTCAGTGTGCAAATGCATTGCCTACCTACCAGGCCAAAAGCAAGGCCAACAGCAGATCGCTCGGTTAGAATGCCAGCTTCCCCGTGGGTCACACTGCTCTACCTCTCTTCATTGCGTACAGTTCCTTGCCAGCTCTGTCTGACTTACTGTATCTCAACAGAGTTCTTTTAAGAAAAATACAGAGATGATAACTGTTTTAAGAAAACACTGCTTCCGTGAGGCTTCAGAAAGCTGCATTATACTCACAGTATATGACAGGAGAAAGCCCTGAGTGCTGGACAGAGAACATCTTTTTTAGCATAGGGTAGAAAGCAATCTATTGTGTCAATACCACTGACAGAGACCTGGTTGTTACTGTGATATGAATATCACACAGTAATAGTTGCTGGTTTATAAACATAAATTCATCTTTTCCTACCATAAGCAGGAAGTAGCAGATCAGATTCATGAAAGAACACTGTACCTCACTGATATTCAACCCCCCACCTAACTTCTTCATTCATCTGGGATATTCTTTTAAGCATCTACAGTCACTCTCAAAATGCTAAGTATGGCAATTGATTCATTGCTTACTTTGAAGTACGAAATACTGTTTAATCTTCCACTGTAGGGATGTTACATACACAAATATGTGATAAATTAGGCAAAATTAAGTATCAACAACCTCGCAGAAAAAAAAAAAAAGGGCCTTAATCAAGCATTTAGAAAAATTTGAAACCTTAAGAATGTTTAAAAACTAAGCAATACTTTTCCTGCCTCTTTGCAGAAAAGTGAATGTTAAAAGTGGTCTGAGTCAAAGTGTTAAAAAATGTGGATTCATATTAGGATCAAAGTTTGTAACTTGCCAAATACAGTGAGGAAAGCCTTGCATGCTGTGTGTGCAAATTATCTCTGATTAGGACCAAGAAGATGTTTTGTTTGAAATCAATCCTATGTTATCAGTTTACATGACATCAGTTCACAGCAGCAGTGCAAATTTACTAAAACCAAGCAAAGACACAAAAATTAGTGTTTCCCAGCACTGTGGAAATCATCTTCTCCTACTTGAATAACCGAGGCACTTTTCTTCCCCTCTCCTTTTTGTGATTATTATAACATGCCGTTTTCCCATGGCCTAATATTTGAAATGACAACTTTATAATTATGCATACCATGAATATTAATGTGACTATATAATTCTAGGTAAGATGTTTATTTCAAAACATTATGTAGGTATTGATCAAATGAACTGCAGTGTATTGCTAGATGCACTATTCAATGGAAGCTTATGGCATGCATATCAGAAAACTTTTCTGTGGTTTCTATAGATAAAATTGATGTAAATAAATTAACTATATAAGTTAATTTTAAGACAGAATGGATTGAAAAATGAACAGCAGATTTTTCTACCTAGGATTCTCTAGGTTTTCTTCTCTTTTTCTTAACTTTTTCTTTCCCTCATGGTTTGTCTCTCTCCCCATGACTTCAGTCCTGCCATAAAGTGATTTTCTTCTGCTAATATTGAAACGGTCGTTTAGAAACCCAAGCCTGCTTTGAACACCAACTTCAGACAGAACTTCCATTATCATTAATGAACTCTCTGTTCAAACTGTAGGGGAAAATGAAATCCCAGATCCAAATTTTGCCCTTAGCTACTAAAACTCAACATCAGAGGAGAAATTTGGCCCTGCTTGCTCAAGAAACTAAAATCTGTCCTCCATCTCTCCACTAACATTAATATCCATCATATGAAAACCTGTGTTAAGATTAATGATTTTAGAATATAAGTCTTTCCTTGCCAAATGTATCTGCAGACTATACATAACTACATCTCCTGAAAATAGGAAAAGAGACTGAAGATTCGTAGAAGTAGACTGGTAGCAATATTAATTTTATCTTGGAATTACCTAGGTTAAAGATGGTCATTTCAATGGACAGGATCCTGATAAACATGCTTTCATTTCTGGGATAAGAGCCCTGTTTGGGTGCTGGGCTGAGTGAAATGAGTGATTGCCTCAGCTAATCTCTAGAGGAAAGGCATCCAGAGCACGGTGTCATGGTGGTATGGCACAACCAAATGTTCCTTAGAACTGAAAAGCAAACACTAGGCATGTGCTAAAACCAAAGCCCATGATCCTTTTTTGCCTTGTATGAAAATAAAAAAATATTTCCTTTACATGCTTCCATTTCTTCTGGTTTCTTATCTCCTGTTCCCCCATCTTGCTGTATCACCACTATCTCCAGTCAAAAGGACTTAAGGGTACCAGCGTCCAACATAGCAATCTTTGTAGGCCCATACTATGGACAGAGAGAAAGACTGTGAGGGTGGTCAGACCAGCACTTCTGCAATACTTTGAAAACAACATACACTAGGCTGCCATCACGATGCCAGTTGGGCTTAGTTTAAGAAATAGCTAAACCCCTGACATTCTATCAGCCTGATTTAGAATCAATCTTGCTTTCCAGTAACGATAATAAACTTGTACAAACATGAGATTCATTTGTATATTTTAGCATTTTATTTCAGTCCCAGAATGTAAAACCTGACATTGGAATCAGTTTGATTTTTTTGGTTATTGAAGATATTAAGCACTACAAGAGCATTGAAATTTCGATCTGATTAGGATAAAAATTCCTCAGGATCAAAACACGTCTTTTTTTCCCCCTACAGTTTTACTAATTGTGAGCTACTTGACATTGCAGAGTTATTCCACAGCATGATAGCAAAATATGTGAAGTATTTTACTGTTAGAAATTATCAACCCATTCTATTTGTTTTTCATGTGTTTGAGGTTATTAAGAGAATAAAAAATTATAACTGATGTGCATAAGTTAAAAGGGTTAGTTCAACTACAGCTGGTAGGCTAAACCACTAAGCAATATTTTGTACAGCAATAGATTTTTTTCTGCTGAACATACATAAAAGAAATCATGAATATATAACTCATTTAAAACCAGACTGAGGGGGTAATATTCCTTGAAAAATAGGGGAGCCATGAAGAAGGTTTATTTTCAGAAAGACTGGATTATTCTAACCACTGGAAACCAGATAAAGTAGATGAGAGGGAGTGCTACCAAACATACTCATCAGAGACCTTTGCTTTATGGGAAATGAACTGCCCTGGCTCACTGTTCCTGAGGAATTGTATTTCTTATAGCTGTAAATCAAATCCTGAAGAAAGAGGATGATATTTTCTAAGCAATAGCTGACGACAACAGTATCTTTCTTGTCAGAGCCAGGTTTCTGAATTTAGACCTCAATTAGGATTCCAAAATGAAAAAGCACATAATATATACCAATACCAATTGGTATATACTTGTGACAGTGCTCTTGCAAACAATATATTAATTTTGAAATGATGGCACGTTATCATATATTTGCCCAAAAGTATATTCATGGCTGCCTTCAGAGGTCTTGTCTTTTATCCTTCCTTGCTGCTTTATTAATGACCTTCATTGAACAGTAACATCAAATACTTGATGTTCAATGAAGACCCTTAATTTTTTACAATTAAATAGGAGATGTATACTCCTACAGCATATGACATCCACTCATTCTTAGCATGAAATAAACTTCTTAAAAAAAGGCGGTTTCAGACTTCTGAATGATAACAGTGTCAAAAAAATGGAAGCACATATGCACAGCATCATACTCCCGAGAGCAGCAATCGCCCTAGCTGAGTTCTACAGAGGGTGCTAAGACCTGATACAACAGTAATTTCATTAATCTGCTTGATTTCTGATGTTGATTTGACACCAAATGTATCCTGCTAGCTTTAAGATCAGGGATATTTGTCACTGATGTCATAAGAACAAGGACAGTTCTACTCATTCAGGGACTCATGGCTTGGTGAAAGTGTACGAACTGCCCTATGCTTGACATGCAGTTCAATCCTGCAATGCTTTTCTGCAGTGGTAAGTAAATAGAGAGGATCCCATCACCTTCCCCATTCTTACAAGTGGTAAAGTAGAACGAGGCCATGAGGAGTCTTTCTGGGGGCTTAGTTCTAGATGCATAACTGTGAAACACAAAACATTCAATTACAGTTCCTTCATGCCACATAACCTAATGAAGAGCTCTGTTACACAGAGCTAGGATTAGAGACTGTATCTGCGCCAGGGTACAGCCAGACCTGTAATTTTTGAGGGTTTGGATTCAAACAAAAGTTGTTGCAGCTTAGCCAGTTTCTGTGTGTTAGCTGAGCCAACAGCTGGGCCATGATGCTGGATGTGTACAGGCTGTTAGACTAGAGAACATTTTAACTATGATCTCTGTGAGAGAGACTTGATTTATGGTAGGTGATATCCGTCATGATTCTACCAGCAATTTGTTCAACAAACATGGTGAAGTTGAACAAATGAGAAGTTTCCCAAACTTCTGAAACCATGAAGCATTATAAAACAGGAAAGAGCTTAATAAGGTAGAATTGTAACACCAAAAAAATGGCTGAGAGATTTTTGACAAAGCATGATCATTCAAAGTTTGAACGAAACAGGATAGAAACAACTGCCATAAACTTCTATTCCTGTTTGGAAAAAAATTATGTTTCAATAGCTTATGTTATCATCCCGTGTATTATGGTGTTGCTATAAATGCAGGTGTATGTACAGTTACAGTATGAATGTTGCTTTATTATCTTACAAGGGCATCAAGGTATAACTAACATAAATCTCTTAATAGAAATTTTGGCCTCATTGAACCTAATGGAATTTTTGCTATTTACTTCACTAGGATCAGAATTTTAGTCCATAAAAAATTGCTTTTTTAGGGCATAACCCCCATGTCCATTGGAGCCAATGAAAGCTTTTCCACTGACCATAATTGACCTTTCATTAGGGCAGTAGTTCCTTTACAAAACCCTACTGTCACTGCTATAGTCTTGCAGATCTTCTTCACAATTATACTTGTTATGGTCACATTCCTGAAACTGCTTTTGTCTTCTTTTATCTGAGATAGAGTTAACAAGGCCTGTTTTTATAAGTTTCTAATGGGCTGCTATGATCTGAAGCCATCAACAGCCCTCTTGATTTTTTTCTGTGTGATTTTGTGCAACCTTTTCTTCTTGCTTGTTTTTCTCTTTGATGTCTTTGAATATCTCGGATGAGAAGGCAGGATGTAGTGGTCTTACTTTTTCCTTATGATATGTTGTCAGTAAATAGGCAGAATAGCAGTTTTATTTGTGTTTCTTTTACCCTTAAATATACAATTGCAATTTGTGTTTCTTCTTGTCTTAATCATTAAAAATTATTTTATCTCCTGTAAAAATAAACCAAGATTTTTGGATGTAATCTCCATCAAACATAACCTTTTCACTTTGCTGCTTTCCCAAGTCCTGCTTTGTTTTCTCACTAGTGCTTTCTATCCATCACTTTAGTTTCCAGCTCCTCTTCAAAATATTGCACAATACTGCTTTTTTTGGTTAGTTTTGTTTTTTGCCATTGGGATCTCAAGCAATTATTTCTTATGTTGTACTGGTAAATATCCTGTATTCTCTGTTTTGGGGAACTGGTTCTGCTGGGTTTTACCTTCCACAGCCAGTGTTTGCCAGTTCATGAATTTTAGCTCCAATTTTATTTTTACCAAACCAGGAGGATTTTCTCTTTCTAGTTTGATTTAAATTTAATTTTCTAGGATTGAAAAGTTGCTATGAAGTTGGGGTTTTATAATTTTTTTCTGTCAGTTCCTATACAATTTTTTTTTGTCAAATGCTGGAAAGTTGAACATCTCTCTGGGCAAAGATATGAACCACTTTGGCTTCTGCAGAACTTATAGTTGGCAGATGTACTTCTCCAGTTATTCCCAAGACTAATTTTAATGTGAAGATCTTTCATAAAGAGCATGAGTTTGAACATGAAAACACAAATGCAATGTCCTGTATCTGGGATGGACTGATTCCCTCCTATGTTACAGGCTTGGGACTGACTGGCTGGGTCGTTGCTCTGTGAAAAGGGCCCTGGGGGTCCTGGTGGACACTATGCTAAGCAAGAATCAGCAGGGCTGCAGTAAAAAGTGTACAGCCAGTAGAGCACAGAAAGTCATTATCCCCATTCACTCATCACTCTTTAAATTGCATCTGGAATCTAATTTTAGGCTCCTACCACAGGAAATATATTGATAAACTTCAGTGAGCTCAGTAGAGGTCTGTCAAGACACCCAGAGGCTGCTGTACTTGCTCTGTGAGGAAAGGCTGTGGAACTAGGCTTCTTCAGCCTGAAGAAGAGGTGACTTCAGGGGAACCTAGCAGCGTATCTGCAAACAGGGTACTGCAAAGATGGAGCCATGTGCTGCACAATCAAAACAGGGAAATTCCAACTGGATAGGAGGAAAAAAAACCCTAAACCACTGTGAGGATAACTGACACTTATTAAGACAATTGGAACAGGTCACTCAGAGAAGTTGTGGAGAATCTGAAGTTTTTCAACATAAACTAGACAAAGTGCTAAAATATTTGCTTCGAATTAGTGTTGATCCTGTTTTGAGCATTAGGTGGAACTAGATGATATCCCAGAGTTCCTTCCAACCTAAATGATTCTATGAACATCTTGTTCCCATAAGGCAAGAAAACAAATATACATAATAGGTGTAACCAGCCCTATCTATTGAAAAAAACAACTAGCCTAGCAAGAATAATTATGCTATAGCCACACAGCCAAGTTTGTGAACCCCACTGTGCTGGATGGTGATAGCGGGAGAAATCTTTGTGTTTGTAAAGTTTGCAATCCAATCAGCTAAACTGGACATACAGTGAGAGCAGGAACACAATAAGTTGAAGTGATTTTCTAGAAGTCATTCTTGTCTCCAGGGTCCATTCCTGAGTCCTAGTCCAGTGCTTATGCAGTGGACCACACTGCACTCATACTGGCTGCATAGGTCTTGAAGTTTTCTGAAGATGAATGTTTCATAAAACATATCCTATTTCAGAGAGAAGTGGTCATTCAGAAGATTAAGGTCTTTTTCAAATGGGATGTTCATCTATGCCAGGTGGTATGGTAAATCTGAGTCATAAATATCTTTTATTTCCTTGGTCAGATAGTGCAGTGAAAGTGCAACTTGTCAAGTTTGACTTCCAGTTTCAAGAGCACCAAGTAAGTTTCTGAATTTGTTCCTTCATTTCTCAGCAACCGGCATATTCTCCTGGATAGTAAATGCTTAAAATTTAAATGATAGACACTTAGTTTGTTTATTCCTTTGGCTAGCTGATTTCCTTTTTTTGCAGCAGAAATAAATTTAACCTGATCTTATGCCAAATGCACTTTACATTCTAGAAACTTCTGAAATCTTCACACAGCCTAATACTGCTGTTGGCTGCCATATGTTATCATAGAAGCTGTCCCTATTCTCCCGCTTTCTGGTCAGAGTTATCCTCTTATCTTCCCTTGCAGATCAAGCAAGGTAATTTGGGATAGAACATTTTTTACTGCCTTGTATTGTAGTCATATCCTTTTGTAAAATCTAATTAAATGTGTCTGCATTTGGGCTGCTGCCCTTTTATTAGTAAATGCTAGTAGGACATGATGCAGGGGGAGCAGAGTTATTCAAATTTGTGACTCTTAATTTAAGAAGCAGTTTGCAGATCGTCTTCTGCATTAAGAAAAACACCAAAGTCAATCATAAACGCAGTCAGTCACTGAAACTTCCAAAGAATTATCTGGCTTCACTGCAGGCACAGATAAATTAGAGATTATGGGCATAAGTCTTTTTTCACACAAGGGTAAATCAGGAGCCCCATCACTGAAGTCAACAGATCTCAACAAGAAAAGAATTAGGCCCTATGGCTTTTAATAAGAGGAATACAAAGAGTTTAATTACAAGGAACGAAGCTGAACCTCCCTTCCCCCATACACAGACATTGCACATGTTCTCTGGTAAGGTTTGTCTCTTGCAACATTTTTGTACTTCTGTCATCCTTATCCTAATCAGATACTACCTGTGTGCATATAACAGGGGCTTAGATGCCATAAAGATGGGGGCCATTTAGATATTAACACATGGGGTGGTTAAAGCACTAGTAGAGCTGTAGCTCATTTCTGTATTGAAAACCTGGTGAAATCCCAGTTATAGTGCAGTTTTTGTCCTCCATGTCATGACTCAGAAAAACCCAAAACCCTCAAAGAGGAGGAGTTCCTGTTCTGTGCCAGGGAGGGAGTTTCTCATGTAAGCAATACTTCTTTAAGGATTAAAATAATGCATGAAAATTAACAGCTGCTGGAAACTCTGGTAATACAAATAGAATGCTTTATTGCCACATATGTAAATGATCTTATATGTCTATAACAAAGACTTGAAAATAAATCTTACAAAAATTATATTTAAGCCATCCTATATGAAAACCTCAGACAAAAAAAAAAAAAAAGCAGGTGCAAGATGAAGATCCCAGTCATGGAATATAAATAATAGTTTAGGAGCAATCAGCTGTTGTACCAGATTATTTTGACAAAAATGGAAGTACTTACAGTCTAAGTGACTATGTCTGATGCCTTCCACATCTTCAGCATGGATGAAGTGGTAACATCTCTTTCCTACAATATCTACAGGGGTCAGATCCATGTAATCACTAATCCTAAAAAGGAAAAAGAACATACAGCCTATAATTCAAGAAAGAAAAGAATAAAAGAATTGTCATATGACTCAGAAATTGAAATCTACTAAAAAGTTTTTTCAGCATTATAGTCATTTGAATAGAATATCTGTACAAATGAGACAAGCTCTTAAGGGAAAAAAAGAAATAAATTTTTTAAAAGAAACCTGGAAATTATTTTATCCATTTAACTAAGTGGAAAATTAAATTCTAGTACATATTCTCCATGTAGCATAATACCAGGACAATATAATTCCATGAAATTGTAAAGCATTAGCGATGATCCAAAATCCTCATTAAAAGACTAAGATGATTCAGGGTTACATAATAAAGTAGAAACATGTTATGTTTATACCAAATGATTAGAGACACATTTCATTTCAACAGATTGGTCTTCTATTGGGTATATTCATGAAAAAGCTCTTCAACCATTTCTTGGCACCAAGTCCAAACTGATATTTCAAGGGATATAATTTAAATGCTGAGACACACAGATGCCTCAGGGTGTTATCTTTTTTAGTCTAATTCATTTGGGAGCTCAGCTTTCACTCTGGGCCCTTTCAACTGGGACTTTGTTGTTTATTGCACATAGAAACTTTAAAATCTATTCTGCAGACCTTTGTGTGCGTGTGTCTGTGTGTGTCTGCACGCCTGTGTCTGTGTGTGTGTGTAAACTCTTATCATGGAGTGTCAAGGTGTCAACGTCCTTAAACACAGTACAGAAATTAAAAAGGAAATTGGAAAATGTCTTGCTCACACAAGCGTTTGAAACGATGTCTGTTTTCTAGACATAGAATAATTTCTTTAGGGTTTGAAATAATCTGCAATGATTGTGGTATATTCTACTATAAGATCAGGGAGAGGAAATCCCACCCTGCCAGCCTGAGTAGAAAGTGGCTCTCTCCAGGCAGGCTGCTGTCCTGTGGTCCTGTAAGACATATGCATAGGCTTGTGTTTGAGCAGATCAGTGGTTCCACTGACTTACAGGGCTGTTAACATGATTGAAATTCAAAGGTAGATATATCGTACAGGGTTTTGGTAAATTTGCTGAAGTTGTGCACACATTTGTAGGCTTGAGGCTTGCTACACAGGACTGTTTCTGCATATCTGAAGGAACCGCTGACAGCCACTGTGATGGCCAACCTGCCAAGCCTTTTCCATGTAGTTATTTCCTTTTGGGCACATATTAGCAGATGTGGTATCACAGTCCACATTAAACTGGCTATTGTCTCTCTCCAAATGGTCTCCAGTCCTCAACAGTTGATTCTGAAAACACACAGACTGATGATGCACTCTAGCAGCAGTCTCTTCATTTTGCTTTTAGTTATTTATGACCATCTGAGATGATTTGTCGTCTGCAGGTGCTTTTCTCACTCCACTGTATAATAAAGAAATCCTAGACTATTTTAGACTAGATGGTGAAGCTTAGATGACACAAATCCTAGATTTGCAAAATAGACTCAGATTAACATACCACATTTTAGGCAACAAAATTTTACATTTGTATTTTACACTCTCAAAGAAAAATATTAATTGTTAGAAATAGGCAGTGTATTAGCTAACAGATCTTGTCTCAGAGGGAAGCTAACATCTGGCTAGTTTGTGCGCTGAGTGCGGGATTCTGAAGGAGATCTCTTCATTCAGAGGAAAGTAACAAGATGCACCCAAAGACTTGAGTAATGTCACTCCTGCTCACTGCTGTTGCAAGCAGGCAACCACTTGGAAAACTAGGAGTACTATTGATCTCACCCCTGCTGATCCAATGGTCCACTGTGAGCATTCATTTCAGTTAAGTGGCATGGCTTCTGCTCCATACTCCCTGCAGCTGCCAGTAACTCCCCATTGCTCCATAAATAGTGCTTACAGCTTGCCCAGCATGGATCCATTTTTCTCTGTTTTCATGAATGTTGTGCTTGCTTTACTGTGGCACTGAAAAGAATTTCGCAGCTGCCCGCAAGTGCCAGGAGTCAAGCCCATATATTCAGGATGGGATACTTAGCTCCTTTTCTATAATCCCAGAAGAGAGATCCCAACTTCCCTGACTCACAGAACAGCCTTGGCAAACACCCAGATAATTAATCTAACAGCTTCAATCACCTGTTCAGTTAATTCCTTCTCATCTTCTGTTTTTTTCCTTTCCTCCAGTTTTTACAGTCATATTCTGCATTGTAGCTGCTATGAAATTCAGGTTCTGTCAGTCTTATTTCATTTTCTATGACTGGATATCCTACTGCCTCAGTGAGATCACATTCACCTCCCAGCACTGGCAGAAGTGTTTCTACTATTTGAAATTACTTTTATAAACTATTTTTAACAGATTTTTAAGAGTGACACAGGGGCTTAAAGTGGAACTATTGCAACAGGCATTCAAGTACCACCATATGCATTCTGCATTAGCATGAGACAAAATCCATCATAAACAAGGAAAAGCTGCTTTATAATGTTGCCTTCAGCTTAAAAAATGAAAAACATTAATAAGATCAACACTTTCTTGCTGTCTTACCACAGTTTTCCATGTCGTATCAGCCCTTCCTATGCGATTACCAATCAGTGCACCTCACCGGATGCATTTTACAGTTTTCAGTGATGCCTTTCTCAGGCATTTGAAAGTTTTATTGCTACATGAATATAAAGGGAAGGTTTGAGAAAAATGTTTAATTAAAACCCCCCCACATATACAATTTAGGGCTCATAAAAATGTCAAACTCGCAGCAGAGAAAGCATAAATCTTTCTAACTTGGCCTAAAAGTTCATATCATACTTGACCTGATGGAACAGTTCATTTTTCACATCTATTTGAATCCTGGCTTTTTTTACGGAGGTTGCCAGTAAAGGTAACTGTAAGTGGAGGTGATTTTCTTAAAAGGGAATCTGTTCATTAGGAACTGGATAGATACCAGCAACTAATTTCACAGAGGCCTTTGAAAACCTCTGCAGTGGTAGAAGCTTTCTATTACTACCTAGGTAGGTCACAGTGAAACCAAAGACTTAAGGAAAAGTTTTGTTCTAGATCCTATTCCTAATCCCCAGAGCTCTGTTTCCAGCATCTGGATGCTCATCGGGTAGAGTCTCAGGCAAAAAGCCCAAAGTTTACTGCCATCATCTACTTTCTCTGTGACCTTGTGCAAGCTGCTTTCCATGAAGTAGTTTTTCCAAGCTTAAAAACGAGAATAATATAGTCACTTTTAGATACTGCTTTGGAAGTGTAGATGAAGTGTTCTGTCTAACAGTCAAGTAATATTATTAAAAAAAGCATTGCAGCAGTGCAGTAATGTGGCAGCAAAGACAACCTCATAACTGAAACTCAACATTATTTTTAATTGTTTAAGATCCTGATTCAACAAAACAGTTGAGTCTATCCTTTTTCATAAAAGTTTATATTGATGTGCTATCCTGATCATAGGTATTCCATGATGATTGAACAATTACGATTGCTCATATCACAGTTTCCACTCAAGTTATACTATGTCATGGTTGCTGTCACAAGAAAAGCTTGCAGTAGTCACTTTGTTTCTTCCACTTTTTGATGATAAGTCCCCTTCACAAAATTTCTTTTGACTGCATTACCTTCCTTCTTCCTTTCCAAACTTTTCCCCATATCTCAGACTTCCATCAATGGACCCAAACTTATTACTTGTAATTTCCTTCTCAGATATTTTCACTCTGCTCTAAATATCTATTCCCTGGATTATATTTTTATTTTTCAGGACTCTGAGGTCTTAATGGTCTTGATCAGCCCCTCCGCTTCCCAGGCCTTCCCCCACCCCACCCACAGCCCAGACGCCCATGGCAGCCCCTGCCAGTGTCCAGCTCCCCACAGCCCTGCCTGGCTGTGGGCCCTCCTGACCCGACCCCAGCCCACCCCACTGCCTGTCCTCAGGGAAATGCCCAATGCCAGGGGCTGGAGCTGCCCCTGTGCCCCCCAGCTGCCCTGCTGCCCTCTGGGGTAGTGGGATGGGCCTTGGCTGCCATGTCCTGCCCTGGCAGGTTGCCATGGGGAGCCCCCGGTGCTACTGGCACCCAACCCCCGGGAGCAGGCAGCCGAATTTAAATCCTCCCTTTCACCTTCCGAGATCACTTGTCACTATCACATCGAACACAGCACCCCCCCCCCCACANTTTCACTGCTGTCTTTCCCAGTATGCCCTTAACCAATTTTGTTTTACAGTTTTCCCACCTCTAACTGCAACAGATCCCACCTCTCTAGCCTACTATCTAGGCCATCTGTGCTTCTGTTCCACTAAACACTTAGCATGATATGCTGTAATCTGCAAATTAGTTCAAAAATGGAAAACTTTAAAACTTCAGACAGAAAGACTTGTGGAGGGGAAGATGGAGGAGCATAAGGACAGGCATACAGGTCAGACCAACGTCTGTCTAGTCCCAGATCTTGCTTCTGAGAGGGACAGTGAAAGATTGTAAAAAGCAGAGAAAGCTTAGAGGAATGGTTCCTGGTGTATCTTCCCCTATTCCAGCAAGACATCCTGCAAATTACAGTCTTTCATTTACCTCTATCCTCTAAGAATTTAATGAAAATGAAGGTGGGATGATGAGACTGAATTCAATGCTCTCATACAACACCAGGATGACCTTGCAAGAGTCAAAAATTTCAAAACTTCTTGCCAAGCCCATGGAACATAGAATACACACAAGTGAAACAAAAAGATAAAGGATCTAAAGGCCATACCTATTTTCACAGTAAATGATATTGAGGTCCATATTCACACGAGTGACAAACATGTGGCAGTCAATCCTGACTTCGTTAATTGTAGGAGGCGGCAAAGCATGAGCAACGACAACAAGTCCCATGATTTGGCTGGGTACTGTCCGTCCGTGTGACAGTGATACTCTCAGACGTAACCGGCCTGTTATATGAATCACCTGGAAAATAAAAACAATAAAAAATACCCAGTGAATTCTGAATGCAACAGTGACATCAGTTTCTTTTAAAGGACAGCATTACTATTCCCTGCAGATCACTTAACACAGCCTAAAATTGTACTAAGTAACTGCCAGTATCATTGTTAAGCTTATTAATATTGGCTGTCAACATGCCCTATATGTCCTCATAGCAAAAAGAACATAACAGGCAAATGCTTTACATTCATCAAATAAAAACCTAAGAACTTCTGTGGTATTGATTTTTGCTATGGTGGTTGTTACACAAAGAAAGAAGACAACAACAGCAAAGTAGAAATTCAACAAAAGAGAGAGTGAGATAAAATTGAAATAATGAAGCTGGAAATTAATAAAATAACCATTTTATAACATTTGGAAATTGAATACTACACAAGAAAGACCAGCAGTTTTGAAACACAATGGATTTAATTGAATTTTTAGTCACCTACACCATGGGGACACTCTTTGTTGCCTTGAATTTCTTCTTTGTGATTGGCAATTTGAGAAGAAACAGCCTACAGGTGATCGATGAACTCAGGTGCAGGATAGTCTTCCTGCATCCACAGTAAAGCATTTAGAGCATTGGTAGACATGTAATGCCTTTGCCTAGTGCACTAGACGTGTAAGGAGAGCTCTGGGGTGGTAATTTTCTTCCATATGCACAGGATAATGAAGATGCTCAGATCCAATAGCATCCATAAGAACTGCAACCCTGTTCTAAGAATGCTGGCTGAAATGGAGTAAACTGAGACTCTGGGAAAAGAATAATTCACCACTTCCACTCCTTCAGGAGTTCTGTGGATAAATAAAAAGGTTGTTTTATCCAGTAAAAGAATATAAATACAGCATATTGAAATGAAAATGGAAACTGCAGTTCTTGTACTCATAGATAAAAGAGGCATAAGAATTGGCAGTTGCAGGCTTTCACAGATTTTCATGCTCAGAATGTGTTACAACATCAACATTGAGAGAAGACTTCCAGGAGATGAGGGCCCCTTTCTCTGTCATCCCAGACTCTCTACCCAGAGGTCAACAGAGATGTTGGTTGATACCAGGGGCACAGGAGGAGGTGACAGAAATGGGGTGGAGTAATAAATGCTTCTATACTCATTTCAGAAACATAGAAGACAAACTCTTTACTTCTGATCTGAGATTGATAATAGAAAATGAGAAGAAAATTTTTCATTTTTAAAATTGTAAATCAAAAAGTCCATCCAAATTCAAATCTAATTCATGCCCGCAGGTCTGTAATCTAAGAGTTGCAGTTTGTTTCCTTTTTTTTAACTTAATCATTGCAACATCTCCTTTCACCACTATTTTACATTTCGAGCCTAGCCAGTACGGTGAATCTGAATGAGGAAAGTGATTAGCTGTGTGTATGGCCATTTCAGTTACAGGTTTCTGACCACCCATGTTTAAAGTAACTATTGCCTAAACTCACACTTAATGCACCTTTCAAGGGCAAACTATTCTATGAATATTTGAAAAAGTTCCTAAAGGCAAAGATGCAAAAACACCATTTCAAACCCACTTTAATTATTTCTTTTTCTTAAGACCTCATTAACTAATGAAGAAATAGCTAAAAGAAAAAGGATTAACTTCACAGGAGGGGCAGTAATAGTATATTTTGCTGCTTCTAGCTAGGCTTGCGTATACATCTCCTTTTTATCATTATCTGTCTCTTTTTATCATGCAGTTTCAGCTTACTGCAAAACTCAAATCTGTAAATGCTTGGAAAAATGCTGATGGATAACTGGTAAAAATGTGAAAATTTATCTTAGCACTGAACGTGCTACGCAAAATATTATTTTCCTGTTGTTTTTTCATAAGGGTCCTTATGCTAATATGTTTGAAGTTGGCACTAACACTTCAGGGAATTTTTAAGCTATATCATATTTATCTCTTCTTTGTATTTTTCTAAACCTTCATGTCGTTTGCAGCTAAATATCAACATGATTTGGTTTTGAACAACTCTCTATTCAGGCAGTACCTCACTTTTTTCCTGATTCTTCATCTGAAATACGCTTCAGATGTACTCTTGCCCAAGAGACAGTTCCAAACCTGCTAGAATCACCACATATTAACATTGTTGAATTTCAAGAGAATTTGCTTCCAGGTTCAAATTATTTAGCTTGTTCCTAACTCTACCATGGATCAAAACATATTCTGAATTCTCATATGAATTCAAATTTTAGGGGTCAGCACTCAATTGCATTCTGATTCTGTACACTGGGAAATGTACAGCAAACTGCCCATCAGTTCCAGGGCCTGTGTGCCTCTAAAGAAACTGTATTTCCATGCCTGAAATCCCATTCTATGACAACATTAGTCAAATGCACCAAGTGGGAAAACCTAATTGGTAGTAAAAAACAATTCTAACTGTCATGACCTTGTCTATATTGTGAGTATTGCCACTTTTAACACTGGTTCATTTGAACTGGGATTAGGGGTGATAGGAATTATGGGGTCAATTATCTCCCGTAGCTAAAATTAATCTCTTTATAATTCAATCCCACAGCACTAGTCTATCATATCCTAAAGCAGTATTATGACTTTAATGAAGCTAAATTGCAACAATAAACTGTTTTATGAAGGACAATGCTTGGCACCAGATGTAAATATTTAATAAAAATTTGCTAGGAGTATACTGAAAATAAAAAGTAAATGCAGCTCTTCTGTGCAGTTTTCTTTATAAATGCTTCCTTCTGAAAGGGAAGTCTTAATTAATCTTTATCTTCTTTCTAATAATGCCATAGGAATAGACAGGCACTTTTAGGTGTCACAGCAAGAGAAGGCAATGATACCATGTTCTGTCTGTTACAAAAAGGTGGGTGAATGCTATACTCCTGATCACAGGATCATCAGAAACTTTGTATGTCAACGCTGTACAGATTTCCCCATAATTTTTTCATCTACCTCCTAAATTAAATTAATAACAGAAATCCTTTTTTACTCTCCTGGGAGCTCGACTGGGTTAACTGTTCATAGATTTTTTTGCTTACAAACTGTTTATTAGTAAGTGTAACTATGATTCTATGATTCATCCTATAGAAACACAGAGAAATCTCATGGTTGAAACACACCATGTGACCTGATCTAGGATTTTGCTTAGGCCATTCTTATCTACATTATTGCTTGCAGTGCAACCTTGGATAGACAGGTGGATGAAGAAAAAAACATTTTGCAAAAAAAAACCTTTTAACACTGGGAAATGAAAATAACACATACACTGCTGTAAAGATGTAAAGCTGAAGCAAAACAAATACTGTAAAAATCTTCTGTACTGCTTAATTGCTTTGTTTAAAAAAAAAATTAAATCAACTTTGCCTGACACTCCAATATTGGAAAAAAAAATTATTTGGCTTTTATTTTTAGCTGATTAGAAAATGGATTTGCAAAATATTGTAAGTACATGTAAACACAGTTTATGAGTGTGGGAGTGTTAACAAGCCACACTGGTTGGACAAATATATATTTCTTTTCCCTGCCATATGCTCTCTTTAGTCATCTGTTAGCGATATGCACTCAGATGTGCTCTACTAATGTCTACTCATTATAAACAAGCACATCACAAAGACCTTGATAAAACCTTCCCTCTGTCAATACTTAAGGAAAGTGAAGCCCAGCGATCGAAAAACACATCTGGAACCTGCTCATCATCCTTTAAAGCTAAATCTCACCTCTGAAGATGGAAATACTTTCTTTGTCAAAAGACATCTTTAAATATTACATCCATTTTTTCACATACATGTGATGTCAGAGTAAGGACATGCATTACCAGAGGCTATAAAAACCTGCAAGCATGAAAAATCTGTGAATTTCACCTTTCAGATGTCTCTGTGTGCTTCAAAACTTAAACTTCAATTTGAAATAAATTTCTAAACTGCTTCTTTTGTTCTCTGTGTAAATGACTGTGCCAATTTATTGTGTGTGTGAAACCACAGCACTGGCAGAAGTTGTCCCTCCAGCTCACTTAATGAGACATTCAATCTGAAGTCTTAAAATTATTGCTTAGAATCAATTTTTTAGAAAACAGTCACATACAAAAACATCCTAACGTAGTTTGTGCACCTAGGTACTTGTTTAGCTATCTCATAAACAACTCACACACATATTTATCCCCCTTTACAGAAACAACTGCGTTTCTGAAGGATATATATATATTTTTGTTGTTGTTGTTGTTTTGGTCTCTCAAAGATGTTATTTTATACTTCCAAAATCAACACCTAAATCTTTAAAACACAACTAACTTAAACCAATAAAGTTGTCCAAAGAGATATCTTACAAACTATACCCATTTTCTCGCATTTTTCTTTCAAAGAGTTGTGTGCTCCTTCACTCACTGATACACATACATGCATCTCAAAACCTGTCTGTGACATCAGTGAGACAAATGTTTTAACACTCTGCAAGGTAAAGAGTTCCTATACGGTTTCAGGTGATTTCTAAAATAAGAGTGAACATTTGGATGCAAGCTTTCCCCTGGACTATTAAAAGAAAACGGAGTCCCGTGTCACATTAGGAATTTACACAATGACATCTCAGAGCTGTTCCTTTCCTGACATAAAAATATAACCATGTCTATCAACCTAAACTTCAATATAGGTTTCTTTATCTACCACACTTCTCTTCTTCCCTGCCTGTGTCCTACTGCAGTCACTACAACATTTCTACTTGCTTATGTTTTCTCATGCCAGAAGTTGTTTCTTTCTGTGGTTGCACAGCCCCATCCTCACTGAGATCAAAGCCTTCTCTCCCAGTCTTCATGAAAGCTTTGGGAAAATACATCATTGTCTTATACTTATCATTCAGCAGTAGCTGGGATCCGAGAGGTCCGGTAAGGCCTTGTGTTTGCAGTTCCTTCAATACTTTCATATCCCTTTCTCAGACTCACTGCATTTCTATAAACACTACAGCATTACTAACAGGAGATCCCATGGAGCATGATATTTTGGTGTTGAAAAGGAATGAGCCACTACAACTGCAATATGTTGGATCCTCCCACATGTGCAGCAAGTCTGAGATGTCCCAAATGCATCCAACTTGCTGTGCATGGACCGATTAATTCTCCATCATGAGCACTTTGCTTAACACAGAGGACACACTGGGCTTGCCACATGCACTTTACATGATGGGTTTCATCCATCACGTAAAGTAAAGTTTGCAGCTGTATGCTCCTGTTGAATAAATGTTAGATTTGCTATCTCTTTTAATCTATAAAATAACCATTTTATCCTTTTCCCTTGTTAACATCAGCCATCTCCAACTTCATAAGCATCATCTATCTTTTCTCTTGGACAGCATAAGCAAATAACATGTCTACTTACGGTAATTGTTCTCAACACTTATTTGATTCAAAAATTTGTTACTTCAGTTTTAGCCTTGAAAAAGTGCTTGTATGGTGAAAACTCTGTATATCTGGGGTCTTTTTTTCTGACTACAGTAGTCCATCTAATAAAAGACATTGCTTCTACACACCAATCTTGTCCTATTATATCAAGTCCGTACCAGAACAAAGAGAAGTATTAAGAAAAGAAAAGTAGTATTTAGTGCAGCTGTCACTGATACAGATTCAGAACCATGGTGGATGAAAATAAGACAAGGCAATAATCTATGATTCCTGAGAAACATCTTTGCAGTCAGCCTTGATTGAGTTAGGCACTGAATGCCACGTGAAACCACTGTTCAGGGTTGTGGTCTTGAGCACCCATTCAAAGAATACGAGTCTGATTTCAAGGAGGGGGAACATTATTCCTAACAAATACATAGTTTCAAGGTCAATAGCCTCTTTTCCATCTACAAGTACATTTCAAATCCCTTCAAATACACCTGCAAAAGACAGTCTGAAAATGGAAATGGTATTTACATTTAAACAGCATATTTGGTCTCAGGACATATTTTATTGTTAAAAAGTCAATACTAGTTTTTGGAGACACTTTAGGCTTTTCCCATCTTTCCTCTGTTATCACTCTCTCGAATTAATAAGATTCAAAAGCTATTCTACTGCATAAAATAGTCACAGACAGAGTTTAGGCTAATCCTAAGGGTTTTAAAAAAAAGTATCCTTATGAGACCTCAAACTTATTGGTGCTTAAAGACAAGCATCATGTGAGAAACAACCCAGCGTGGTAGGCTCAGTTCATAGCACTTGCTCAATCCCTAAAGTGACCTGCGTAGAATATTATTGATTGCATATGAGGAGTGTGGAGATCAGCAGCAAGCACAATAACCACAGTCACTTTCATTCAAGTGCACCACAGGGAACAGATCCCTTCTGTGCTAAAGTTACTGTTTTGAGCACACATGCAACAAACTGCTTGTTCCTCAAGCTCAGGGTGCAGAAGGTCTTATCTCCCACTTACCTCTGACTAGATAATAAACTAAAGAGAAGGGAATGGGGACAGCTTTCTAGCTCTCCAAAAAAAGTGTGAAGGTAAAACAAGAACGTGAGATTGCCCAAGTTACATTGGTTAGTTTAAGGCTACCTTAAGAATACTCTGTGAGAGTAACAGAAGACTGTTGTATGATAAACAATTCCTAAAGCTGCCATAAAAAAAAAAAAAAAAGGCATTTTCAAGGGTGCACAAATGTTTTTCAAGAGTTATCAAATCTTAAGAGACTGGGGAATGAACAGCAGACCAGAGGTTGCTCAAGCAATTATGGATTCTTTAGATGAACATCATTAGATCCTAAATTTATGGCTTTTTCATTCTGTTACATGACACCTTTACATTTTTTTTATTTGGGAGAATAGATAAGCAGTTACTCTTCAGTGTCCTGCACTGTATATGGGCACATATCTATCTTTATTGCCATGATGGCTCTTTTGTCAGAATTCTGAGGTCTGGTCTTGCATTGGTATACATTGCAGTAGTAAAAGCTGCATGATCAAGTCTGTCCTTTCAAAAGCATATTTGTATTGTAAAATATGTTAATGATAAGACATCCTTTCCTGTGTTGTGATTTTTCATTAATTGCAATGGATTAGCAAGCTGCTTTTCTCTGAACAAAAGAGGCTGTAGAGCTGACACTACTGAAGTCAGCTTTATAATATAAACGCAAGAAATATTGTGTTGAGTCATTGCACATTATAATTTTTCAGTTATTTTGCTTTATGTAACTGCAAAGGTTTCCATTTTTATAATCAGGCCCTGCAATAAGAATTTCAAACTTTCCACTATTAAACAGCATCCTTTAAATATATGCAGTATTAGTAATTTAAATTATTAGGTTTTATTTTAATACCTTTGAACCTTTAATAGATGTCTTATTAACAACTCTATCAACAATGCATTGTCTTTTCATAATGCAAAACTTAAAAGCATTTGAAGATCAACATTAAAAAAAATGGAAAAAAAAGAAACTAAATGAAATCAATACACAGCAACCTGAAAAACTGGCCATAAAAATTGGGTTTATAACAGAATACTTTTTGAAGTAATTGGCACAAAGGCTGTTCTAGTGCAGATTGCTGCAAGAGCGCTCTTGGCAAGAACATCATAAGCACTAGCAAAACTTTAATATGCTCAAACAGCCAAATACAAACTGACACCAGGAACCCATGTGTGGCAACAAACAGGAAAAAAATAGAGTATCTCAATTTAATACAAACCTACATACAAAGGGATCAATTTTTACAATTCGTGGTTTAGCATACAATACAGCTGTCCTCAGAGTGAATATAGAGTAGCTATACATAAGAAATTAGAATTATCAATTCGGGGGAATTTCTCAAGAGTCCTTTTGATATGTAATACAGCAAATATAATGACTTAGAAACCAGACATCAATGCATTAAATGAGATCAGGTTGAGATCTATTTAGAAAAGACAGGTTTAAGCTGGAAAAAGAATCTCTTTGATATGACCTCCAGAGCAGACCATTTGCAGAAGGATTCAAGATGAGCAGATTTACCCTTGCATATCTGTTTGCTTCACAGCTGCTTTAAAGTATAAACTCCAAAATTTTTAATATTGAGTTATTGCAGAATTAAGTCTATGTAGTAAAAAAGATTAAGAACCTGTGATTTTCTTGCACTTATTCCAAATGTTATAATGGATTTTGTTGAATTCAGAGGAATAAATGAAACATAGTTAATTTAAAATCTAGCTAACATAATTAACTTATTTATAAATGATCTCTTACAGAATCTGGCTACTGCTGGTCAAGCTAGGAATCTGGCATATCTCAGAATTTTCAGTAGTCTGCATCCCTAATTTGTGGTCAATACTCATTTAACCCTAAAACTCAAAAGATCAGTTTACTTTAACAGATTGGCCACTTCAAATCCCTTGGTGTTCAAATATGTTGCATTTTTTTTCTTCATGGAATGTTTGAAGTCCCCTTTAAAAATAATGCCTTGAGGATATTTTTTCCTTAATACTATTTAAAGAAAGTTGAAAGCATTTAGCTATTGAAGTGTGCAGGGTTCCAATAAAGGAATAGTCATCCCTGCCCATGAGCAAACTCTCGAAATTCACTATTCCAGAATTCTGGTGCTTTTGCCAGCAGTGAAATTTAAACCTAAAAAAGGACTTTTGTTGCATCAGTTCCAGTGCAGTTTTTCAGAGTATTGGGGGATGGTGGAAAATGGCTACATCATTCTGCAACAGAAAGGGTGAAAATGTTGTTTAAAAGAAGTTGGTTTCAACTCTGTATGTCAGGGCAACCAAATCTTGTTGCACTAAACACAACTAATAATAAGTACACTTCAGATGTAGTTTCTTTATTTTTTTCTTTGCAGGGAGAAATAAAAGGTTCTTTTAGGCTTTTTTTCCCTACTCTTCTGTTTGATGTAGTTCTTAGCAGTCTAACAATTACCTTAGGTGATTCTCTGCAAGGCCTTGATAAGTGAGAAAGGACTAGATAAAACAAAATATCTGATATCAATGTATTTTTCCCACACGCAGAGAAAAAGATATAGAAAATGCTGTTGTCTGTAAAGACAGAAATGGATTCCCCGAGTCAACCTTGATTAAGACAGGAATGTTTATGTTACACTCAAGCTCTCCACCTGTGGTTGCAGCCCCAGAACTCATTCTGAAGTTAGTCAAGAAAAATTACATTCACTCTGCCTAATTTTGTGGCTAAATGGGAAGAAAGATCTGAGTTTTTCATATAGTAAAGCAGGGAAACAAAATGGAGAAGGCTGAGAACTATTATTCAAATGTCATGAATATTAGGGTTTCTCTGCTTGTGCTAATGGTGTATGGTGTATGTTCCTACAGTGAAATGCAATTGTTTTGTTTATTTTAATGCTCGTATGCTTTCCCCTAGCCTGGCCCAATTTTTGCTGGCTGTATACAAGCACACAAGGTCTACCCAAAGGTCTTGGACAACAGAATATGTGAGCTTTCCTGCAGAATGCCACAACTGTGACAAAAGCAAAAGTGGAGGTAGGCAAAAAAGATTAATTTCCATAATTATTAATATGCTTTCACTTTCCTCATGTCAATGACGCTTATATGAGTCTAAACAACAAAGTTCCAATATAAAGGGGAAAACAGACAGCAAAGTGTATGAGCTGATTTTATGAAAAATATGACTGCAAATTCCAGAAAAGCTTCTGCAGGTGAATACTAATGCCTCCACATTCAGATGACAAAAAGGAATGATCATAAGAAAGGAGGCAAAATTCTTCTGCTACGTCTGCCAAGATCTAATGTCAGTAGTAATGGCTGTTCGTAGTGTTAATTTGAACAGTTTTAAATACACCTCACATGGTCCTGATAAAGAAAGTAGCTGGCATTGAAACCACAAACCCCAAGCCCTAAAGTGGCTTTGCAGAGACTTGGGCTGCAGGAGAAGGCTGGGGCACACCACAGCAGCCCTTCCAGAGGAGCAGCCATGTGTACTGTCTTTACTAGTAAAAGTCCACCCATAGAAGGGATGAGATTTCCCTTGGAAGAAAAGACTTTTATCCACTTGGAGATGGATGGTCTTTGCAAAGCTGTGACCTTCTCCATGACAGCTACAAATGGACTACTATTTATGATTTGTTTCTATAATCCACTTAATGCAGCAAGCTAGATTATAGATAGCAATTTATTTGTAAAAATCATAATAAACCACCATTGTTTTAAATGCTAAACGTGGATAAATGGGGAGGAAAAACTGATGAGACAAGATTCGTGTTCTTGAATCTACACCAAAGAATTATGGCAGTCTCTTGCTTTATCTGCATTGGAATCAATTTAGTAATTTTTAATTCACTGATTTTCTGTTGTTTGCTTAACATTTATTAATTGATTGTCATTCTCATGCAATTAATTCAAAAGTTGACAAGTTTAACATGCAGAGATTAATTTTCTTTTACTAACCCACCACTTAGAATACTTTTTTTTGAAAAACAGGTTACCAAGAAATTACCTCCACATCAATCATATTTATAAATGAAATACAGTAGGGGTGTTGCATGCCATCTGTCAATCCACACTGAACCTTTTCTTACAATTGGCTAAATTTTTCTATCTAATTCAATAAAATGGCCAGAAAAAATTAGGAGAGCTCTGTCTTTCACACACTGCAGTCCTAACCAAAAGTCAGTTTGAACACCTAAGACTTCTCTCTGCAAGGCTGGGAATCTCTTATTTAAGAGTATGAATCTTAGGCCACACGGAAATAAATGGTATGCCTGCCCCATCCTCCAGTGGTCACAGGATCTGCACCTTTACAACAACCTACAGGTTGCTCAGCTGTCAAGTGTTTCTCATCCGGAATGAGAGCCATTCATTTGCCCTTCATGTCACACTCGTTTACAATGGCTGAAATGTTTATTCAGGAGGGCAGTAGAGATAATGAGCAAGGATTCTTTGCTCTTAGTTACCAGGGGCTATTCACAAGACTTCAGACTCGCTGTGTTCCTCATTGCAACACAAAACAGCAGAGTGAAAGGAAAAATAGCATTCCCTACTCTCATTATTTTATTATGGCTTTCACCATATTTGGAGTTTAACTGAAAGCCCCAGTTTCTGTGTCTTTTTTTGCTCTGTGTGTCACTTTGGCTGCTGCTGTAAAGTGGACAAATTGACAAAACAGACTTTTTTATAGAGAGAGGCAAAGAATATGTCTTAGACAACAAGTATCTTTGTGGCCTATATAAGGCTAGAATGGACTCAAGCATTTTGATCTCAAAATGAGGATTTAATATCTCTCACAGACAACACAAAGGTTCAGAAAAATATGCAGTTAGGTACAAGAAGACACACAGAATAAATTCAGCACTCAATTCAGACTGTAAGATACATGAGCGTGCAAGCTGTGATGCATGGAAGTGCTGCAGGGCTTGTAGGAACCCAACCCAGATATTTATTTATTTTTGCACAGAAAATATAACATGACCTTTCTTCTCTCTCCTGTAATGTGGGTAAGAAAGCTCTGTAGAAGAAATCTAGTCTTTTCTGCATTTTAACTAAAATCTGAAGTTAGCTCTTCATGTAACAACTGAGGGTAGAACATATACGCAAATTTCTATACGCTTTAATCTCCAGCACAGCCCACTGATTTAGTGGGACTAGGTCTATGGTTTATTTGTAAAATAAGACTTAGAATGATTTAAAAGATTGTGAGAAATGTATGCAATATTTAACAAATCAAAATCAGTGGGTTTCCTACAGAAAACTAATGTGAAAACCTTGGAACAGCATCTTTTAGATGGATTTTAAAACTTTCTTAGGGAAATTTCTACCAAGCACATTAGTTCTCTGTTAAAATCTATGGGAACATTAATATCTTATTAACCTGGTAGAACTTTTCAGTAAAGAAAGGGAAATAGGTTAGAAACATATGTAAGTTTTGAAGATTTTTGTATACTTTGACCTGGTGAGTCATCAGTAGCTCACTGCACATCCATCTACACCCCTGTGAAATTCAATGGTGCCTGGTATTGCTTAGACCATGTAAAACAGCTCAGGTTTTGGCTTATTATCCTGTTATATAACTGCTATTATAATTTCTCTACTTTCATCTACTTATGCTGAGCACCTTCCTTAAATCTCAGGTGAAATCCCCAGGACACTTCATACAAACGTGTACTTTGGGTAATTGACTGTCTGGTTTAACTGCTAAATTTAAAGCAAGACAGGGCTACAGCACTGTCTGTTTTGTTGGACACATTTTCTGGCTTTGTGGGGTATTCAGTGCATGATTTGATAAAAACTGAGGCTAAATGAACTCCACAATTTGTATTCCTACAGCCACAAGTTTATTGGCTTGGGTTTTTTTTCTTGGCTCTGTCTGTAAGGTTCATTACTTACAGTTACTGCAGAATCAATTTGAAATGGCCAAAATCAGTGATGGAATTTATAGCACAATAAACGTACTGCCGTACAAGTGCTGCTACACATGAAAGGGCTTTGGAATATTTTCAGCAATCCTTCTACACAGCAGAGTGTTCTGTTTTTATCAATTTAACAGAATCACCACAGGTATATTCTAAGAGGTGTAATCCTGACAGCTGCACAGCAGATTTTGTCTGAGGCAGATATTTTTACAGGAAAACAATATTATTGATAAAATCTTAGCATATCAGAACACAAAAAGGAAACTGCACACATCTTTTTCTTTCTCCACATCAGGCATTTGCAGTTCCATTTCACTCACAGGAAAAACTGCCGTGAACCAGAAAGAGTTTATGAAGGAAGCATTTTCACTCTCCTTGAGATATATATTAATTAATTATCAGCACTATGGCATGTGGAAAATGTGGAGGGCATTTGAAGCTAAAACATAAAGTATAGCATCAGCAGTTGCCTGCTTATAACGTCTATAAAGATTTACATTTCTACTTAGTACATTTTTCTTTCCAAGTGTCTCTATTATAGACATCTCATATTTTACATCATTTTGAAGCACAGAAAGTTTTAACTTTAGAATGATGCATTGTGAAAAAAAGACAGAAAAGACAGATGGCAGGCTGTCCTCCCCAAAACTCAATTTCATAATATGCATGTGATTGCTAATAGGCAGGCACTAAAAAACAATTTTCCTTGACGGAGAAGAGCCGATAAATTGTCAACATAAACTTTGTCTGTGGTTGCTCCAGTGATCTAAAGCTCTTCTGTGAGCTTTGTACCATCAAAGCCTGCATCTTCCAACCATATAAAAATTTATGAATGCATATGACTATAAAGTGACTAAAACCAACCTATAATGCATGTTTGTGTGTTGAGAATCAGCTCCTTGCTTCTTCAGGAAAGGTGGTGTCCAGTGCCCCATTCCTAACCCTGGACACTGTGGGAGATCCAGCCTGGACCCAGAGATGCCCTGTGAGCTAAGTGAAACAGGGCTCTGCATTTAGGTATCTCCTAAGCACAGTGCTGCGTCTGGTGGTGGCCTGACTTAACCAATATAGTCTTTGTAACAATGCAACAATGCAAAAGATCACAAGAACTGAAAGCAGCTGATTTTTTAGGAAAAAAATTATATATTTCTGAGCACTTGAGCAAGGAGAAATTAATGAAAAATCTAATGACATAACAATTTCCAAGAAGAGAAACATTTATCTAATACCTCAGACCTTCCAAAATATGTCAAAAGTAAAAGGGGCCACTGAGCTCACAAGAAATAAAATTGAGCATTCTACTCATGCATGACAAATTCTTGGGGAAAATGCCCAAACTATTTGTGCACAGAATGAGACTTGTTTACATTGGAAGTGCAGAGTTCATTTCAGATTTAAATATATCACTGTAACTGGTACCTACTAATTTTGATTTTTAAAAGGCTTATAACCATTAAATATTTTCATGCCACTAAGAATTCAGATCTTATTTCTGAGAGTAACTGAGAAGCAGCAATTCAACAGCAGATGAGCTGTGACTGTTATGTTATCAACATATTTGCCTGGAACAAAATGATGTGATGATCCCACCACATATTTAATTGCAAAAATTCCTCAAGTTTGATTGTGAAAAGACTGAAACATTTTGATCAGGTTTTTCTTGCTATACAGAGGAGACTTGCACTACTTGAAAGTATGTGACCAACTCTGTAAAATGAAGCCATGGGAAGAATACATATTTCTTGAACTTTCTTTTGATAGGAGTAACACTGTCAGTTTTGAAGGCTCCAGCCTTGCATCCTATTGCTTTAATTTTATGCAGTCTATATTACTCTCTAAACATCCCCTAAAAGAAGCAAACAAACATTCAAATCAGTAGAAAAAGAATAGATCTCAAGCTTTGGAAATATTGTCAAATATTAGTAAGATACACTGTGTCCCATGTATATTTGGATAGAGTCACTGATGTGCTGTATTGTTCGGTTTAGGATGGAAAAACATACAAAGACTGGAATTATAACTGAATACGTCTGTAAAAGAAAGGGGAATGGGAGGGTCTAATGTGCTATCAGAAATAAAAGTGAAAAACATTGTTTACCACTGACGAAATAGACCTTGTCTGTGTCCTTTTAATAGCAAGCAATTCGCACAGCAACGAGCACAAGAAGTTCAGAGAGAATAAAATACTTATCCATGAAAGGTGAAATAAAACATGTAACCCTCCCCAGGGTAACCTCTTCAGAGCTCAGACCTCTTTATGCGATTCATATGAATTCTCAGTAAAGACTCCAATATGAAGTTTGTAAGAAAATCACTTCTTGTAATATACTTAGTGTTTTCATTTGTTTGGGGTATTTTTTATGAATTTTAAGTAATGGAGAAAATTAAGGTAATTGTAGTCTCTAGGCTTATTTTCAGATACCGATAATTTTCCTTTAAGCAGGCACAAAATTCTTGATTCTAAGGAGGAACAGACAAAAAATACAGCAGTAACAATTAAAATTTCTTATTTCATACTGATGCATTAAGGTATATAAGCTTCAGGGTCAGTATAAGCCTTGCTCAGCTTTCTTTAAAAGCATTGGGAGTAATAAAGACTTCCATTTTATCTTCAGTGAAATAATACTGCTGAAATATCACCTCATTTTTGATGTCAGCAGTGATTTCTTTTTACCTCCATGATGTCAAATGGGAATTATTATTATTAGAACGACAGCTTCCTAATGATGCTGTAAAAAGGAGAAACTGAAACTCTTTCCACTAAACATCTATATTCTGCTTTCTCCATAGAGGAAAGCAGATGGGCTCAACCACACACCATTCTTCAGACAAATCAAGAGGCATGCTCAAACATTTAGAAACAGAAGCAGCTCAAACACCAAGAAACAGAGGCATAATGGCTTACTGTGTTATATAGTGATGAATATGCACTCTGAAGAGTGGAGAAAAAGGACATTTACACTATAGCAGCTCTCTCTGGGAAACATGCCCTGAAACACTCATGATGAATTTTCTGTTCTAGACGGTAAAACCAGCAAATCAGTGTCCAGATCACTATCCAGGAGTCATTGCCCCAGGTAAAGTCAGGGAGTGAAAGCCTTGTATGATGCCTCCTGCTCAACTATTGGCTTCATGTATGGCACACCGGGGGTGGGCATATCTGAAATGCTCTGTGCCTTTTTTTCCTCCTATTTTGTCAAATGAGTAAGTTCAGAAGAATGTTGCTTCATGTGACACCAAAATATATTAATAAGTTTGGCTTTTGAATAAATGATGGGCTTGAACCTCATGCAAACACCCGTTCATACAGAAAGTGAATAGCAGATACAAACCAGTGCCATCTGCATGAGCAAATGGAGTATTTTGATTTTCTAATACACTTTGATCAAATATAAATAAAGATTCCCTACCAATTTTACATTTACTTATTACATGTATTGCTTCAAAGTAGTTAGTAAAGTCTTTAGGGTGGAGACTTATCTTCTAGGGTGGATATGAAAAAAATATTAATTAAATTGGAAAAAATGTCTCTATATAAGTTGGGGGTTTTCTTAATATAAGAACAGCAAAGCTTGCAAGGAGCCAAGCCATCTGCAGATGAGGAGGTGAATGCTACCAGCCCTGCTCTTCTCCCGCAGAAAGGTGGCAGGAACGGCAGCCCCAGGAAGCTCCCCTGGGCTAAATCCAAGGGGCAGGAAAATGTGTTTTTCCGCTGGTACACTGCTTTGTTTTCTTTCTGAGGAGAAGAATTTTGGAGTAGCTCTTCTAAAGTCAGTGGTAGGCCAGTTGAGAGCAGGAGTTCATCTTTTTCTCTTTGTTTTGTTTTTATTTTTTTTTTTTTTTTTTTTTTTTTTTTTAATGGTTGTTTGTTTGTTTGTTTTTTATTTTGGTGAAAGTTCTGCTAAACGTCACACTATCTGACCTGAGTACTTTTTTCTTTGGCATCTCATTTTCTCTATTCAGGGCAACCATCAAAACAAAGGAAGTGCCAGCTTGAGAAAATGAAGTGTGATGCACTGGAACACAGAGATGATTTGACAATATTCACGTGCTAGGAAGAACGGCTGGAGTACAGCATGTAATCACAGTTGGCTCCGTTACAAACAGCCATTGTTATCTTTGGCAAGTTACTTGATATCTTGGTATGTTAGCACTTTCCAGACTCAGATGAGTGTTGCAAAAGTACATTCATTAATATAAATGACTTTATAAGCAACAGGAAAAAGCCAATAAAACATAATGCTTTGCACAGGTAAGAACTGCACATAAAGGTGGGAGTTTGAAAAACGTGGAAATCAATATATGAACCTATTGTTTTTTCTCAGCATACTTTTGACAAAAGCTGTGAACTGCTGCAAGTGGTAGATGTAAAAAAGCTCATAGTGTCTGCATTTGCACATCTAAAACAATCTTTAAATTAAGAAAAGGAGGTGGGCCAAAATATCTACTGGCAGCAGTTACAAAACAGCAAATTGAAGCAGAAATGTGGGCAGCAGCATCTCTCTGTCCTAAAGCAAATTTTGGCTTTGTGTGTTTTCCTTTGCTCCTATGAAAAGCATATTCCCAGTCATTAACAGTAAACAGTGGTAAACAACGTTGGCGGATAACTTAAGAAAACACTGTGGACCGAAGACCTCTCTTTCCGAGTAGGCATTCCTACCTGGAAGCACAATACTGTTCTCCCAAGGTGTAATAAGAGGTATTTTCTGGTTCCCTCTCTGCTGAGATCTCATTGCTCTCATCCTACTCACTGAGCTCTGCTACCAACACCGCAATGGGTCTCAAAACAGTCTCACACTGCACCTTGAGTTCACACATCTAGATATTTAGTGCTACTTATGAAAGTGTATCAAACATTTTCTGTCTCTATGACTCAGTAGCACTTGGTTCTTGAAAGAATACCAGATTTGATTTGGAACTGCTCTCTGTCCACTTTGAATATTTTATTATGTATCAGAGTAAATCTTGTTCTCACAGTTTTCTCTCACTGTCATATCCACTGACTTTTAAAAGAGGAGGCTTCAGAATTATACTGCCTAAAAACCAGAATCAAAGGCAATTACTGCTAATTTGGTGATAATATTATCTTTTTATATCCCTTATACTTTGATAATAGAATTTATGAAAATAAAAAATCTCCCAGAAAGCAATCTGTGCTACCTCAATTTTAGGTTTTCTTTCCTTCCATAACCCAGAATTGATTTCCCTTTTACTCAGTTTGGAGTAAACCACAACTCTGAGGCCATCTGAACATTTAAGACAGTATTTGGGGAGAAACACATCCTGATACAGGTGTCAGGAATACTACAGCTGCAGTCATTGTGAGGTATGATCAAAGCTCGAATCTTTCTTGTAAAGAAGACTGCTGTTAAAAAGGCCTTTTATATAACACTAACTGGTTAATTTCAATAGTGCTACTGCAATAATGAATGCCTAACAAATATTCATTTTTCCAGATGCTAGAACAGTGTTATAAATCCCATTTAAAAGATGCTCAGTGCTGAAATACCTTTTCTTTTTTGAGAAGGTGGAATTTGTAGCTACTGAAAACTTAAAAAAATTGGTTAATGTATTTAGATGCTGAGTGTTAACCAAGCTTTTCCAGACAGCTCTCCTAATAGACTCACACAGTTCTATATCAAGGCATAAAATGAACTCCAGTCTTCTTAATCCAATTGCAGACCGTTATTTCTTGAACCATATCTTTATATCTACAAGTAGATACTTCATAAGATTCAGATTGGCCCATTAGTATTTTGTTCTTTTTCAAGTAATGCTGCATCTTTACTAGCTAAGAGACTTCCTTTTGACAAAAGGTCATCGATTTACATGGGTGAATTCTCGATCAGTTCTTTCTCACTGACAAATTACCTTTAAGTCTTCCCAGTGCTGAAAAGTCTGGGGAATGCATGTGCTGACATTTAGAAAACTCTTCACATAATGCTTCCTGATGTTGGTTTCTTATTCCTTCTTCACTCAATTAAAGAGGTGTGGCAGTAACCATGTGATAAAATACTAAATTCTGCAGTTTTCTTTCCTCCTACAGAGAAAGGTCAGGACATCTTTCTGGGACAGAGTAAAATACTTGACAGAAAAGATTTCAAGGGGGAAAAATATTAGAAGAGGTGGAAAAAATTTAGGCTAAGCTGTAAAGTGGGATATATGAATTCCCTCATCTGGAGGAGGGAATGAAATCTGTCTCTAGCACAGGCCATACTAATCATTAGACTATTAGGCAAAAGCCCCTGCCTTCTCTTTCCTCCTCCATCCTCTCCCCCCGAAGTGGACGGTGGTTTTCTGCAATGATATATTGCGTCCTTAAAGTGATTTTGGAATAGGTACCGCTTGTTTCTGAATTCCAGGTGAATCTTTCACTTGGATGAGAAACAATCATTTCACTTTTGGATTGAACCAAGAGAACAGTATCACAAGGTGAGTCCAATGTAATTTTGTCTTTCAAACAGTTTTTCACACTCTTGCCCTCTTGGATTAATGAATCTAAATTCTGCCAAAACCTTCACTTCAAGTGCTCAGCAAAGATCTACCAATCTTGCCCAACTCCTCAAGTTCTTCTAAAAAAAATTAAATAGTGAATAAAGGCAAGAATAGCATGAAAAAGACTCATAGTAGAAACGTGACAGGCATAAAACTTCAACAAAAAATTTAGATTTCCATCTTCAAAATTGTCATTAAAGAATGCCGATTTTATGATTTTAAATACCAAATCTGAGAGTACGGTCTCAGAGAATGTTTAATTTTACATGAGTTTGTAGAAAGATACCATTGCACAAAAAAAGAGGTGAATTCATGAGGACTACAAGACTAATTTGTGAAAACACCTTTCTGGAGTTTTAAGTATTATTTAAATATTTTGATATACCTCATACAACTGATGTATGAGGTATAGTTAACCAAAATTGCATCCTCCATTATTGAACTGCAGAAATTAGATGTGGAACAAACCATCCAAATTTTTAAACTGAACTTACCAAATCAATTTGTTTTTTTAACATAGCAATTTACTTATTTTTATGCAGTATGTCCACTGGAAGCAACAGCCTGAAGGTTTTCTAGGATGTCCTTAACTCTGCTGATGGATCTTCAAGATGCTTAATTGCCAACTTCATGGGTGATGGAGAGGCAACAGATGTTGGTTATACCAAATTCAGAGATTGCCACAGTGACAGTGAAAGTACAAGGTAATCTCCTAGTGTTTGCTTATCCACCTCTGTAATAGCTTATAATGAGACTGCTATTCTATAAAACTGTAGAGGAGTATGTATGGATATATACTAGCAGCTCTGATGAGTTGATGAGCTGGAAACAGCTGGCAGCTACTGACTCTGATGATGTTTGATGCTTTGACTACTTCTTGATCCCATTAGTTAAGCTTTGTTCAAGAGAACAGTATCAGGTCATGAAAGTTTGAACAAAGAAAATTCTAGCACAATCTGACAAGCAAGTAAACATGACAAAAGAAGAATGGGATATTGAAGAGGAGTAGAAAATGTATCACTGGACCTGAACAAAGTAATTTTGAATTAAAATTAGTTTTGACATATGACTAACTCAGACAGTAGAAAAATTGAAGTTGGGATAACTTTTAAGTGGACAGAACTGTGACCCTCAAAGGGAGTAAAACAAATGGAAAAGGAGGTAAAATGAAGATAAAATCAAAATTAAATACCAAACCATCTTTCACTGGTGAAAAAATAAATATTGAAAAAACAGGAAGATGTGATACGTTTTCAGTGGAGAACAAACAGTGAGTCTCTCCAGCATGTATCTCAGACAACAGCTGCAAAGGTAATACATTCTGAGTTTTGCAGCGAATGAAATTATATTTTTTTTCTTTTTATTTGTTTTCCCCGTATTTTATCAGTTGACAAATTTTATTTCACTGTTTTTAAAGATTTTAAATTTATTAACTGAAAAATTAATAACTCTCTAGTACTGTATGCAAACTCTTTTCCTACAAGCCTCTGAGCCTAAGAGCATTAAGAATGGGAAATTCTAATTCAAGGAGAGTGCTAGGGAACAATGAAAGGGAAAGAGAGAGGAAAGATTAATCATGCAATCACTTTTCCACTTACACTTTTAAGGTAACATAATTCATGGAAAAAGGCCATTACCTCCATCTTTACGTGTAATTCAGAACTAGTTATATCTGTCCAGGAAGGGACTATAAAAAGGGTTCATCTCATGTCAGAATTGTCTAGAGCAGGGTTTCTTTGAGGCATACATTTGTGTACATTTATCAGTCTGATTTTTGTTTCAACATTTGTTTTGATAGAAAATTAGTTTTGACTAGGTCAACCTGAATGATTAATCAATTTCATTCTTGGACTGTTTTCACTTTTATGTGATTTTCCTAAGGCAGGGACCACTCATTCTGAAAACTGACTAATCACCTTGTGGACCACCTCAATCATTTGCTGTCTACAGGAAACATTCACCAGCAGTTCTCAAAGCAAGGAAAAATGACAATGTGGTTCTGAGCTCAGCAAGAGTTTGGATCAAGACACAACTACTTCACAAAGATGAAAAAATTTTGTCACTGCTGGAGGACTGAATCCACAGGGGGCTGAATACCTTTGACAGAGCAAAAATCTGACTCATAATACAGTTCCTAGCAAACTGCCCCCAATGAACGGTTGTATGCTGATTCAGGGGGGTTACCCCTGAATCCCCTTACAAGAGCTAAAGGGAAGGTGTTAGCCAAGAGCCCTTGCATTTTACAGATGGAAAATGCAGTGCTCTGTTGTATTCTGAAAGTGTGAGACAGTGGCTCCTTAGCCAGCCTGCCCCACTAGGATTTCCTGCAGGAACTCTGCTGCCCATGATCCCAGCTGGCACAGGGTTTCCTGAGTAAGTGCTGAAGTACTTCCAGGGACCTCTGATGCAGAATTTAGCCAGATTTTCCCACAATCTTTGTTAATATTATGCAACTATTCTTCCCTGTTGATAATTTCTTATAGATGTACATCCATAAGGCTCATGGATCTTTCTTAGTTTTCATTAAGTACATACCTTAATGCATTCAAGAGACCTTAAGTTTGTTCTAGTACTGGACTTTTAGAAATCAATGACTAAGATTCTTAAAAGTGACATTCACTAAAGCAGTTGAGTTTTATTATGCTTGTCTGATACACCAACTGACAGGAATGTTTAAACAAGGCAGTTCTTACAACTCAGTTAAAAGGACATTCACTTGATCCAACCCTTCTAAAATTAATGTACTGTTTTTCTGGGGCTCACTGTGGCTGTGGATAATGATCCTTCCATAGAACACAGAGCGCCAATAACCATGCTTTTGAAAAACTGTCAGAGTGCAATTCATATTGCTGGATGCAGCTGAATTCAGCCAAATACTGCCAGTTACAAAATCCTTAAAAACATCAAAAAGCAGAAGAACTGCACATCTATTTTGACGCCTGCCTAGGGCTTGTACACTGTTTATGCAATTTTACTCAAGCTGACTTGCCTCATGAAAAAATTTGGAAAAACCCAAATGTTTTATTTACAGGCAGTTTTGTTGACTGTCATACCTTTTCTTTTTATCCATTGTGTTCAGAAAAAACTGGCTAAAAATGATATCTGATATTTCAAAACTAATTTTGCTGTACTTGTGACATCTCAGTTATGGCTTTAAGTTCTTCCATGAGGCATTAGCTGTTTTGAGAGAAGTTAAATTGTATTTATATGATAGATATTACCATGTCTTTTGAGTCAAGGGTCTACTGTGAATTTCAAAAATTGTATTGTAATGAGTAAAAACCCCACCTTGTGAAGCCAGCCTATATGTTCCATTCTGATGTTGGACTAACATTAGATTGTCAGGAGTCCAAGAGAGAGAATGACAGTCACTCGTATGTCTTCTTTTTGCTCCTACCTACATCTGGCAAAAAATGTGGGACTACAAAATCCACAGACAAATTCCCTATGTTTACCCATTATTATTGCATCAAAAACATCCAGCAAAGCAAGTTCTCTATCAATCTAACTTTGGCCTAGCCTGGGTGGACCATGCCTAATCATGAGAACTAGTTTAACTTCAATGACTTGAAAAAGCAGTGTGGTGCTGTTCACACTCTGGGGGGAAGTGAGAGACCTGACAGGCTTGAGAGATGGGCCTGTGTGGACCTCTTGAAGTTCAACAAGGACAAGTGCAAGGTCCCTGGGTCAGGGAAATCCCAAGCACAAATACAGGCTGGGTGGAGAATGGATTAAGAGCAGCCCTGAGGAGAAGGACTTTGGGATGCTGGGGGATGAGAGGCTGGACATGACCTGGCAAGGTGCACTGGCAGCCCAGAGAGCCAGTTGTGTCCTGGGCTGCATCCAAAGAAGTGTGGCCAGCAGGGCAAGGGAGGTGACTCTGCCCCTCTACTCCATTCTGGTGAGATCTCCACCTGGAGTGCTGCATCCAGCTCTGGGGTCCCCAACACAGCAAGGACATAGACCAGAGTAGGGCCATGAAGATATTTAGAGGGATGGAATATCTTTCCTATGAGGTTGGTAGAAAGGCTGAAAGAACTGGGGTTGTTCCGCCTGGAGAAGAGAAGGCTTTGGGGTGAATTTATAGCAGTCTTCCCGTACCTAAAGGGGGCCTACAGAAAAGCTGGAGAGGGACTTTTTACAAGGGCATCTAGTAATAAGACAAGTGGGAATGACTTCAAACTGAAAGATGGTAGGTTTAGATTAGATATGAGGAAGAAATACTTTACTGTGAGGCAGATGAGACACTGGAACAGATTGTCTAGAGAAGTGGTGGCTATCCCATCCCTGGAATTGTTCAGGGCCAGCTTGATGGGCCTGTGAGCAACCTGGTCTAGTGGAAAGTGTCCCTGCTCATGCCAGGGAGGTTGGAACTAGATGATCTTTAAGATCTCTTCCAACCCACACCATTCTGTGACTCCATGATCTGCTCATTCATTCATTCATTCATTCATTCATTCATTCATTCATTCATTCTCCTTCTTCCTCCTAAGACACTTCAGTGTCAGCACACTTCCTGGTCTTGATACCTCCCCAGACTTGTAAGCATGAACAAGTACTCAGCGCATTCTTTCAGGTGTTGACAATTAAACAGCACACAGATCAAAACTTGTGGTGCCTTAAGAAACCACTGCTTTGGACTTAAAACTTCTACTAGCAACTACTTTATTCATCTTGGCCCAGAAACCATCCAAGAGAAGGACTCCCAGTCACTTGCTTGCAAAGAAGACATTTCTGCTAGATTTTTACTTCTCCAGTAGCTACCACAGTGCTATATTCCCAGAGAATTTTTTGGAAAAGTGAGTTGGGGAATTTTACTTTAAAGTTTCTCTAAATCTTCCTCTAAAAATGGAAACAAAGTGGTTGCGAAAGTTTTTAAATGAGCATTGACAAGCAACTTTAAATATCCACACATTCTCAGAGTTACTTTCTTGCACCACTCTTTTATCTTGTATAAAACTTAATGGATGACATATTTCATTCCACAAGTTGACAATGTTAAAAATGTGCTATTCCTTCTAGTTTTAGTATACTGCAAAGCCACTGATAGCTACAGGCACTATGAGCGATACATGACTGAAGAAAAATGAGATTACTGCTGATAAGGAACAAGAGACTTTCATATCTTAAAAGAGTCTGAAATCCAGCAAATATGAT
The DNA here is from genome assembly GCA_013397115.1 of Edolisoma coerulescens. Lineage (NCBI taxonomy): Eukaryota > Metazoa > Chordata > Aves > Passeriformes > Campephagidae > Edolisoma > Edolisoma coerulescens. Next base: position 433,854 of record VWZW01001651.1, read on the forward strand.
CCCCAGCAGCAGATGCCCCTCAGACAAAGAAAGAAAAATGGTGGAAAAGTACTCATTGTGGCTTGTTGTTTCCTACAGCTGGAATGGCAGTGAAATGAAATAGCATACTGCCTGCATGAAGAAATCCTACCTCTCTGGGAAAAACATAACCCAAAGATGACTAACAGTCTGACAAAATGAGCTGTAATTTTCCACTATGGGAAAAGTGATGGCACTCTGACTCACCTTCTTTGGTAAAAGATACCTTTGGAAGTGTTGCACTTTTGAAGGCTATCATGCTGTTATCATCAATGTTTATCATAATAATGATCAGTTTAATGGAGGTGTAGTACAAAAGCCAAACCTCAGGCTGGAAATATATATTAATGATTCTTTAACAAAAGGAATGAGACATATGCAAATGTGAAATAGCTCCTTTCTCTGTATATTAAGCTGTTCCTGGAACATGAATGAACATAATTTCAATATGTCAATATTTCATGCTGTAGTGCAACCCTTACCTTGTATCCTGATGATTTGATGTGCACTCCTCGCTTGGTCAGTGTAGATTTCATTCGGATGAAAAAAGAGCGCTCTAGAGTGTTGTCAGTGGTTAGTAAACTGGGGTTTGTAGATTCCACTAGGGAATAGAAAAAATACATACACACATAATTTAGATTTTATACATACCCTCTAAGCTATTTTTCAGGTGCAATCCTTGAACTCACTAAAAATAAATGACTGATGGATGCTAAGAGTGTTGTAATCAATTTACCTCATTTAGAAAATGTTTATTTAGCAAAAAAAAAAAAGACAAAAATATACATGTACTCAGTATGTCTCATTTTCAAGTTATTTTTCCCATAGAATTTTTAACAGAGATTTGTCTCATTAACTCCTTCTAGCACAATTTAGTTATGACTAGAGTTGGAGGGTATGTCACTAGTGTATGACACTGTTTTAAAAAATGTTCTTCAGTATTTTGTAAAAGGCAAGGTCTCACTGAGGTAGCAATTCTCTCCTGAAATAGGCTGCAAATTCTGCAGACTTTTATTCCCTAGCCTCCACTCCTCAACTGCAATGATACCTTGGGTGAGCCACTGCTGGATTTTCATGCCTTTGTTTCCCCATTACTAAGGGGAAATTAGGGCGTTTATTATCAATAAAGCATTAAACAACCTGAGGGCAAAATTTCACAAGTAAATGACACATCCTAGTATTATTGTCATCATATAATCAATTATTGGTGATTAATTAGTCATTAATAAAATATCTCTTTAGTCCAACTGAAGGGTGATTACTTGCTCCTAACTAAGTATACCTCTCACCTGCACTTCTCACTCCCTTAACTGCAACCACCTAAAATACTTAAGACTCTTAGTATAAACCATGGTGAAATAGCATCAGCACTGAGGTATTCTGTATACAATCTTTATGATTGCTATTTTTTAGCCCTGATAAACAACTTATCCCCAAAATACTGCTAAAGGGAAAATTCTGGAACAGCTTAAAATAAACAAGCATTATTGGAGATAAATGAAATTTCAATTTCAGTGAGGAATTAACAAGGAAAAAAAAATATTTTGAAATTATATTGTTTAGGAGAACCATACAAACTACTAGTAGAAAGTGTTTAAGTATTTAAAATGCATTTGTTATGCAGTCAACAGAAACACAAAAACTTGTTTGTGAGCTAAGGATTATATTGAATTGTCCTTGATTTAATGTAGTCAACTTGTCTTGTGTTTGTGACATTTCAGCTCTATTGTGATAACTGACAACAGTGCCCCTTTCTTTAGTGAGTCTCTCAAGATTTTTTTGTTTTAGAGAGCATGAATTCGATGTCATTTTAAATGTACAGCTCTTTATCACTCGGGGGAAAAGCAGAGCCATGTTATATTTAGTACTTTCATTTCTTCTGATTAAATATGAATTACTATGAAATTTTTCTCATCATCTAACACACCATAATACGCCAACAGCTTTTTAATACACTATATAAGCACAAACTTCTGCTCTAAGAGTTTAATTTGCCCCTCTAATCCAATCACATCAACCTTATTTCTCTTATCAGAGATTCCCATTTTGAATTAAATGAGCTCATTAGTTTTAATCAAAAGCAGAGAGATCAAAACTTAAACGTAAATGCTTTAGATCAGAACTGTCAGTCAGCCGTGCAGTTCTATTTTACTAAAACACAAGATCAGAGACCCTTAGAACCAATTTTTTCTCGTAAGGGATGCCAAGAGCTTGAAGATGCTATATCCTTTTTTTTTTCCTCCCAAGGACAGATTATACATTTAAGGTTAGACTTAATTTAGAGTATTTTTTTTCATCCTGGTGGAAATGGGAAAGTATGCCATTCTGCTGTTGTCTCTTTCACATTCATTGGTGCGGGTCCTTGGAGACCTGAACAAATGTGAAGCCATCACAATCCATGCAACAAACCTGTCCTCAAAAAATTCAGCTCTGTTCAGCAATATCACATAAGAAATAAAACTCTGAAGGGAAAGACATGTTTCAGGGTACGGGACAGCAAAACCCTGAAACAGTAGCCAAAGTCACCCGGATAGCAGCAGTACGGGTAAGATGAGGATCATAATTAATTATTATTTTTATTGTACAGTACGGTGCAGTAGTTAAAGAGTACATTAAGAAACCACAGCATGGGTGCTTCCTGCTGTGTGAAGAAATGCTAAAATCAGCTTAACAAGTGTAGTTGTTGTAGTCCAGCACATTATGCTCTAGCACAGGCAATAAGTACAATATGCCCTCCTGTGTTCTAATGGTAATTACCTAAACATACAGAAGTAATGTTAATTAAACACATAATATCTTATGCTTGAAAAAAGATCAGGTTGTAATACGTATGTACCGTTCCCAAAAAATTGAAAGTAAAATTTCTCTTCATACACAGTTAAATGAAAGAAAGGATAACACCTGACATACAGTAAAGTGTACTTGGCATTGACATTTTTTGGGCTCACTTAATCATATATCATAAGACTAACGTAATTTTGCTGTTATTACACTATGTATAAACCCATACATCTCTGTAAGTGAATGTTATAAAATGCACACAATTTATCCAACAGACTGGATAGTGTTTGTCATATAAGTATGTATTCTGAAGTGTTTGATTTTCTTTAACAAAAAGTACCTGAGAGCGTATGTGTGAGATGGGATTAGTTACCTAAAAGTCCCAAACAGCTTATGAACAGCATTTTGAATTTCTCTCAAGAGAGAACCATTAGTCTGCATTCAGAGTTGCACCTACCCACAGTAGATACTGTAACAATGCTGACAGTGATTATGCATGCAGGATTTTAAAAATAGGATGTGTACAGAACAGATCCATTGATGTCAGTGAGATTTGCACAGGAATATATGGAATATGGTCCATTATAAGTCCTCAGGAGTTGGTTTTAAATGCCTATCACTGAACCTCTTCAATTTTTTTCAATTATGTCAAAGGAGACTTGCAATCTGAGGAATACCATAATGAAACTCTAGCAATTAATTTTTGATTTTTTGTAATCTAAAATCTTTTAAAAAAAGCCTGAAATAAACAAGGTTTGCTTGGCTGATACCATAGAAACTAAAGGCGTCTTTTTACACTGAAAAACAAGGCTCCTGGCTTGAATTTACTGAGTTTAAACCTACTGTTAAGTTATAAACTTCTGAGACTGTGAGTTTAGAATGCTAATTTTGTGATAAAAGTCAGTGCTTACTGCATGTGAATGAAAGTATTTTACACTGTCATGCTTAGAAGTATAAAAAGTAAGTCTGGGTTGTCTTTGTAAAGCAGGTAATTGTGTACTCTGTTGGGAAAGCACTTGCCTTTGTGTGCCCTTAAACATCTTCAGCAGATACTACTAAAGGAATAAACCTCTTCTCTTTCCACTCCCAAAGCTGATAATGCAGGATGAGATTTCTAGACACAAGGAATGCATTTTCCATTTCAAAGGGAAAAAGCTGCAATCCACCATACCCATACGGAAGTGTCACAAATGTTAAAAAGGTTAAGTAAGAGCCACAGAGGCAAATGGGAAGATAGTATGAAATATCAGCCAATTCACAAAACTACTTTGTTATCTTCTTAACTTACTGAGATTAGCTCACTTGGACAGAGCATGGTGCTATTAATGCCAAGGTTGTGGGTTTGATCTCTGTATGGGCCATTCACTAAGGAGTTGGACGTGATGATCCTAGTGGGTCCCTTCCAATTCAGAATATTTGGTGATTCGGAGCGCTCTGTGATTCAAAGCATTTCTTTGTGAACAAACCGTGCACCTCTGATCCTTCACTGGACTTTGCCTTGGGAATAATCTTGGCCCCAGACCCCACAAAGCAGTCATGCACGGTTTAACTTCACATGTTGGAAGAATTCTTCTGATTCTTCTGATGGGACATAAACATGTCCATAGCTATTTGGAGTACTGAGGTCCATGGCTCTAATCCTGCAGGGATCTGCAGAGGTACTGTACACCTGTGTGCAGTCTGACTACTTTAATGCAATAGAGCAAAACAATGTAAACCAATGCAAGTATTTGCTCTTGCACAGCAATAGAACAAGTACTGTCCCTATGAGTGATTCACAAGCACATTCAAATTCAGATAAACAATTTGTCCCCCAGGAAAAAAAGAAGTTCCACAGTTGATTTATGTCTTAAATAACAAAAAACTGCCACAGTAGGCTGAAAAACGTTCACCAACTTCTGGGTTTTTTTTCTGGACATGCATTAAAAATTGAGAAGAGAAAAATCCATTTTTTCATGCCAAAAAGAGCAAAGATAGGCTTCTCATTCATAGGAAGACAGGAAGTTATAGAGGGAAAACCAACCACCAGCAAGGAATTTGAGGAGATTGGTGGAAAAAAACCCCTTACGGTTTAGCATAAAGGATTTTCTGGATTTCGTAGCATTTTAGGAAGCTTTCACCTGGCTTTCATTTCACTTCTTGAAAACATATGTCCACACATATTTAAAGAGACATTCTCAAACAACAACTATACAGCCAGCTCTTAAAAGAGAAACAAAATAAGAGAACATACAAAACAGTAAGGAAAAAGGAGCTCTTTTCCTGTTATCTTCTACACTTGCAAACGTCTTCTCACATTTTCTTACAGTCCTATAAACCTTTGCATAGGGAACTGAGAATCATTATGTTCAGATGAATAATTAAGTAATAAAAATCTATAATTTTCAGTTGGACTAGATTCAGTTTTAAAATGTTTCTATTTCTTCTGTGCAGTTTATTGGTTGTAACCAGGCATCAAAAAACTAAGAAAATTTAACTTTGAGTACTTAAGTGTCTTTAATCAGAAAAATGACTCTCAAAAAATCACTATTTGCCAAGATCATTCTCTCTCAGTATCTTGCAGATCAAATTTGATCATTTTATAAACTAAAAGATAGATTTTCACAACTACTAGCCCAACAAATAAAATTCAAAAGCTACAAGTTCAGACAATTTATTTCCAATAAATGCAAGTTGCTATGCTTAGCAACTGTGCAAATGAATGGTTTTAAGTGAAGTGGCCTCAGGCTGATTGCAGGCTGAACATGGGCAAGTACTGGAAGCTAAAATTTGTTCTAGGAAACTGCTGAAGATTCCTGGACTATTTGGATGAACCTCTTAGGCCTATTTATGGTCACTGGCAGCCTGCTTGGAGACCAACTAACAAGCACAGAGCTAGCAAAATCTATAGGTGCTCTCTTTGTCTCACCAGTGTGCTCAGCATCTTGTGAAATCAAGGACTACGTGAACTATTTACTTGACACTGTGGGTGGCAGAGGCTCATTCATTCTTCTAAGGCAATACTGTTTCTAAAAGGAGGAATAATATTTTTTCTGTAAGCTGTCCCAGTTATAAACAGGAACTTGAATTCCTGAATAACCAGATTTGGATCCAAAATTCACGGTATTTGTGGGTGACTGGGTAAGACTTGTAAAACTTCTGTTTTGCTATCTACTGAAAAGCTGAAGAAGTCAAGAATTGGACCCAGACTTTAGGTGACTTAGCTCCATTCTTTCCTTTACATAGGGGGAATAATGCTGGGATCTGGATAAGGCATCACTCAAAAGAGGAAGATTCAGGGCAGCTCTTTCAAAAGAAATGCAAAGAAGGATGACTTCCTATAAAGAATTTATATCCAGGTAATGTTTTCAGACAAGATAATAAACTGTTCTTTTTTGTCACCCTACCTCCAAGACGAAGACAACTCACTTTTTATGACCTATAAGCCTATTAGAAATTCAAAGGCATATAAACTTTAAATGCTATCAGACTTCTGTTGAAAACTAGGTCTTTTAATGGTTTTTTTTTTTTTTTTTTTTTTTTTTTTTCCCACTCTTATCTCTCCAGATTTTCCAGATCCAACAATTGATGGTGTGGCCTGGCATCTCAGTTGCGCTTAGGTTGTCTTATGTAAAATCCTTAATTTTTTACAAATAATTTGACATTGAAGCCTTACATGTAATATATTTATTTCATTTTTTTCAAAAATTTTAAAGAATATGCTATATATATTTACATCTAGAGATATGATTTCTTTTATAATCACTGTAATTATTGGGCTATGGTCCACATGTCACGACGCATGCTGCTAAGCTTAGATATTTGAAACTGGAAGAACAAGAGACTAACTAAGATATATACAAGTTTTTTTACTGTGATAAAAGTCCATGTGTTCAGGCAAAACACAAGTCAGTGAAGTAGCAGGGAATTTCATCACAACAGCCAAGAAAGTGGGAGAACATTTAATATCTGATCTGCTTTATACACTGTGGATTTACAAGAACTTGGATACTATACAGGAATCTGTTGACTTGAACTGTTTGGCCACAACATAGTGTAGTCAATATTTTTAATTTGCATAGTTAATCCCAAATTTTTATTTGTTGAAAATTGCCTCCAAAAGAAGTAGTGAAAAACCTAGTGCTTAACTATCTAAAGTTTAAAGGGACAAACTATTAGAAACACATTGAGAAGAACAGTTCCTTCATTTAAGGGATGAATTCTGTAACTGAAGGCTTAATTGCCCACACACCGGTCTACAGCACTCTTGTGAGCTGCCCCACAGTGTCTGAGACATGTACAAGAATGGCAGTTTCACACAGGACCTCCAGAAGTCCCAAGTCTTTCTGGAGAAGTTGACGGATGCCAGATGTCTGTCAAGTAGCACAGGTTCCCTATCTCTGGGAAACTTAAGCCACTAAGCTTGATCCCATTTAAGGAAGTAGGAATACTGCAGAAAGACTTAGATCAAGTTCCTGATTATTATTTTAAAATTGCTAGCATCCTTTGTGGGCAGTTGTTTATGGCTTTAGTTGCACATGACTACATTCAGTCTGGTGTATGTGGTTATACCAACCTCTGAAATGTGCTTCTACTGCTCTCCAAAATACACCAGACTTAACATTAACCACAGGCAAAAGTAAACCAGAATTCTCTAAGAGAACTTAATTCTGTTTTAGCAATGGATAAGCAAAATTGTACATGAAGTTACTGGCAAAACAAGTTATAGTTTCACACAACTACCACACATTCACAAGCATCACAATTTTAATGTGCAAACTATATTTACCGGATAATGCTTAGTTTGCAGATTTTACAAGTGCAAACACTACTACATGCGTACTGTACTTTGGGCACAAAAATGACTGGATCTGCAGAGAAATAAACCACGCTTTGGAAAGTTATCCTGTAGTATTACATATAACAAGCTTACCCTGTTTGCTTTTTGATTCTACTATGGCCATATACTCACTGTACTGACGTAGGAGAGACTAAAGAAAAAACTCATTGGCAGGCATTCCCTAGTATTATCAGAGAAATTTTTGAACATTCTATTATCCTTGCAGAACCAAAGTAATCTGAACTACTCTTATTGGACTAATAATCACAGAATCACAGAATCATAAAATGGTTTGGGTTGGAAGGGACCTTAAAGATTATCCAGTTCTCACCCCCCTGCCATGGGCAGGGACACCTTCCACTAGACAGGTTGCTCAGAGCCCATCCAATCTGGCCTGAAACACTTCCCAGGGATGGGGAATTCACAGCTTCTTGGGCAAACAGAGTGTTCACCTTTCTCATATAAAGACATTTTTCCTCATATCCAATCTAAAACAAATCTCCTTCATCTTATGACCACATCCCCTTGTCCTGCCATGTCCTTTATTACATACCCTTGTAAAAACTCCCTTTCCAGCTTTCTTGTAGCTCTGTTTAGCTACTGGAAGCCTGCTTTAAGTTCTCCCCAGAGCCTTCTCCTCTTCAGGCTGAACAATGGAATTCTCTCAGCCTTTCCTAGTATGAGAGGTGTTTCATCCCTCTAATCATCTTGTGGCCCTCCTCTGGACTGTCTCCCATATAGGTCCATGTCCTTCTTGCGCTGAGGACCCCAGAGCTAGATGCAGCACTGCAGGTGAGGTCTCATGAGAGTGGAGTAGAGGGGCAGAGTCCCCTCCCTCACTCTGCTGGCCACGCTGCTTTGGATGCAGCCCAGGACAGGCTGAAGCATTACTTTATTTAATGCCTCAAAGGTTTCCTTCTTGTGCATCTCCTTCTATTTCTTCTTCTTCTAGTCTAGCAATGTCTTATCAGGCTATTAATTCCCAACATATGCAATTTACCTCCCATGTAAACTTCATCCCACAGAACTCTTTATATATCTGGTAAAATAAAGAATGAGTTAAGAGCCAGGACAGAGCTATAAAGTATTGCCAGGATGAAGATATGAATAATATTTTTGTTACACTATAATATTGAAAGACAGATTTTACAACAAATTTTGGTACGTCAGTGATCTATGAAAGACACAGAGCTTTTTTGTCTGTTTGAAAACAACATAATAAAGATTTGTTATTAACAGAACTAATAATGGTAGGAAACTTCAACTCTGAAAAGCGTTAGGAAATGTTACAGCCTACTGGGCTTCAATCTATTATCTAAACACTCACAAACGTACCCATGCTCATCCAATAGACCAGAACAACTCTTGAAGAGCTGTTATGGTCTTGTGAGTGAGTGGCACATAAACCATCCTGCATACGAAGCTCTAACTTCCCTGTACACTTTTACATCTAAGGTTAGTTTATTTTAAGCAATGGAATAAATAATCTGACCCGACCTGTTGACTTGGTTTCATACGAAGTCAGCAACACTCATACATTTTCAAGGTTCGGTGAAAGTCCCAAAGAAAATTAGCACAGTGGTATAATTTCCTTAATGTTTACTTACTTTGCAGCAATTTAATAAAGTTTGAAACAGGATACACCCAATGGATGGGAGAGGTCCTGATATTAGGAGAGAGTAGTATCATAAACAAGAGTGCATCTATTAAGGAATGTTTATGGAGAAAAGAAACTGAGAAATGAGAAAACAACAAAGGAAAAAAAAAAGACACTGACTAGTTTACTGAGGGTAAAAACTTCACTGAATTCCCCAAGGGCTTTATAGTCCTGTGAGGAATAGAGGACTAGATGTTTAATCTCCTTTGAGATGTGGCTGGTTTCCACAATTTAAACGATCATTACCCTTACCGAGCAGCTTCTTATAAACAATTTTGAGCATTTTGTTTCAGCACAAAACTGTCATTAAATGCTGATGTTGTTCCCCCTCTTTCCTGTGCTAGAAGGACCAATTGAGGGTATTTTTTCTTTCTTGCTAGTTTTCTGCTCTTGCCTAGTAACTTGTGAATCATTAACTGGCACTACAGAGCATAGCTGTGAAAATAACTGTGGTTTAGAGCTGCCAATAATGGCCCACTAAAGTTCCTTCCCAGCACATGGCATAAAAACACCTCCAACAAACATTAAAAAGTCTCTTCTGATGTTGCTTAACATTGCCAGCCTGCTTGGGCTTAAAAAGCACAATAAAGAGGTTGCTTTCTAGATTTTCATATGCCAAATGGGAGGTGCTTGCTGGTGAAGCTTTTCCCTGAGGGAAAACAGAGCAGCTGAGTTACCTCATGCTGCAAAGTTGATGTTTGGATGATCCCACTCTGGGGAAGCATACATAAGTGCCACAGTCAAGCTGCTACTAGTGGATGTGTCTGTACTCAGCAACTAAGCAGTAGGAAAGTTCAAGAGAAAAAAAAGGAGCATCATAAAGATACTCTTTGAGAGCACATGACATCCAGCACAAGCCATTATGCAGCAGCCTGAGTATGCCAAGGAACAACAGTATGAATACAAAAAGTGAGTGTTTGAAGTCTTAGTGGAATTCCCTGAAAATATAGCCACTTGAGGAATCTATTTCTTCAGAAAATACCTTGTGCTGCTGGGATATTTGGGGGATTCTATTTTCAATACCTGTGTTCTGGATCTAGTGAAGCAATGCTTTTATCACGACTATAAAATGGTTATGAGCCAATTCCTCATATGAAACAGTCAGTAACAGTGGGGCCTTTTTATGACAAACATGATGTCAGACAAAGGGCATCAGGACTCAGTCTTTGTACTACAATACAAAATAACAATACATAAACACCTTTGTGAAAGCAGCTTGAAACCCCATGTTTTCTATTAAAAAGTCATGTTCAATCTTCACTGTTGATAGAACAGAATAGCTAACACAGAGAACACTGTATATCAGAAAGGTCAATAGTTATTATGAGCTACAAATATATTTTTTTCCATCCTTCAGGCTGTTTAGCGCATATCACAGCATGAGCAGCTGTCTTCTTTAATGCTTTTAAAATTAGAATCCCAAAGAGGAAGAAAAAATTACATTTGCAATGATTGCTCTTTGCTTTTGTAAGTTTACTTTAATACACTATTTTATATACATGAATCTTCCATGCAGCCTAACCAAGGGGCAGTAACTGGTTGCTAGTATCTACTGGATTGTTACATCAATGCATATAGAATCCTGACAAAACAATCACTTTGCACAAATTGTGCAACCTTGTTGAATAACCTGTCTAGAAAAGTATGCAGCTACTGGGCATATGTTTAAACCAGGCAAGTGCACATGTGCAAACACAGACTGATCGTTACTACTGGTGAATGCTTACTGGCTTAGCAGCAATAAACAGAGAGGGCCACCTGACCGACCATTTTCTGTTCACACACTGAAAAGGGAGAAAAAAGACGGTGGTAAAACTGTGGCACCATTTGACCTTATAGTTTTCAAACATGGCAAGTATCTGGGTTCATCTTCGCTAACAGTGAACAACTACTTAACACCACAAAGAGGTTTCCATTCCCTTCTTTGGATTTCAATCATATTGGATCTATCAAACTATTCCACTTTCCAAGTTTAAACCTTATCTGAATGCATATTGGTGTGTCAAATGCAAACCAGTACTCTACAAATATTTTGAAGCATGGAAGGCAAGATGTAATTTTCTTTATAAAACAAATTTTTAGCTAATTTAGAATGGTTCAATGATAAAAACTCAAACAAGCAAACTGGAGTTACACACGGTATGTTGTCAAGGGAAAATATGTATAATTGTCTGGAAAACTGTTTTCATCATATGTTTAATGTTTTACTTACAGATAACTGCATCACTGGACAGTCAGTGGCAATAGGCACGGTGCAAAGCACCATGTCATGGCTTCATAATTCAGCATACAGTCAAGCGACACTTTTAAAACGTAAGAAAACATAATTTTGCATACTCAGAATCTACTTATCCCTCTCAAAACCAGGTTTAACTAGCACTGGTATTTTTCTATAAAAAGAATAATGGAAACAATGAAGAAATATAGCCCTTCTCATACTTTGCCAAACAAGTAGCACTTAAAAATATCCCATAAATATAACTATTATTTAAAACCTGAAAATACTTATGTCCTCAACAGTGTGCATCCAAATGTATTTCAGAATGCCGTTAACATTTACATCATCACAAGATTCTCGGTGCGATTGTCCCTTCTCATCTGTCACTTAGACACTCTATGACCCGGTCCAGGATAAGATGAATCAGACAGGCTGCTGCTAATCCTGCAGCTTCTGAGAGATTTGCTAGCACAGCTGGCATATCAGGTAGCTGATGCTCTTGGGATGCTTTGATGATGTTGGTAGTGCTTTCAGCAGCAGTCCTCACCTCCAACACACATTCCTGGTTGAAAAAAGGGTAAGAGACCCAACTTCCCAGGTTTCTCTATGACTTTGTCTCTTATTAAAACTGCTTCCTTGTTCCTGTTACAGTATTTTCTCCTCAGGGCAGCATATTAAATTAAAATATGGCAACAATATTCCTAAGGTACACCAAGAGAGTTCTTATACAGATAATTTAGCACTTATAGATTTATTTACTTATGCAGAATTTATAAAAAAGCTGAAAAAAATGACAAGTGCTATGCCATTGAAATTCAAAAAGAGTTGAGAACAAGTATCTCCAAAAATGACAGACTTGAGGCTGCTGAAGAAAAAAACCCTAGGGGTTGTTTCTGTGGGCTGCAGCTATGCATTATTCTTAGAAAACTATTCATTCAAATTATTTAGTAAAACAAATGTCAAGTGGACTGGAGATCTTACTTTTATTATATTTTCTGCCTTTATCTATTTATTTTGTGCTGTGGAATTAAGAAGGCTTTTGACAGACATAATCAGAACCTGTCATATAACACAGGAAACAGCACGTTAAAAAATCAGCCCACACTGCAGATATTTTGGCATATTTATCACAAGGCTTGAATGGTAAACAACAGAACAGAATTCTGGGGTATTTTTGGCTTTATTTTAATAATGGGAACAATGACTTTTTTCCCCATAATGCCCCTTCAATTCAAGCACTAAGCAAAGTAAGGCCAGACCCATGATAATAGGAATAAGGTGATCAATAAAAATTGTTCTTCCTTTTGGTAATCCATTTTTCTTCCTTCAGTGTTTGCAAACTGAGTAACTTGGAGAATGAGCATTTAGGCACAGGCAGAACATGGTATGATTGGTGAAATTTCCGTGGTACAGTATTTTCTGAGTTTTTCTGAGTTAAAATTTTTCTACGTTGTATCTTCACAATCCTGGAGCTTGAACCGTTTCTTTTTTTCTCCAAGTCTGAAGATCACCCCATGGATTAGCAAATGATTGAGGATTGTCTCTTAAAAGACTCTTTAAAAAACTGTCAGAATCAACCCCAGACAAAGATTTATTATGAACTATTTAAAGGGCTTAATATATGTATCCCCAAAGAGCCCTTGGAGCAAACTAGAAAGGAAGAATGGAAATCTCAAAGAATGGGAAAAATCTCCAATGCCTCACTTTCTTCACACCATGATTACTGTTTACTCAAAGGATAAAATGCCTAACCTGTCACATGCAGTCTTCAGAAGCTATGTTATTGCTGATGTACAGTAAAAAACCCAAAACAATGAGCCTCGACAGTAATATGCCTAAGAAAGGCAGCTGTAATTTGCTTTCTAACCTGTCCACTAACACACTAATGTGGATACATCTTGTAGAAAGCACTGATCTCCTGACCCAGACAGCAATCAAACAACTGCCAGAGTGTTTGCTGTCACACAAGCTGTGACCATTACCTTAATTATATGTTACCACATAACAAACCTTCCCTAATGAGCAACTCTTCTCCCACCCATGTGCCAGCTAACCCTTCCGTCCTTGAAGAGCATCACTACAGATGATTTAAATTTGAAATTTGAAAAGCATATTCATATTCAGTACTTCCCACAGATAAAGATATGTATTTTAACAAGGTTAGTTGTTTTATTATAGTGCCAAGGCAATAAAATGTACAGGCTCATATTAAACAAAGGGAATTAGAAAGAAACATACTATATATGACTGGAAAACTTTAAGTAAAGCTGCATATGGCCTTTGATTATATGTTCATGTATAAATACATCCATCTTTGCATATTTCTTTGTGTTTAGAGAAGTACATAAAATACTTCCATAATGATATTTTTCACTTTGTGCCTAAGCCCAAGAATGGTACCCAGGTCATGGTTCACACAAATGCTTGTTTTCCCTCTCTGGTGCCAACTTCCAGCAGGTTACATTTTTTCTTCACTTGTAGTTTTTATACCCATATTTTCCCCCAGCATTTTATTTCCTTCTATTGTCAGGTATTGAGGACATTCCCATTCAATTCACAGGACACCATATTCTTATGAACAAATAAAAGACAACTTCTGTCTCCACAGAAATTACCTGTGTTCTACCTCAGATGCAGTACTGGAAAAAAGGGGAAAGAGTGAGGCATAGGAATCTGGTTTTGGTCTGTCTGGGTTGTTAACCTCTCTTCTTATGGGACAATTTAAACATTCTAGCCATTCATGCTAAATGCATATCTAACCTAGAGTAATTCAGTGGGAAGCATCTGCAGACTTCCCACCTGCTATGTGTTTTACTTCAGTGGTGACTGTCAGTGTCAAAACCCATGAAAATGCAGCTATTACATCAAAAGAAGATCAGGAGGAACAGGAGAAGGACCTAAATAGCAATGAGAGCAGACAATTGAACAGCAGAGCAACAGATGAAATTTCACACAAACAAGGGCAAGACGTAGCACATTTTTGAAGAAATAGAAACTCCTCTACATTCAGGAGCTTTAAATAGTTTTAATTAGGCAATAACAGGAAATGGAAATATCTCACTGAAAACATCTGCTCTGTATGGAGACTGTTATAGCTAAAGACTTAAATGAGATGTTAGAACACAATAAAAAAAATTTAAAAGTAATAAATGTATAAAGAAAATATTACTATGCCATTATGTAACTTCATGGACCAGACTTTCAATTGGTATTGTGTTCAGTTCTAGTCACGTTATTAAAAAAGAGAATGATGGAAACAGAAAAACTTAAGTAGAAGGACATCTGAAGAGAGATTAATGAGATTATAAATATTTAGCTTTGAGAGCAGATAAATGTGACAAAAGATACATAAAATAATGAATGATACATAAAAGATAGCATAAGAACAGGATTTTTTCAATAAATTGAAGGGAAAACACATTTTGAACTGATAAACACAAAATTATTGAAATAAATAATTTTCACCACACAACATGTAACCTATACAATTATCTATCTAAGAACTTCAAAAGAATGACTAAATATCTCTGAGGCTAACTAGAATAACCATACTTCACTATGCATAATAAAATTTACATGAAATATCAAGTTTTCTAATTCAACTTATATGGCACAGTTACCATGCTGAAGATTTTACACGTGATTTGGAAGTATTTAGTACCTGCTACTGTAAATGGTAAGATAGTGGGCTAGATAAATATTCAATATTGACTTATAGAAGTTCCTGTGTTCCTATGAAATTCCTCTTCCACATAAAGATCTGTGCCAGGAGATGCTTCTCATTTACTCATCCCCCACCCCTCGTGGTTTATAATTCTCTAATAGTTTCAAAGTATTCAGTAGCATAGAAAAAAAATTGAGTCCCTCCAGAAAGGGTATGTAAATATATGGTCTTCTCTTTCCTTCATTTGCTGGCTTTGAATTGGAACATTCTCATGAACTTTATCTAGAAGTTATAAACAGCAACATAAAGCTGATTTGTATTACAGTTAGAGTAAATTCTGAAGCAAAGGAGATCTGTGGTGAACCTCTTGCCAGTGCTTCTCTTCTTTGAGTATTGAAAAATTCAAATACTTTCAGCTGAAGTCATTACAAGTCCTTGAATGGACTTAACATTAAGTAAACACCTTGGTAAAGCTTCTACAGGCAAATTAACCAGAAAAGGAAGGTCAAAGAAGGTGTACTCCCCTGACAAAGAATGCTGGAAAACTGGTAATAATGGATGAGGAGAAGGCTGAGGTACTCAACACCTTTTTTGTCCGTCTTCAAGGGCAACCTCACTTCCCACACATCTGGAGTGAATGGACAGCAGGATGGAGACTGGGGGAGCAAAGTCCCTCTCACTGTAAGTAAAGATGAGGTTCATGATCACGAACCTGAACATAGGTAAGTCTATTGGACACAATGAGATGCATTTCACAGTCCTGAGGGAATTGGCTGATGTAGTGGCCAATCTCCATGAGATTTGAAAAGCCATGGCAGTCAGGTGAAGTCCCAGTTGACTGGAAAAAGGGAAATATTGCACCCATCTTTAAAAAGGGTAGAAAGGAGGACCCTGGGAACTACCATCCTGTCAGTCTCACCTCTGTGCCTGGGAAGGTCATGTAACAGATCCTCCCAGAAACTGTGCTAAGGCACACAGAGGACAGGGAGGTGGTTCTAGACAGGCAGGACAGCTTCACCCAGGGCAAGTCCTGCCTGACCAAACCTATGACTTTCTGTGTGATGGAGTGACTCTGTCAGTGGACAGGGGAAGGGCTACAGATGTCATTTATCTGCACTTCTGTAAAGCCTTTGACAGGCTCCCTCCTAATAGCATTCTCTCTAAGTGGGAGAGAGATGGATTCAATGAGTGGATCGTTAGGTGGATATGGAATTGGTGGTCAGTGGCTCAGAATCCTGATGGACATCAGTGACAAGAGGTGGCCCTCACGGGTCCATATTGGGACCAGTGTTATTTAATATCTTCATTAATGACATAGATGAAGGGAGGATCCTCTCAGCAAATTTGCAGTTGACATCAGGGCGAGTGGTGTGGTTGACACACCTGAGGGATGGGATGCCATCCAGAGGGACCAGGACAAGCTCATGGAGTGGGCCCATGGAAATATCATGAGTTTTAACAAGAGCAAGTGCTGGTGCTGCACCTGGGTTGGAGCAACCCTGAATATTAACACAGGCTGGTTAACAAGACAGCAGGGAGAGGGAGAGGATTCTGCTCTGCTCTGCTCTGGTGAGACCCCACCTGCAGTGCTGCATCCAGCTCTGGGGTTTCCAGCACAGGAAGGATGTTGACCTGTTGGAGGGAGTCCAGAGGAGGCCACCAAGATGATCGGAGGGGCGGAGCACCTCTCCTGTGGGTAAAAGCTAAGAGAATTGGTATTGTTCAGCCAGGAAAAGAGAAGGCTTCAGAGTAACCTAATTGNAATATTAACACAGGCTGGTTAACAAGACAGCAGGGAGAGGGAGAGGATTCTGCTCTGCTCTGCTCTGGTGAGACCCCACCTGCAGTGCTGCATCCAGCTCTGGGGTTTCCAGCACAGGAAGGATGTTGACCTGTTGGAGGGAGTCCAGAGGAGGCCACCAAGATGATCGGAGGGGCGGAGCACCTCTCCTGTGGGTAAAAGCTAAGAGAATTGGTATTGTTCAGCCAGGAAAAGAGAAGGCTTCAGAGTAACCTAATTGTGGCCTTCCAGTACCTGAACGGAGCCTACAAGAAAGCTGGAGAGAGACTTTGTGCAGGGGCATGTGGTGACAGGGCAAGGAATAATGGCTTCAAACTGAGAGTATGTTTAGATTAGATATGAGGAAGAAATTCTTTATTATGAGAATGGTGAGGAACAGGTTGCCCTGAGAAGTTGTGGATTCCCCATCCCTGAAAGTGTTTCAGGCCAAGCCGGATGGGGCTGTGAACAACTTGGTCTAGTCAAAGGTATCTCTGTCCATGGCAGTGGGATTGGAACTAGATGATTTTTAAGGTCACTTCCAACCCAACCCATTCTATGATTCTATGATGATTTCCTCAGAACTGAGAAATTCCATCTTTCAGCTGGGCTAAGATGTCTGCCTTTGCTGCATACATGTAATATATTTATATTATATATNATTATGAGAATGGTGAGGAACAGGTTGCCCTGAGAAGTTGTGGATTCCCCATCCCTGAAAGTGTTTCAGGCCAAGCCGGATGGGGCTGTGAACAACTTGGTCTAGTCAAAGGTATCTCTGTCCATGGCAGTGGGATTGGAACTAGATGATTTTTAAGGTCACTTCCAACCCAACCCATTCTATGATTCTATGATGATTTCCTCAGAACTGAGAAATTCCATCTTTCAGCTGGGCTAAGATGTCTGCCTTTGCTGCATACATGTAATATATTTATATTATATATAAATGTAGACATGTTCTCTACATTTTCCCCACTCTACTACTTACATGGGAAAAAGCAGTGTTCAGGGCTTGCCCATCGCCATTATGGGATTTTTTTTGAAGAATCTATGCTTAAATTGATTTCTTTAATCACTACAGATGATCTTTAAAGATAAAAGATTGTTATTACATAGCTTGTATAAGAATTAAGGCTTTATAGAGAATAATAATTATAACACAGTTTTCCAAGAAATTATAATAGAGATGTTGCATATTACACATTGCAAAGAGTTTTGCAGTCAGATTATACTTTGTATATTAAAAATATTATTATAAGAATTTTAATTTAATCGTGGTACATTTTTAATGAACAATTATGAGGTAATTAGGGAAGACCATGAATCTTATGTGCAAATATGTTCTATAAACATGTATGTCTTGCCACAAAAAAAAAATACAAATCGTAACAGTAAATTAACATGTTTTAATGAAATGTTACATAAATTCTTATACACTGTAAATTATGACTTGTAATGTAAAATTACTTTTCAAAGCCAAAAGATGATATAGGACCAACAGTGATCCATGCTCTCTTTGTTCTCTCTTACTGCCTTAGTGAAAACATAGATCATTAAATGGCTGACTATTCTACAGAAAAGAGTTTTCTAGGTCAAAAAATTTAATTTCAGAATGACTTTGATTAATTGACATTTCTATCAAAATACAAAAGGAAACCCTTATCTCCAAAATGGTTTTGTAAAAAAATGTCTGGTTTTTTCCTACTTAGGCACCCCAGATACTCCTAGAAAATCCCAGCAGAGTGCAAATAGTGATTTCATATACAAAATGTTAGTAGCTGCTTAATATAATCAGGTGTTAGAATAATGATAATGATTACCTCATCATATTGGTAATTTTTGCATTCTGTTAGCAAATTTTGCTTTTGCTAACATGATGCAAAAGTTGTTAATATAATGAGTCTCATTGTATTAGCAACTTTCTATCACATTAACAAAGATTAAATTTGCTAATGTAATATGACAGTCAGTAACGTAAGATTAGTGTAAACAGAGACCAAAATCTCTGTAGACCTCCTAAAGGTAATGCTGAACATGTAAGCAATGCTCATTTGTTTTTCCTTTGCTAGCTATACCTTGAGTGCCCTAAGTGTCACATCCATCTGTACTCCCTGAGTGTTCTCCAGGAAGGTCCACTTTATGGAACACTGGCAGCCATGAGACAATGATTAACTTTTGATGCAAAATCATGAACCGTAAAGTGACTTGTTAGAAGATAAGTGACTCATGCAAATGGATCAGCTGATGTTTATACAACCTAGAGATGTGTTCATGAAAACTGACATTAGCAATATTGCTGATTAATTTATATAGGACCTCCCATGATGAGCATACTGATACCTCCAGAAATACTGAAGAGTTACAGCAAACATCCTTGGACTGCATTGCTCATGGGGGTCTCCCAAAAGAGACTTCACATGTTAGGAATTTATGCCACAATTGCCACAACATTATTAAGTGACAAAGAGCCTGATTACAGTGATTTTTTACTTGTATAACACAATGTCAAAATGGCTGCACAACCCCCACACACCTGCACAAGTGACTTGGGAAGTAAGATATGCTTAGCCATGTATATATAAAGGAAAATTAAGGGGCTTTAGTTGAGTCAAGGATCCCTCACTCCTGCTGTAACACTGGCACCATTCATGCTCCTGGGGTAATGTTTCACCTCGCCTTCCCAGACTTCAGAGGAGGGTCCCAGACATGAGGAGCCACAGAGAAGCTGCAGCCCTTTGTGAGTATGGAAATACAGGTCCTTCTTCTCAGAGGAAGCCTAACCTTGCCTAAATGGTCTGACTTTAATGAGTAGCGGAGTAACATGCCAAGTTAAAGAAGAATTGTGACAGACTGTTACTACAAGAGAGCTTTAGAAGAGGAGCTTGCTCTCAGCTTCTATTTTGAGACTTTTAGGACAAGCCACATACCAAATACGGACACTATTATTCTTATATCCTGTCTTAGAACAACCTAAAAAATGTAAGTGCTCCTTCTTGAAGTCTACATGCATCCAGTGTTGGGATTTACCAGACTACAACATGTGGGTTCCAGAATGCAATTCTTGTTTGACAAAAGTGAAAATTAAATGCAACAGTTAGTTAACACAAGAACTATTTACAGTAGCAAGCAGTTAAACATCACTAAAATATTCTGAGTAGAAAAATCAACTGTTTGTCTCCAGTCTGGGGTGAAAAACCATGGAATCAGAAAGACAGTAGACATAAGCTTTCCATGAAAAACCTCAGCACAGCCTCATGCAAAGAATGACAGCTACTTGATACATAGTCTCTCTCTTCCTTTCAGAAAAAACATCCAATAAACTCAGCCCATATCACATAGTAACAAAAGCTAAAAGCAAGCAAAATTCCTGCAGAACAGAGCTGCTGAGCAAACTGGGAACCCAATAAGTAAACTTGAAAACTGTGCGGATAAACAAAACATATGTTCCAAATTTTCATTTGCTTTGTGCTCAATTTGATTTTATAGCTATTGAATCAGTTTTGTGGTCAAGCACAAAAAAGTTAGAATAGCACATGTGAATCATGTGAGCTGTGAAGTCCTAGATCCAATCGCACAACTGCAGGTACCATGACAAGCTGTCTCAGCAAAGGAAGGGGCTGAAGGGGGAGCTATATATTTAAGAAGGTTCATCTATTGAATATAAAGGGCCTTTTGACATTAGAAGAAGTTAAAACTGGATTCACAGCATTATGTTAATATGTACATTTCTTTTACTATAAACAGCAGGATGAATTCAAGAAAAAACTACTTTTGTGATAAATGATATTTCAGTTCATAGTACTAAAATATAAAAAGGAACAATCATGAGTTTTCCACTTCTTTTCCTTCAGTTCTTGGAATGTGATTTCTGCGAACAATTGTTTAATTAGAAGACTATTTCTTTCAGTGAAGTGTAAAAGCGAAGCCCTAACCACTTATTGTTATGAACAGTATGTGGTTTTTTCCTTGTTAGAGCAGTATTTCTGGAGCTGATTCATGACTGAATTCTAATATGGCAAACTGTATTCTGCCGATCTAAATTTCACTGGCACAGGGTTTTTTTTCTTTTTTTCATGCAGAAATCCTATTCTATCTTGCCCAATTTTATATGACTCTGACAGTTCACAGCTGAGCAGTTCAGAGAAATATACAGCTTCCTTAATTCGCCTCACTTGACAAAAGCAGGACCTGATCCTGCTAGTCAGCTTTAAAATTGCATTTGGAAGCTGTCATGGAAATCACGTGAGAGACAAACTGGTTCTCAACATTTCAGAAAATTAGGTCACTTATTTAGGACATTAAAAAGAACTTAGGAGTTATGACTTGAGGCACACATTATATTTCTTTGCCAGTGTAGTCCCCTTACCTAGTGTAAAGAAATAGATTCTTAATAATGTAATTATAATAAGCTAATCTGTCTTTAAAAGTTCCTTTAGAGACATATTTTGTGATACAACCCTTTATGTTTATGCTGAATTGTATGAATGATGATGGGCCTTTTTTCACAAAGCTTCCATAATGTCAAAGATCTTTGGAGTGAGCACAAGAAAATTTAGGTCACACATGGATAACACCATGAAACAACAAAAGCCTAAACCAGGGCAGAAACCCTAATGGCAACTGGGGCAGGTGTTTGAGGAATATATTGTATTCTCCTAAGGCACAGCAGCAGAGTGACATGAGAAACAAAGTAATCTGTTTACATTTTTTTCCCCTGTGTGCTTTGTATCACATAATTGCAGCATGTATTGCACACAATTTTACTCTGCCATTTTCAGCCTAATCTTAGCCTGTTTGTGTAATTTCCCAGTCCCGTTGACAACCCTGAAGCATATCCATGAATTAGTAGAGGATTGTGTTGGAGGAGATGGCCAGGTCATTCTGGTCCAGTGCCACATACATCCCTTGACACTTGAGCCATAGGAGAATCCCTGACAGGGGCAGCAGTTCCAGGATTGATGTCATCTGCGGGCCAGCCACTAGAAGTCAGCAGTCACATACACTCTTACAAACAGCAAAAAAAAGAAAAAGTGTATAGGATAAGCATCTTGCTAACTGCAATCTATAGCCAGAATCCTGGATTGTGCTAGAGCACCTCAGAGCGCCAAGAGCTGCCCGAACGCCCACCCCTCTAAGCATTGCCCAGACTCCGTACATAACAACTCACTACAGCACACAAAGACATGGGCATTGCTTTTGTACAGACAACTGAGCTGCCATTTAGGCATCTCTCCTGGGTTCCCTGTGTCTGGAAGGGAAGTACAGTTTGTGGGGAGGAAGGACTGAATGGTGCATGGGCCTGTGTGATTGAGTACCATTGAGCAAATGCAGAAACTACCATGAAAGCTGCTGGGGCTGGATATGTCCAAACAAAAGCCATAGTATTACCATCCTGTCCTTAGACAACACAATATTATTTTTAGTGTCATGTGCTGTATTACATTATTTGATAAAAGTAAATGCAAGAATTTGCCAGATGACTTGACTTCTGTCCTCGTCAGATTATTTTGTTTAGTTTCTGATGAAAAATGTAAGACAAGCTTTGCAAAATTATTTTTGTGGATTCTCTTTTCAGCTTCTTTTCCCTTCCTATTGCCACATCTAATCTATTTACCTATGGCTCAATCATTGATTTATGTCCACTGGAAAGATAGATACACATCCTGTAAGTGATATCAGCTTATTTTTGTTACGTTATATACAGAGAACGGATACTTTGAATTGCGTCTGTGAATAAAAGCATTGCAAATTGTTATTAATTATACCCTAAGGAAGATGTATTCCACTGCTGAACTTTCTGAAAAAGGAAAAATGTAATAATTCTTTTCTTCACTGAACAGTTTTTTCCTTCATTATGGGACTGCTGAAGAACACAGTATTTCTTTTACCATGCAGTTCTGGAAGTGCCAATTCGGTAAAAAACATATTTTTGGGGTATTTAAAAATATAAAAAAGTTACAAAAGCTTGCATGGAAGCTCCACGTATGTCTGCTTAACAAAAATAGCCTTTGAACTGCAAAGAAATTTAGTGATGATTACTGTTCACTGAAAAACTAATACAAAATGTTATTCATCTATTTCTTTTCCTGATCATGTGTTTATCTATCATTTTGCAGTTTTCAGTGGAGCAGATGTGCTATGACAGAAACAGCAGCTACAGTATTTGCTCCACATATAGAAACAACAAGCAAATGTGACTCATATCCTGGATTACATTAAACAAAATGGAAGAGTGACAAAAAAAATCTGTTAGTCTAACAACAGATTTTAATTGCAAACTAAATTGAAATTCATTTGTTTAAAAAAGTGTTTTCAAATGTTAACTCACAGATTTATACTGTAGTTTTTGCCAAAAATGTTAATGTTGTGAGGTGAAATCCTGTTTCTAATGAGGTCACTAGAGCTTTGTCACTGCATCTGGGGGCAAGAGTCCATCTTGGTCCTTTATTTGGTTCCCCCAGATAATTTTATGTACACCAGACTAGCACTAAGCTTTCACTTGTCTTAAAAAAAACCCCAAACCTTTAGGGCTGCAAATGATTAAATGCAATTAAGGATTTGTCCATAAAAATGTAATCAACAATTATCATTCAATGATTGGCTGCAGAGACCTGGGCTTGAAATATGAGCTATTTGTCAGAGGGCAAACTCAAATGTCTTTAACACAAGCAGGTTCTCTGCTCTTGACCTATTAAAACTTTGTTTGCTGTTTTACTTGCTGGTGAACAAGTCATGCAGAAAGGTGTTGAGGAAATGAGCCAGCGTGCTCCCCAGGTGATATAAATGCTTTATCAAACTGATCCCTGCCTTGTTATGTAAACTATACCAGGTACCGTTCGTTTTAAACAGAGAGATAAACAGATCTAATATGCTTCAGGGCGTCATGTTTTATGCATGAACTGCTTTTTATTTTTATATTAAAGATTTTCCTGACACAACCCTTTGCGATGAAGGAAAGCTCCAATATAATGTCTTAACTACAACCACTGCAGCACCTGCAAGTTCAAAGTACTGAGACCGATATTCCCTGATCAGATAGTCCCATGTTAACCTATTTAATTAATTCTTAATAAACAATTAATTTTTTAGTGAAATACCTCTTGCAATGAGAAAGTCTCTCTCCAAGGATAAATGAGGTAATCCTCTGAGAAGGAATTTATAAATAACTTGGTCTATCTGTCTATTTACAATATTTAGCTGACTACTCTTTGCTTTCACTTGTCTGATTTATCATTCGTTTTCTTATTTATTTTACAATTTTCAACCTGAAGTGATATCAGATAGAACATTTTTAACTTTTTCAGGAGTAATATCCCATTTCTTTTTATAGCAATGGGATTAAATTCTACTTTCAGTTTTCATGGGAGCAAATGCTGAATATCACCAGAGATTTCAGTTACTTAAGATTTAGATCCATAAACAAGACCAAGATTTAGTCAGCTGTCTTGAATTTGAGATATGCAAGATGAAAGTGAACACATTTATTCTTTCATTTAAAAAAATGGGCCTACAGAATGTTACACGGATCCACTTTGAGAACTATGTATGCTTTTACCATAAAAATTATTTTAAAATCCTTGGTGTTGGTTTAATATTCAATGTCATATTCTGAAATTTTAAGGATAATTATAGAACGTTATTTTCTTAGAACTGTATAAGAAGAAAGAGGAAAAAAGTCTTATGTGGATTTTCATATACACAGAAATATTTTTTTATCCTATCTAAAACAAGATTTGAAGTACACTTCCTAATCTGAGTACAGCCTTAACTATGGAGTCACTAGAGACACCCTTGTTATTGATCTGCTTCTACCAACAGGTTTGTATGAATGCATATACATATGCACTAGTCCAGATATACATACATGTATTCAAATGGCTTTTGCATATCCTCCTTACGAGTTTCCATTGACTAATTAATTAAAAATAGTTGGTCATAATGGTTTATAGCGCACTATTTGCATTATGCTCAACACAACAGTTGTAATAACTCTCAGGCTGATAAGACTAGTAGGTTTAGTCTGCCTCAGTTCACATTTTCAAGGCTGAAAAAAATTCTCTACCTGATAAAAGCCTTGTTTTAGCAAGAACATATGCACAAAGATAGCACAAAACACATGATTTTAATGCTGAAGGTGTCTGAATAACAAGTTAAAACTGGATAATATAACAGTCTTCACTAAAAGTCTAGTTTGTTTATATTCATAATGTAATATTTACTTTTCTGGATACATGATGCCTTCCTTCCCTTTATTCCATCTGCAACTCAAAATAGAAAAACTAATGAAATTTAACTCTCTGTAAGTCTTTTTTGTGGAAGGACTGAATTATAACTTTTTAATTTAGTCAAGTAAAGAATTATTACAGTAGGACTCTAGGGCAGGAATGTGTTAATAAAATCATACTCTCTGCCTTTTCATTTAAAATAATCCCCTTGAGCTGATTAAATGAAATATCACTTGTTTAATAACTGACAGAACATTATTTTTAAGCAGAAGTGTTTTGCATATCTTCCTATCCTGATTTTAATTCTAGGCACAAAGTAGTGAAGGCACTGACATCACACAAAGGGAGTAGAGTTTAGCACTTGGATATAGTTTGTCCTGTCATAGTGGCATCTATAATTTAGTGTGAAGCAGTGAGGTAGACAGAGCATTATCATTAGAAATCATCCTGAACAGGGATATAAAACACAGTTGCAATAACACTTGTCAGAAAGGTGACTGCAGTCAAAACTAATATCCAAGAGTTTCAAGATAAATGCTGACACTGCAGTCATCTTACAAAGACTATTATTGCTCAAAAAAACCCACCCCAAAATGAAAAAAACCCCAAAACCCAACTGTGAACCTCCCCCAGAGAGAACAAGTTAGTGTGAAGTTTGTATCAAGGGTGGCATAAACTTAGTAAGATTTATGATAAGTTAGTCTTTCTGGCTTAATGACTTTAAGCAATTTCTCTCTCCACACTCTCCCCATTATCTGGAGTATCTGAGTGCAATACTCAGAACAGGTGAATAACTGTGCTGCTTCCAGGTTCAATCGGTCTCTCTGCTCCCCACTTCCTCAGCCTTTTTATTCCTCAAAACCCACTTGATTTTCTCAGTCTTATACTCATCTCTTGGAATGCAGATGTGATTTTATAGTCTTTTACCACTGATTGCATAACCGCAAAGCCACAAGGAAGCTACCAAATCATAATCGTAGCCTTGAAACTTGGAGGTAAGAACAGTAATTTCATTGTGTTTGTTTCTTTGGCATTCACAATGCATACCTCTGTGTACATACACAGATGCACACGAACACTGTCTCTTTAGTACACTGATTCATAGCACTACGTCTTTGCAGATGGACTGCAGGACAAGATGCAGGTGTGGTGTACAAGGTATTTCTCCTGCTACAGGCAACCTGTCCTGATCAGAGACACAGAATGGACACAGTGCTTTGAGTGCCTCTGGAGCTTGGTATTCCAGGTTAGATGACTTCCAACAGATGACTTCCAACTTCTCAGCACTGCTGAGAAATGGGAAGAAAATCTGCTATAATCTCTATGTTCTGTTCTAGGCCCCAGCCATTTTCAGTGCATCAAATATTCTGAGTCCAACGTTGTTTATATGAGAATCATCATTTTCCAAGGTCTACTACTATTTGTCTGAAGAAAGCAAGCAGGAGGTTCTTTAGGGAAGACCTAAGTGTAATGTGTGAAGTGATCAGCTAGCAGAAGCTCTTGAGCTCTATTATGCAGTATTATGTGGTTTTATAGAAACTCAAACATAATAGAACAAGACTAATTTTGTATTGGTCTAATGTATTTAATTAAAAATAAAGGAGAGTATGAATCCTTGTTACTACTACAGGACTTAAGAGGACTGCTTGTTCAACAATTTCTGTCTGATTATAGATAACAACAAATGCCTCTGGAAAAAGAACCAGATGACCTGTTGTGCACCATGGATAACGTGCATGTAGAAGATCTTTCTTCCTAAATTACCAATTGGCATCTAAATTGACTTGAAGCACAATACACTCTTCTATATAAATATTGTAACTGAAATTAAAAGGGAATGCTGTCACCATATATAAATGCCCACATATTTTAAAAGTCTGGTCTGCCTTTGACTGTGGGGTTAATTAGTGGCAATGAGTTCCACACATCCACAGCACTTGACAAATATGCTTCCTTTTACCTGTTTTCCTGATCTTCCATATGAGTTTTACTAAATGGATTCCTATACCTCCAATATATACCTCCAATATATATATTCCTATACCTCCAATCATGTCTACAATTCATGTCTAAAGCCATTTCATACTTGTTATATCATGTGTACGTTAATTGAAATAGCACATATAAACCCACGTAATTTTTAAAAGTAATTTTAGTACAGTTTTCCACAACATTTTTGTAGATCAGGAAAATGTCTCACTCCTAGGCAATCATTGTTATCCTGCAGGTTTCTGCCTTCCTTTTTACTGGAACACTGTATATTTTCTAGCAACCTGGGCATTTCTCCTTTCCTTCATATTTCTTCTTTTGTTAAATACCATCTAGATCTTACAAATGTATCAGTTTGTTTGGATATCTTCTGTTTTGGAATCTCAGGTTTTGTGTGCAGTTGTTTAGTCTCAGTGAACAACTTTAAAACATCAGTGCCAGTTTAGACTAATAGAAAGAACATTAACTAAATTGCCTTTATTACATGCAAATTCAGTAAACTGAGCAGTGCATTTCTAACATAGCCTTACTTCTCTTTTTTTCCCCACACATAACCCAATTTACTTTTAACTCTTGCTCTTAGTTCTCCGAATTACCACCTTGCAGTTAACTGCATGGTCTTGACATATTCCTGTTGTCTTTACTGTGATGGATTTATGTTTTTTCTGCAAAATTGGATTTTCACAATAACCTCAGGAATTTCACCATTTAAAGTCATTACTACTCTTGGTAAGTTCACATATGATGCCATTCAGTTGTCATTACTTAAATGAGTTTCATGATGAATTTATGGATAACAATTTCCCAATACTGGTTAATGAATCTATGGATTACAGTTTCCCTGTATGGGCTACATTCAGCTCTTTCCTTTATTCAGGATTCCCCAGCTTACTTCTTGGAGTAGTAGCGGCAATTTGTGATGTGAATAATTCTACCTACACCCTGATACTGAAAAAAGTCATATTGGAGGCTGAACTGTAACTATTTTTGAACCAACATCTTTTATAATGTGAAAGATCAAGGTAGAAAACAGACCCACCACTTCTGTGTGCCAAAAGCCACAAGTGTTTCAAGTGTCAAGAATAGTTTACTGAAATCTTGCCAAGGTGTGAAATTTTTGGGTAGTCAAATGCATCCACCATTATCTTTCAGCTAGATTCTGTGACTCTTTTTATTTCCCTCAATACTGGTCACTCATTGTCCTTTTCCTGGCCAACGTGTCTGAATATGCACCACATGCATCCCTGCCTGCTTAAGGGTTGGTATTTATATGCATATATATATATATATATATATGTAGAGAAGAAATAATTNTTATCTATGGTCTCCAACTGGTGGTATTTTCTTTCAATAATGCCTGCTGCCATAAAATTTAAAATAGACATAATGTATGTTTGAAATTATGTGGCTCAGAGCACAAACAATAAAGTGTGCAAAATCTTTTTTTGGTTGTGTGATCACTGTTAGTCAGTAATCAGAAAGACTTAACAAACACAAGGTGTCAAAACCTGACTGCTTTATTTGCAGCACACATACTGTGCAGTGTAAGAATATTTACAAGCAGATATTGGCAGGAGACAATTACAGAAGTTTAAAAAAATATTTTTTCCTTATGTGTAGGTACAAACCTGCCTGTAGACCGTAAAGGCAAGCATAACTTCTGAGTTTGTTTCTGAGAAAAGAAAACTCATGGTTCAAAAGTAGGATAAGTTATAGACATTAAATGGGAGCTACGAAGCAAGCATACACTGAATTTCTTTCCTAGCAAAAAAAGTCTAGATTTACAGTAAATTTACTTTCCTTCATGGCTTGAAAACTGCATTACATAAAAAAATTAAGTTAGATGGAGAGGAATAAATTTAATCAAAACACTGTTAGATAAAATAACTTGGATTTACGAGTCTGCAGCAGCTACTGCCAAAACAAAGCTGCTGTGATTTACCAAAGCTAACAACATTCATTGTTTAAAAATCCAAAGGTAAAAAACTAACAAAACTTTACTAAATTATTTATAGTATTTAATGTGCCAAACTACTTTGTTGCAATGAATTTATTGAGTGGATTGCTTAAGACCATGTTCTTACTGTCTAAAAAAACCCTGAAAAGTAGAAAAATTTACCATGGATTTGTAAGACATCATGACGTTAAAGACAATGATCACCCCCACTGCAACTGCATAAAATTATGCATACCACTGGAACAACTTCACTGCAGAAGTGAGAAATTTGCATTGTTTATTATGGGAGCATGATTTGGCTGCTCAACTTGTATAGGATTTGGATTTTGGACTAAGAACTGCTATTGCAAAATATCTGGGAAGATCACAGTGTGGAAGAGATTTCATTTGGGCATTAGCATTGATAACTGTAAAAATAGGAATATGTGGAATCAGAGATGTTACAGTTTCTCTTACCATATGCTAAAACCACCATCGTTCAAAAAAATCACATTCCAGACCAATTTGATCTCTTTCTTGTGGTGTATAGAATAAATAAGAAAGTACCTTAGGTGATTTTACAAGTATTACAAGAGAGAGCTGTGCTAATCAATTCCTTTTATTTCTTCTTTCTTTTGCCTTATCTTGAACATAGAAATAGAAAATAAATCATAGTAACTATATTTCTCAGAAGTCAGTATCATTTACTTTCAATAGACTCAGTAACACTGTTTAAACCTTGAAAGCTAATAAACATGGATTTGTAGAATTAAAAATATTGAACAATTGGAGAAATAGCTACTCACAAAATTAAAGTTTTATAGCCCAAAGTTGAAGACTGTGTTCCACAGTTTAAATATTTCATATCTGATGTTTTCAGACTCTAGTACAGTGTGAAGTCTGATTTCGACTTTTCAACCCAATCCAACTTTTTGAGTTTGGTCTCAAAATCTAGATACTGCTACCTTAGATTCCTCTTTGTATTAAAAGGCTATCAACCTACAGTCTTTGACATGATTAACATGAGTTTTCTGTATGAACATGCATTAAAGGAAGCTTGAACTTGAAAATAAGCTCTGATATTACAGCATAAAGTCAGCAGGGGTTACTGCCTAAAAGTAAACCCAGCATAGTTTCTGGATAGCAACTGCCATTCAAGTCAACTCATATTTGAATCATTTTCTCTTCCACAGCTATGGGGTGCCAGAAGTTGTTTCTGACTATGCTTTGTATTTATACTCAAGGTAGGAGTCAGTCTTTACATCTGCAAGCCAAGATACCAGGGTTTTTTGTGTTTTGGGTGTTTTTTTTTTGTCCAATTAAGGCCAATGTACTTTGCTGGGGCTATCAAAAGTAGCAATTATGAGGACATCTATGACCAGGAGCAGTTTCTATTAAAATGCATCAACTGATTAAGCTGTAGCAGTAATTGGAGAGAAATAAGTTCACAACTGAAACTTGTCGTTTGAGTTAACACATTGTTTTGTTGTTATGGGTGGATTTAAGAGCCCTAACTTCATAATTAGACCTGGTGATTTCAAAAGGTCTTTGGCAAAACCCACAACTGACTCCACACCTTTAAAACCTATGGCTATGCTTATTTATACAAATTAATTATCAAGGCTATTGTGTACTGTTTTCACTGATATCAAAGGGATCATTGGTTGAATAAGATGCTGAATAAATGCAGGTTAATAAAACCATAGAAGACAAAAATGCACAGTATGTGTTGAAGAGAGGCAAGGATATTACTGCGTGTCTATATACATTGCATCTAGAATCACAGACTATTAAAACATAAGCATATTGGAATACAAGGATATCAGTCCCATCAGTGAAGATAAAATAAACCCAGGCAACTCGCAAAGCAGATACTTTCTTAAGTAGCTGAGAAATGGTGACTCAAAATCCATGACTATTAACTGTAAGACTGTAATACTGTAGGGAACTCTCCTGCTCTGGCAGGGGGATAGATAAGTTGACCTAATGGCTCTTTTCCATTTCTAATTTCTCTGATTCTATTAAGTCTTGGTATTTTCAGAAGAATTCAACTGTTTTCCAGGGCCGCTGAGACATGAGAATGTAGGCAATTCCTTCCTGTAAATAACACTACTTTTCAAACAGTAAAAATAGAGACTAGGAGGGGACATTAGGCCCAGTTTAATAAATTCTAAGCTCGGGCACAGCAGAAACTCTTTTTTCCCTACACTTTTCCTACTGGAGTTTAATTAAGATTGACAAAGCACTAACTTTAAATCAGCAAGGAGATCCTTAGATCCATTTTGTTGTCAAATATGCTTTCCCTGCAAATGGCAGGAGTAACACATATCATTTCACTGATAATGTTTTAATATCCTGCATTGAATAAAACTTTTTTTTTAATCAAGTTGCAATGGTAGCACTAAACTACACAAGGGGCTTGGGGGTTGCAGATGGCTGCATTACTCTAAATGTTCAAGCTTGACTGACCCATTTCATCAGCACTGTCAGAGGCTTGCACTGATACATGTTGACAACATTTAATCTTAAAAAATTGAAAGAAATGAATTAATATGCAAATTTCATCAGCTTTGTAATAAAAATGTCCTTGAAAAAAAACAGAGAACATGACCCCCAAGGAATAGTGTGAATTATCCCAGCTCAATTCTTTAAGTTAGTCAGAGGTATGTGGGTCCGCAAGGAAATCAGCGCAGATTTGACTTGGAAATAATTATGATGAAGAACAAAACACAAGCAGGTTGAATAAATGTAACAACTTGGGAAAAAGTCTTAGTCCTGTTTGTTATTCACTTTGAATTAACAGGATTAGGTTTAGTTTTTTGAAAATAAAGGAACACTACCATGTAATTTTAACACCCAAGTAATGTGAAAACAATTTTTTCTTGCTATCAATTTTAGTAGGTATTAGAAACAGCTCTTGGAAAAACAGATTTTTTTTTTCAGTACAGTATAGCTTTTGGTACTGAGTAACTCAAGCCGTGAGATTCTGTCTGCATGTGCAAGTTGGGTAAAGACTGCTATTCCTTCAAAAAGAGAAGAGACGTCTGAGTGCAAATCAGGAAGATGAATGGAAATTTTCCTGGACATAGACACCGATGAGATAGGAAACAACCATCTCTAGAAAGGAGTAAAAATACAGGTGTTTCTTGTCATGAGATAAATGCTTGCATTAATAAATAAATATTTTCCATTTTGCAATCTAGCATGCATAATTTAGAGTTACAACACATTTGACTGCAACAAGCAAACTTTTCATTTTGATTGTTATTATTTGAAGCAGACTTCAAATTTTGAAAGATTTGGCAAGCCTGAATGAACAGGAAACAGCTTTTTCTTATTCTGGTGAGTTGAATTCAGGTGTTTAGAAATCAAATTCTGAATCACCAATGCTTACTTCAGTGAAGTCAAGCAAAGTTCTGAGAAGTCAGCAGGTTTCTAGATAGCATTCAAATGGTCACTTCATAGTAATATACCTGCCAGGCCCTTATTTCATACTTCTAGTGTCAGTCGTACTATTTCCATAGCAGTAAAAAATCTACAGCCAGTGCCCTGCCCAGCTCCTCTGTCAATCACATTGTAGTTTTTCCACTTCCTTTTTGTTTAGGGTAGAGAAGTCTTTGAACATAAGGTTTGCAGGAATTAACTCACTGCTGTACTTAGACTCCTTGGAAAAGAGGTAGTCCAGGTCAATATGTTTTAACAGCATGTTTTCAAAATCAAAACTCCACTACACATGAGCAACTTCCAGCCTAGAAAACA
This sequence comes from Edolisoma coerulescens, assembly GCA_013397115.1. Classification (NCBI taxonomy): domain Eukaryota; kingdom Metazoa; phylum Chordata; class Aves; order Passeriformes; family Campephagidae; genus Edolisoma; species Edolisoma coerulescens. The sequence goes on from VWZW01001651.1 coordinate 466,700, forward strand.
CAATCTTTCAGAGACTCTAAAATAAGTTGTCGTATTTTAAATTTCCTTGGAAGACAGACATACTAAAATACAGACTATGATCAACCAAATGAATCTATTATGTCAGCTTTTGTGGTTTTCTACAAAACCATTTTAAGTTTCTCCTTTCTCTTCTAATCTACAATCAGTAAAATCCCACTTTTATAGTGCCCTTTGCACCTGTATGCATAAAATGAATAACCTTGCAGTTTAATTATGCAGTATCTATCAATTTTGAAATGATATAAAGTTGCAGATAGAAAAAGAATAAAACCTCTTTAAGAATCCAAAATTAATACATGTCAAACTCAGGCTAAATCTTAATCTTCTTGCAACATTTCTCTGAAATAGATGTTCTTTTATCACCTGGCATATCAAGACCCACTGGAAAAAAAAGAAAAAGCATTTGGTTAACATGCTGGGGAACAGCACTCTCTTTTCCACCTCACTTCAGGCTATTCTTGAAAGATCTGAACAGTTGTATAATAATGAAAAATGTGCAATACTTGTGGGGCATTGCTTGTGCACACATACCTCCGCCCACGCATTCATCATTCCGCAGGTATTGTCAGTGAAAGTTTAATTGCATAAACACTCTGTAACTGTCCTGTCATATTTCTTGTCAGTCTGGATTCCCTCTCCGGGCTCACTATCTCACAAAACTATAATTGAATTGCTACCAAATCACAAGAGGGCCCCAAAAAAATAAAATCTTTATGAATAGAATTTGTTTCCTATCAGCAGATTTGACAAATTGTGGCAGAGGAAGGGCCTTAGCGATAATTTCTGAGTTTATTCTAAATCCAGTTATTTGCTGTTTGCTCTTATCTGTTCTTTAGAATTTTAAAGCCCCAGTGAGAAAAAAATCCCAAACAGCTCAATAGTAGTATTTTTCCAGGTCCTGAAGAGACCAGTAGTAAAATAAATAAAATAAAATAAAATGCTGCTTTAGCCTTGGCTATGGCTAAGTATTGCTTAAACAAAAGATAATCTTAATTTTGAAATACAGTGAATATCAGCCTGCAATATCTTTCATATCCACTTACAGTCACTTTATTTACTTATTCAGGTCAAAAGACACCTTTTGCAAAATGTCTTGCTTTGAATGTGTAATCTATGTCCATGTTACTATTTTTTGACTGCGTAATACTTCTCTGTACATTCGATTCCTGAGTAGATAATGAAGGTAATGACCAAATAAACTTAACACAAAGGTGTGACACATACTTTGTTAGTGTACTGTGAAACTGGAATGCAAATTAAAATATAACTTATGTTAATATTTTCAGAAAAATGCATCCCATTAGGCTAGAAGTTGCTCATTTTAAGTTGAAGCTGATATTTTTCTGATACGCATTCTGATTTTATTCTAAGCGAGTCCTAGTAAATGGCAGAAAATTACAACTCTAGCAGAAACCTGAAAACATTGTTCATTCCACTTTAAAATTTTATTAGCAGCAGGTGCATTAGAAACATATCCTAATGAATAACTTTTAAATGGGACAGAACTTCAACTGGATTGACAACTGTCTGATTGTTTATGTTTTTTAAATGTGCTTATCAAAATCACATAGGATTGATGGGTGTTTTTAGGTGAAGTTATGTTTTAGCAAGAGACTTAATTTAGGACTAAGGTTAAGGCTGAGGATAAATGAGTGCATTAGATGATTAAAGAACATTTGTCTTGTTGGACACTTTAGTAATTTGTTTATGACGCTTTCAAAACAAGCTGTAAAAGAAAAACGAAAAGCTCAGGTTTTAGCCAGCCTCTCTCAAACACAAGCCCTGAACTAAAATCAATTGTTTTTATGCAGAATTAAAAAATGTATTAACTTTTTACAACTGTGGTTACAGGATACAAGCACATTTGATGAAAATATTTAAGATACTATTTTCTCCCTTTTTTCTCCCTTTTTTTTTCCTGGTTGAAATCTCTGACAGTCTTTCTTCTCAGTTGAAGAGAGATGGAGTTGCAGAGTGGAAGAATGAGATTTCTCACCTCTTTGCAAAAAATCTTATTAAAGATTATTTTACCTTGCTTTTACAAGTTTTTATTTTGCAGTTTTTAATAGTGCTAGAATTATTCAATGTCCTTTCTAGGAGATAAAGTGTTATTATAAGAAATAGATGCCTCAGGAGAAATAAAATAGGAAACCTTATACTAAAGCCTTTGATCTTTTGTGCGTAGGTCGCTGATTAAAACGTGATTTAGGTAAGCAGTTAATTAGTACTATCATTTGATGGCTTATTTGGACTGGACAGGGGACCAACACTTCCCGTGCCAAAAAAGTCCATGAAAATGGACTCTAATTGGCACTACTGCATATATTCACAGGAAAACACCTGGAGCCTGGGCAGGGCCCGGACTGTGAACTGTCTTCCCACCCCTATAGAAAGTCATTGGAGAGGAAGGCTGGAGAACAGCAAAGCAACAGCATGGGAAAGACTACACTGCTGGTGCCCATGCTGAATGTGTTCTGTGGGTAAACAAATAATCTCATTCCCCAGGGCGGTCTCCATCTGGCACCTATCACCAGAAGGAAATTCACTCAAAAAAAAGAAAAAAGGAAGCTCTGTTATGATGATAGCACAACTACATCTTTTCATTCAATGTTCTACAAAACCTTTAAGGGTAATGTGCTTTGATAAGATACAGTTAATGAAAGAACTAATCCTAATCACCTACACTGAACTAGATTAGTACTGTGTTTCAGTCCTGCCACATTATCACCCAATAAATGTTCAGTCCTGGAAGGGACTAGCCAGCGTGAGGCTCTTCAGGAGCACTCCCACAGACAGTTTATGGGTTTGTGCAATAGCCTGACTATGAAAAGCTTTATCTTTGTGACTGGCATAGATGAGGACCACTGTCACCACTGCAGGTGGCACTGTCGAGCCCCTGGGCTGCCCCCTCCCTGTGCTGGGCACTTTGCAGGCACAGAATACACGGCTCTCTGATAGCTGACCTGCTGCTGCTGGAGGGGTGGCCAATTCAGACTTGAAACATCAAGATTCAGTGGCACAGAGCACTCAGGGAACAAACAAGGGAACGGATTTTTTAGTTGCCCTGCAGCTAGTTGAGCAATTTACCCTGGTGAAAAATGTAAAATGTAATAAAATCAGAGAGACAGCATATCCACTTTACCTGGTGATAAACAAATAGAGATGATAAAGTTCGATGACTTATTCATAGTGGTCATATCCTATTCGTGACTGAAAACCAAGGAGTATCTGAGACAAACTGCCTGGGAAAAGCTTCAAGAACTGGAAGCAACAAACCTTTCACAGAGAAACAATGTTTTCAGGCTTTTCCCAGTGTGACCATGAGTAAAATTGTTCACTGGAGGCAGACATTCCTTTCGGCCAGTTCTGCCTTTTGTGATCTCTGCCCCCCACAGAGCTGAATCGATACCAAGTAATATCATCCTTTGTATCTCTGCTGTTTTGTGTATATAAAGAAGACAGAATTGTGTAATTTTGACAAGAACAAGGTTTTAGTCTGTAGTATGATGAATTAAACATAACTGACTTACAACAAGCCAAGAGCTTTAAGCAGTCAAGTCTGATCTGCTCAAAATCTCAGATTATTAAGCATCGGTACTGTTCTACTCTACTCTGAAAAGAAACAGCCTATGCAGCTCCAATTAGAAGTATAATATTTTAAAAACAAGTTAATATCAACATAGATTAGGTAAGTAAAGACTGTAGTGCCATTTTATGTTAGAGAGGAGCACAAAAAAAAATCTTAAAATTATTTTTTAATATAACAATTTCTGGGTTTATAACTCTAAATTTAAAATGAGAAATAAACACAATGTGTAGATCATAAAATAAATACTAAAATAATAATAAAAATTAAATGATTCTGTGATTTACATTTTACTTAGAGTAGGCATCAACAAATCTGTCAAATGAAAAAAAAAATCCCTACAGTTAGAAAATAGATATAATGAATATGGCTAATGGTAATTACTTTGGAAAGATACACAGTATCATAAAGCAATATTTAGAAGGAATAAATAGGAGGTTGGAAAGACAAGATGAGTGGTGGGGGCAAGAGTAAATGAGATATGAATTTTTAACAACAGGATGGAGGAAAGAACCAATGTAATTTAAGGCTACACAGGTGAATATGGAGACAGAGTAAAATTATTCTTTTATTTGGGAAAATGCAGCATTCACATGAAACTAAGGGACAAAACTGAAAGAGCTGAGAGAAGAGCACAACATAAGAATTATGAAAGATTTCAGAACAAAGCACTTGTGAGGGAAGGATGAAATGAACATTATGGTCGTGTGCAAAAATGAATGGAATATACTCTAAATAAACACATAGACTGAATATCACAAGTAACTGTGAGAAGATGGAAACACAATTACTCTGATTTTTCCAAACTCAGGCGTACGACCGAGAACAATACCACATAAGACTAGGGATATTCAGGAAGATAAGTTAGCCTTCTTTCTCAAAACCCTTCAGCCAACATAGAAACACACTTCACTGGAGCTGACACAGACACATGATCAATGAAACAAAAATCTTGACCTCAGAGCCCAAATCAAATAGATCTGAAAAAAGCAGTTGGGGAAATCAATACAGGCAAGTAGACACTCTCCAGCCTACTTTGCCTTTGTGTTTGTTTTTATTGAGGGAGGGAAGGAGTACAGTAGAAGGTCCATGCAGTCTCCAATCACCCTGCCATAATATTAGTTTCTTCTTGCCTGTTCCCAAAGAACTTACAAACCACACTAACTACTGGTCTGTCCAGAGTGCAATAGAGATTCTACCGGTTGGTCTTCCTGTAGTTATGGAAGAGTTAATAGAATTTCTGCTTGAAAATCAAGTCTGTTAAAATATGTGTTTATCACAGTACATGGGGATCAAACGAAAGCAAAGGTAGATTGTTCTCCTGTTTATACTGATTTGGAATTTCAGAGTATACTAACTTCACTTGCCTAATTTTTTGATACAATAAATGCACTTGCAATCGGTGATTTCACAACTTATCATGTACGCCTTATACGTACATAAATATTTTCATACATATACACACACTTACACATACACTGTATTCAGGCACTTTCAGGTGTTTATATTTCTGTCTAGTGGACCTACTCTATGGCCTAGTTTTGGCAGAGACATATTTCATCTTCAATCCAGCAGATAACAGTTCCAAGTTATCTGCAGGATTTTTCTCTATTTACTTTGTATGAACATGGAAATGAACTATATGATTACTTGACATACGTTAAACACAAATTCTACATTTGAATTCCATGTATTAATTGTGACTAAAGACAACAGAGGTTCCCCACGTGTAGAATGCCACGATATTGCAAAATTTGGTAGAAAGAAGAAAAGCTGCATTTATTCTAAGAACGCATTTCTATTTTAGAACAAAACATTACAAGTTAGTCCCGAAGGATTACCTACGGCAAAGGAACCTAGAAGAATATAAACCTAGAGCCAAATTTAGCTCTGTGGTAAACAGAGGAAGCTGAGCCATGATTATTATAATTAGGAAAAATCTATCCACTTGCAATCGCAGTTACACAAATCCCAGGTTAACAGGCAGAAGAAATGCCAATGTTCTTAGGAAGAGTCAAATCCAGACATCTCAACCTCACCAGTATATGATTACAGAATAAATAAAATTTCCCTACAGCTGAAGATTTGTATTAATATTGTTGACATCACTATTGTGCCTTTTAAAGCTAACTTGTGGCTGAAATGAAAGCAAGTTTTAATATTAGCATGCATACAGGTCACTCTGATACTATTCTACCACATAATGATTCCAGAAATCTCTCAAAGATTAATGATGATCACATAATTCCAGAAAGTCAGCACTATATATGTAGAAATATATTGGTAATAAAAACCAGTCACTGTTGTGCCTTTCCCCAGTTGGGGATCTCTCACTTTTCTTTGATTTCTAAAGGCTTCAGATCAATAACTGGAGTGACATTATTAACAGCTCCCTCAACACCTTGGCCAGCACTAATATTAAATCCATTATACCTTCTGTTTGACATTTGCAGTACAGCAGAAAGTGCTGTAGATACAGTCAAGCTGCCTTGGGAATGGGGTTGGATGCAGGGTTAGTGAGATGGCTTCCCTTGCCTGACTCTAAATTCATCTCATTGATAGAAAACTTCAGCTATTCAGAAAACTACACTAGGCAGTAAATAATTCACCTGTCAAAGTGGGTAAAAAAAAAATCACTTTCACACTCTTTTTGAAATACATTACCAAAGGGTCTTCAAAAAATATTTGACATTCCTCATTGTCATCACGTTTACAGATTTTAATAGGTATCACAACACACATCACAGTGTTTCCAAATGAATGTTTTACTAGTGAATGATGTTAGAAACACAGACAGTTGTTTGGTTTGTAGTTTTAACTTTCACAGTAAGTTTCTTAAGGCATTTATTTTACGTTGTAGAAACCATGCAATAATATAGCTCAGTCAACCTGAGCAAAATTGTCAGACAAATTAACTGGCAATTCTCAGGGTATTTACACTGGCATACCTCATATCTGTATTTAATCCCTCAGCATGCCCACTCACTGTGGCATTCCCTAGACTCTAGCTCTGGTGTTCTGGCTGAGCTACATTCAGGACAGAACATGACATGGGAAGCTATGTCTAGGATATCCTTAAGTTCCTCTTTGTGAGTACTTCAGGGCAGCTTAGAGTAGATCACAGAACAGTGATGTTTTAACATGACTCCTCTCTTGGCTGTACCTCTAACATCAGGAATTGTGAACCTGAGCTGTTCAGGGATGGCTGTTCTAGGAGTCTGGAAATCAGTCAGAAAGAAACTGAAAATTCCACTATCAGACTATCATTGCTGGCGCACAAGAACGGATAGAAATATATGTAGTGGCTGTGTGCTCAGGTTCATCCTGACACTATAATTCCACAGCCTGTTTGCATTTGCTGTAAATGGTTCTCTTAACTACACTTCCAGTATCTGTCCAACTAAAAGCTGCAGAGAGGAGGAAATGCTAAGCAAATGAAAACAGAAATGAAAGAAGCAGAAGAGGGTGGCACTATATGGGGAGAAGGGCAGCTCATCAAAATATTCTTTGACCTGATGGAAGATTCTGACACAGAGTTTAGGAAAGAACCTTGCTCAACAGAAGAAAATAAGACAACAGGAGCAACAGGTTATGTAGGATATTCTCAAGTACTGTGACTTCACAAGAAGTGAAGCTCTTGTGACAGCACTTGAAATCTTGCTGTCATGGGAGGCAGCCATTCCTGCGGCAGGACTAAGGCCATCACAGAGCAAGGCTGCAGCTTCCTTTCCCTTTGGCATCCTATGGGCTTGCCTTCCCTGTTGCTTTTACAGATAGGGGACTCTGACAAAAAACTCAGAAGATTACTGCTGAGATGATTTCAACGGTGTCTGCTTGCTACCTCTCTGCCATCTTTCTGCCTAAGGTTGCCAAGCATGGTGTGTCTGCTTCTCAACAGCTGCAATTCACAGTTCAGATTAGCTACTAGTAAAACCACCACTGATTTTCGCTTATATCAGTATCCTGGCTGTGAATGTTACGGCTGGCAAGTGACAGTGCCCGTGCTCTTCTGTCCCTTCTAGTGGCATTAATCTGTGGCAGAGGTCATAGTGTGTAAGCAGGGCAGTAACCTCCTAGGTGCCTTTAACAAACTCCAGAATCTTAGTCCTAGTAAACCATTCTTGTCTGAATGTGTGATCAAAGAAAAAAGTAAAACAGAAATTGGGGTGGATGTCTCCAAGGCTCTGGGCCCTATCCTGCTCTTTTGGTTGTTATTACATATGCCTACAATAAATCCTTTCCCTGTTAAAAGGGCTATTACAACATACAGAGGAGTGCCTTCTATAGACACGGACGACTCTGAGCAATAATAGCTGTCTCCAGTTGATTCTTCTGGATAGTTACCCAGATTTAAGGTGAATTTTGCAACAGAGGAGAGATCCATGCTGCTTTAGCACTGCTGCTGGGAATACCCAAACCAACAAATCTGAAACTGGCTTGGGTGTGTCAACAGGTGCTGCAATCTCAGGAGGTGCCTGGCATGCAGGCACACATGAAGATTCAGCAAGAGTCAAAATGCCACAACCTTCCAGTAAATGTACTAATTCCAGCCACAAAGTGGACTGTTTGTATTCTATGACTTGAAGAGGTTATATAAATAAATGAAAAAATACTCAGAAGAAAGATTCCATTTCTGCATACATCTGCTGATGGCCACTGAGAATGCAAAATGAGATGTGGAACTACTGTTCATACCTTAACTGAAGATGGATGGGGCACTAAAACTTTATAAGAAATATATTTTCCCACAGCCTAACTCAGTTTGAGCACAGGAATATAAGGAAGTTCAGTGTTCAGTGAGGTGTCAATGTAATTTTATGTTTTTAATTTCCTTGGTTTTGCAATTGCCCAAAGAAACAATTCAATTGCTATGCATGCCATAGTTTGAATACTTCCAACTGGGCTTCTAAATTCACATTTTACTGAAATGAACAGGGTAGGAAAGGAGTGACTCTCCTCTGCATTTTACTTGTAGTGTTTGACTGGTAACAGTATCATTTTATTGGCCATTTGCTTACTCTTTTTACAGGTTCTTACTATTTTTGTCATTTCAATAGGAAAAAGATTTTAAAAGTGAAAATCTAGAAATCTGAATTAACAGAATATTACTGAGACTCCAAATCATGCTTTAGTTCTGCCTCTCTGGGCAGCTATCCTTGTGTCTGATGTCAGTCCAAGCATAGGAAATGCCATTACCAAAAGTATGTTCTGCTAAGACCTGAGAAAATACAGTAGCAGTGACAGACCTTCTAGGTGCCAATCTCTTCCACTCAAAGTACAGGTATTCAGCCCTACCAAGACTTGTCCCAAGAAAGTCTTTTAGTCTTTTTTGTATTGCTTACTCCTTCTGACTATCTGAAAAGTACCTTTATTACTACGTAGAAACTCAGAAAAAAGTGTACATTTTCTTCACATCTGAGCAATTTTGCTTAATAGAGGAATTCTTTAATTTCTCATGTCTAACTGGTGCGAAAAATCACGGAGATACTATCCAAAGAGAATTTGGATAGCACGTGTCAGAAGGAGACCTTTTAAGGGAGTGGATTTGCAACCTTTACTATACTTCCAGTTCCCTGTTAGAGTAACTAATGTTCTTTTCAACTGAGAGTTCAAGTGAAACACTATAGACTGTACTTCAGGCACCCCATGGGTTAACTTGATATTGTAGCTATTCTTTGACCAAAGTTCTGTCTGATATATTTTGCTAAGTTGTCTAAATCCTGCTGTAGTATTGATTTCTCCCTTTAAAAGCTCTCACCCATTCAGTAAGCTCCAAGGACCCCTTGTCCCAGCTCAATTCACTCTAAAATGCAGCTGGGATATGTTATTCCTGACACCAGTATTACAGTTACTAACTGATGTTAGAGATACAAGATGGTTTTAGAAACAGAAAGGGAAATGTTTCTTTACCACAGAGAAATACACAGTACTCCTTATGACCCTTGGATAACTGTTTTGCCCAAAGAAAGAGACATTTTTCCTTATTCTGTTGCTTCTGGTTTCCATTTATTGGGCACTTTACAGTAGCTACATTGAATTTATTATGAGGACAGTATTGCCATTATAATCCCAACTCTGCAGAACTATTACAACTAATGAAAGACACAAGTAGATGTATAGAAAAAGTAAATTAGCCATCCAGGCATCATGGTCCAGAGGTTCTTTTCTCACAATAGGAGTCTGCAAGATAGATTCTACAACAAGTCTTTCAAATTGCCTTAAAATATTCACTGTTAATATTAAGCAGAATTGAAGGTTTCAGAAATTTCAAAGAACATACACACTGAGGAGCCAGTCTTGAAAATAGCTACTCACATAACTAAAGATTTTTGACAAATATGTCCTCTGAAACTGTATCCCTAAAACTCACTCTTTTTTTTTGTGCTTTGCTGTCCAGTAAGTATATATCTTTAATCACCTCCGTCTTCCTCAGTCTAATTTCAGAGAAGAAATTCTGGTGCTGGAAAAAAATACTTCTTATTATGGTTCAGTATCACTGCTTCTTAGGCTAGCTTAGTCAGTTATTTTCTTCTATTATAATGCCAAATGTTATTTAGATTTCAGTCATTTAGTAATGGTACACTGAACACATCAAGGATTCTGCAAAATTCCATACCTAGTAGCTGCCTCTTCATTTTCATAATAATCACATATTGATATCCTTTTTTCCCCAAAATTACACACACTGTTTTTTAAAAAATATCTTAGTGTCTTAACACAGTTAAAGAGATTATGGTGCAATGAACAGCAGTCTTCAAAAACATTCTTTCGTGTTATTAAGATACAGGAAATCTAGTTAAAATTCTTTCAGCTTTTAAGGAACCATAAGGAGCTTTGAGA